>JACJUM010003085.1:16147416-16507549 GCA_020976665.1 Heortia vitessoides
TCTTTCTTTCTGTAATCCGGAGATTCACTACGTTCCTGTTTTCTCTCTTTCTTTCTGTAATCCGGAGATTCACTACGATCCAATTTTCTCTCTTTCTTTCTGTTATCCTGAGAATCACTACGCTCCTGTTTTCTCTCTTTCTTTCTGTAATCCGGAGATTGACTACGTCGATATGCCCTTCTATCCTCCCTAGAAGCACTTCTTTCATTACAATTTCTATCTCTAGTTTTGATTATTTCTTTCTTATTGTAATAAGTACCTTCCGTTCTTTCGTATTCAGGCGAATGACTTCTGCGGCGTCTCTTCTCCGGCGGCGGAGATAAACTTCTATCTTTATTGTATTGTCTTTTGTCTCTTTTATCTGATCGATTTTTGGGCGGCGGTTCTTCGACTTCAGATTCAGGCGAGGAATGCCGATTGCGCTTCGAGCGCTTGCCTTTTGGCTTCTCAGAGTTCTCTGTAGAAGGCTCCCGCCTTTTGTTTTCGATTTTTGTGATGTAGGATCGATGTTTATACTCTGGGGAAGGGTCCAACTCCTCCCTTGAAGAGCTGCAGTCTTGTCGTCGTCGAGTCTCCGACTGTCGGGAGTTCTTCATAGGTACTTCTTCTCTTTTATCATACTTATTGTTTTTATCGTCGCGTTCCCTTTCTTTCCTTCTGTACTGACTTTCATCTTCGCGACTAACACTCCTGCGTTCTCGGATCTTTTCTTTCACGTATTTTACAGGAGAGCTGAAAAGAATGTTAATTTATATAATATAAGACTAACTTGCTGAGTAATCAATTAATATATGTTTAGTCTGTGTCAGGTGTTTTAATGGAATATTTATCTTTGGTATTCATTATAATATATAATCATTCATTAAATACAGACAATCAAAACAATGAACAACGAAAATAACATATGTTAAGTATTGAGATAAGAAAGAAATAAAAATAAATGTATATAAAGTAAAAGTTACGAGTGTGTCACAATTCTTAGTATATTACAATTTTATGGCATTTTTATTATCGACGGGACTGGTCCAATGTTATCGCGTAGTTGGAAATATGTGAACAAGTAATTTTCGTGTCGTGCATATTTAATACTTTACGGTGCAATATTTCATACCTATCAAGGGTTAATTATGATTATATTTAGTTTAATAATTTATGCTTGACAAGTATTGAACGATTAAGTAAAACTCGATCACGAATATCGATTTGAATTAAATTGGCGGTGAATTTCAATAAAAGACATGTTTATCGAATGAAAAACGTAGAATAGTACTTCCCTCTGTACCAGATGTCGTAAGCGGCGACAAAACTACCAGAACTAACAAATGGCGGTATATCCATCTAAAACGATGTAGCTTAAATGCACACGGTGGGTATAGGCAGCAGCATCCACGTCGCGAAAGCTGCGCTCTATGATTGCCAACACACTTCTCCAGCGCCGCAATAAGTGGCAAAATTGGGGAGGCCTATGTCTAGCAGTGGCCTTCCAATAGTTGTAATAATGATGAAGATGAATATTGAAAATGATAAGTTACCTTTCGCGGCTGGAAGGTTCACTGCTGCCACGCCGTCTGCCACTCGACTTTTTCTGTTTAAAATGTTAACCGATATAAATGCGGGTGTTGCAACAAGGTCTGACAAAACACCAGTGCCAATACAAGAAGACTATAGTGGTAAACGCAACTAAACATATTCACTAAAATACACGAAATTCTTCAAACGCTCCACATTTTTGTTCACAATCTAGTTCGGCTGAAGAATTTCCACAATAACATAATACCACTTTATACTCATGCACTCTAAACAAGGAACCATAAAACAAAAAGAGGCGTTAAATAAAAATAAACTTTCGTACTGAGAATGATAAAGTAATATAAGCTATTCATGGAAGCTAGAATAAACAAAGATGTACACGAATCACTTCAATGTATTTCTTGTTTTATAGAATGTTATCACAAAATCTATCCATAACATTCTCGTGTTCAAAACATAGTACAAACACAGTACGTTAGGAAAAAAGGAAAACAAACAGAATAAATATATATATATATATATTTTTTTTGTTGGCACCAGTGTGTCACATATATCTCTATGTTAACAACACAATACGATATCGATATGTTTATAGTAACTGATATATTAAATATATTTAATAGTGATACACAAATAACAAATAGAACACTGGGAAACGTACCTTATTTAACAAACGGTGGTGGTATACCATTTAAACATGTGGAGCATCCTTAATTAGTTTTGGGTAAATGAGAAGAGGAGAATGTTATGGATTAGTTACATTTTACAGTCAAACAGTCTGAATATAGACGCCCGATGTGTAGTACAGAAACGTGCCGCTTCCCGAATGGGGCGCTGCGCGATTGACTGGGTGTACTTGGGACCTTCTAGGGGCAGCGCCTTCGAATGCCCCCGCTCGTTTTCATAGTACACATCGAGCGTGGTCGCGAGTCGAGAGCAATATTTAACCACCATCTGTTTTAAGGACTACAAACACCATGCATGTAAATAACTTTTGAAACACATGATGACCTCACACTGCCCATCGCTCATGTCCAACATCTCAAAACATTAGTCACAATGTCATCATTAAATGCATTACTGTCACGTATTACGTATTTTAGTATTCACCTAACATAGTGTTTTACTGAGTGTTATTGTTTTGTGATATACTTACAGTATACGTTATTTCTTCAGATAAAGATGGCTATCCTATGAAATGATGCACAGTTAAACAGATAATTTTTACTGGCTATTTCTTGTATTTACAGAAAATTACAAAAAAAAGAAAACAAACAAACAAAATGAAGTCAGAAGATAATCACAACATATAAAAAAATTTGATCGCATCGCCCCCACGAAGTGTGATAGAGTGAGACCATCTGTCGTCGTGGAGTAAGAGACAGATCTCAGAGAAAGACTTTAGGTGCTACTAGTTTACGACGAAATAATTTCAGTGAGATGTACAGTTAGTTTCTGTTCTGGTAATCTACAGAGGGAAAGGACGACAAAGAACTCGTAATATAATATAATACATAGTTAGTTCAGTTCCAATTTATATGCAAGTGTGCCAGAAATGGTAACTGATTCAGTTCAGGCCAAATCGTGACAGAAAGAGGTTGTCACTAAAATAAAATAAACAAAACGAAGCAATGTGCTACATCAGATATTGAGAAACGTTCGTACTGGCAGGTTCGGGACAGATTGAGTAGGATCGTGAAGTTTAGTGTCGTATGGTAGAAGAAACCCAAGGTCTACATGTATCATAGTGTAAATACAGACGTATTCAGTGTAAACCCGGAAACCCCATCAAACGTAATTACTATTATAATATTTCAGGTTTTATTCAAAGATTATTGTTTGCGAGTAATAGACATTTAAAAAAATATTAAAAATCCTTTTTCGTACATTAAATTAATAGTCAAACGAAATCTTTGAATCCATCAACTCCTATAGTCTAAGAATTCAGAAGCTAAAATATTGCATCGACATTTTAACATATACTATAGATGTACAATGGTAAGTATCAATTTACCTTTTTCTTTTTTTTCTGGCGTCCGTCTTCTGACGATCCCGTGTCGGAGTCCTGCTGCTCCGAGCTGCTCGAACTTTCAGAGTCCGATGACTTAGATCGCTTCTTTTTTTTCTTACTCGACTCTTGTCTGCGAAGCATTAACATTAATTAAAACCAAGTATTTTACATAATTTCATTGTATTTCATAGAAACAAAGTCATCTAAAATTTTTTTTTTTACTAGAACGATGATTGAAAAACTGTTTTTTTTTCTAATAGTAATAGTCAAGTATAGTATTAGCATTAAGTGCAGTAACCAGAATCACGGCCAAGATGGAGTACACAAGGCAACAGATCAAAATGTACAAATCTGAACTTAATCCGCAATCAATATCAAATTCTTAAAGCGTGTATTTGAGTTCAAAATGTTGACAAACTTGTAAAGTTGATCTATCGCCTTCTGTAAATGGTGGAACGAAGGGTGCAAGAAATTTAATTCAATGCGCTTTACTCACGGAACCCTATTTGAAATAACAGTGTCTAAAATATAGAATTCATTATAATTTAACAGTTTTAAATTGGCATAGAAAATATACCATACCTACAGAATAACTTCCACAACATCTTTTTTTCACTGAAATTAGCAACAGAACAAATTCAAAATTATAATATTATTGATTTGTCAAACAAACTGTGTAATATTATAAAAATATATACTTGCCTTTTAGAAAGTTGTAGAGTCACCGGTCTGTTTTAAAAGGCAAACTATGAGATCTTTGCCAACGATCAAGTTATAAAATAAAACAAACTACTTATAAAGCAATTCCTAATATGTTAACAATTAATTCCTATAGAATAAAACTTACTTTTCTTTTTTATTTTTCTTTGATTTCTTCTTCTTTAGTTTCTTAGCATCAGGTGACGAACTGCAAATAAAGAAAAATATATTAAGGAATGCTCATACCGGACCCAAGCCCACGGTTGCCTAAAAATGCGGTAGCTTGATCTCGTGAAATCTGATAGGAGTACCAACTGTCTGGTGATTTACACAAAAAACCGAAGAAAACTGTATGTTGAATAACGCAAGTCAGTAGAATACAAGAAGATCGTACGTATAGGTAATAAACTGTACGTACCTTCTCTTCTTTTTCTTCTTGGGAACGTGTGTGTCCCGTTCCTCGCGCTCATTACTAGGCGTCCTGATCAGTGGGTATCTCTGGGCTTGCTCCCGCGCGCGCCTCTCTGGGTCCAAACTGGTACCTTCCACGAACCGTGGCGAGATCCCGAATGCATCCCGAAGTCGGGCGTTCTTCTCTTGTTGCGCTTCTGCAATCGCGTGTGTTTCCCGAACACTGTCAAAAAACGTTCCCATTAACATCGACTGAGGCCACGTGTTCCAATCAGCGGCGGCAATGCAAACCAACTCACTACTCAGACGAGTTACTCTCGCCAAGCATCGTACAAGACTGGTATTTACCTGGTAAGCACCTAAGTGCGCTAAAAATAGGGAAACATCAGTTTAGCTTTATTTTAATTCCGAAAATAATCAACAAGAACCATACGTTCTATTAAGAATCTATGTTATTTTTAAACTATGAAATTGCTTTTACGTCAGTAAAGTTTAATTAATTAACACATTCGTTTCAAACAATAACGACTCAAATATATGAAACGAAAAAGGATCGATAAAAAGTTGTGCACACCTTATTACTGAACGCATGGACTTCCTCTCCTCGTCATTGGAGAGACAGACCTGCAAATTGTCGTTAATATTGTTTCGGTGGTCCGATTGAGAGCAGCTGCATCGGCAGCAGCACGTGTTTCGCAGACCTGCGAGAATGGTCCGCAAAGCGGGCCCGAGGCTATCTGCGACACTAGACGTGCCCTGCTGGGCCATGTTCGCGGGGACAACAGCCGTTTCCGAGTTGACACCGTTGGGGTCGTGCGAGGAGGCCCGCGCCCTGCGCTGAGGGCCCGCAATGACCGCTTGAAATGTGCCCCTCCAAAGACGTTCGAAGACGACTCTATTGTTTTGTTCGCGACGCGACGCCCTGACCCTTTGCATCTTAATCTAATTACTTGCTAATGGAAGACTTGGTTTCTTAAAACTAGATATTACTATGCTATTCTAAATCATGGCGGCGTTGCCGCTGGAAGACTTGTGTGAGGATGCGAGCGATAGCTACATGGCAGAGCGGCCGGCGTCGGGCCGGCGGCGCTACTGCGGGCCGCGAAGAGGCTGCAGGGGCGGGAGGGGCGAGTACGGGCAGGAAGTGCGCCGACGCGCGCAGCCTGCGCAAACATCGGATCTCCGCTCGGCGTCACGACGCCTCCTCTTAAAAGGGCTTTTCACCCTCAGCCTTTGTGCTATTTCAGTTTGCAAAGGTTTTCACGAGGTACATTTATTTGTGTCAATGGATTTTGAAACGTGCTGCCCGGAGCGTAAACAACGTTTATTTATAACGAAAGTAATTTTATATTCTATTCTGAGACTGATTCTTAAATTAAACAATGTAAGTTTGCATTTTTTTGACGATGAAATGAAATGTTTTAGTTCAACTTATCAAGTTGAACTAAAATATTCATTGCAGTTGCAGTTTCCGAAAAAATATATCTAAATACAAAAAAAAACATCACATCATTCATACTTGAAGTTTTCCTCAACATGAGCGTGTTGTGACATTTTACAAGCAGTTTTGCCTGAATATCCTACCAAAGCAACCAATGTTGTGTCAGAAGTAAAGAGTCTTGGTACAGTAGCAACTAGGTTTGCTGAATGTTCAATATATTTTTGCCAGCGCAAACACCAAACGAGGAAGAGTGTCGACAATTGTCGCTCGTGCCACCACGCTCATATCCTCAGCTGCCACACCTGTTAGCGTGACTTTTTCACAATCTGTTCATACCCAATTATTTTTGAACTAATAGATTTTTTGCTGGCTGATTTTAATATAACCTTAAAGGTAAGATACATGACACAAGTCACCAGAGTAAAAACGGTATTTTTTTGGGTTTAGCTTATTGCTTGAATACCTGGCAGCTCTCCCATGGTTCAAAATGAGAATAACTAGTAAATACGTGTATATATTAGAATCGCCAGAATATAAACGGTATTATTTTTTCTTATGTAGCTGGGTTACTGGGTAGCTCGGACTTTAATTCCGGAACCACTTGAGTATGCAATATACTAAAAAGCAATATGGCCATATTGCTTTTTAGTAAGCAACACTTTTCTCGCTCGCTGGAATGCCTGGAATCTCTCTCAGGGCTCACAATGAAAAAAAGCTAATAAATACGTGGACCTGTGTACAAATTTAAATGAAACTGAATATAGCGCGCAAATAAATGTGAATAGGTCGTGATTATTACTATGGTCACTTCTACTTGCCGCTCCTGCCCGCACCTTTATATCCTGGCTGGCGGAATAGCCGCGTGACGCCGTTTCGTATATCACTATCTTTAGTAATCACTACAAACTAGGTAGGTAGGCGCGGCTTTGATATTCTCTGGCACGTAACGTACATTTGAACCCAAGTTTTCGTTCATTTGACCCGGGAGTCTTTGATTTTGAATGTCATGTATGTATTATGTTTGTTTATCATCATCATACGAGATGATGGTGGAGATAGGTCTCCACAAGATAGTTTAACGTTTGCTCACAATTGCCGCGCTGGACAGGCTTCGCGACGGGGATGCAGCTGCTGTTCGGGAACAACCGGTTCAATCAGAAATCTTTTAGAGTGTTTGACAGTAGTCGTATATATAATCGTAGTATATGACTCTTTTGTCCTATAAAAATACAAAGGAAGGCTATATCATGCCAGTAATCTCGCCTCTCTCAGTAATACAATCCTCAGCCACTTTAAGGGTGTTTGCATGATTGCAGAATGTATGCACGTTCAACGCAAGCAGAGCGAGTTAGGATTGAGACAAATAAGATTCAATCCATCCCAAGGACTACGCACTCAACCCATCGCATGCTTTCTTTCAATCCCTGTACAGCTACAAACATCTTCTTTTACGTTTGTACTTCAACCTACTTTTGTAAATACGCGTTCTGTGTGGCAATGGCAAAACACAATAATGTGCGTTAAGGTGTTTCTGTCTGTGTGTCCGGGTATATTTATGTGGTTATAAATACGTTAGTCGGCGTAATTGTGTTACGGATGCTTGGCGGGATTTACGACTGGCGATCATTCTAAATTAAGGGCAACAAGCACCGATAGTTGATATTTATATTTAGGTGACTTATCATTGCGGATTATTTTCAGTGTAGACAGACTTTTGGCGGTTACTAGCTTGTATGCGTCAATAATTCTCTAGCTAGAAATGACAGTATATTAGTGAATTTGTTGAAATTAATAAAATTGTCTTTTAGAACGAGTTAAATTATTTAAACACTTTTCTTAATAAGAAGTACCATTGACCTTTATTCGTTATCTTATTTTTATTACTTAAAAAAAATATACATATGTTAAAACTACTTTTAACTTTTTTCTAACAGTGACTTTTGTATATAAACGTACCGCATACTCAACGTAAAGAAGTTTCATTATGAGGTTTCAGGTGAATGTAAAAAAATATAACAATAATATTCAGTTAGTAAATTAAATCGAGAACAAATTGTCACCGGCTTTACTATATGGGCCACTTAAAGAAACGTTGGCCAATTAGAGAAACAACAAAAAACATGTTCCACAAAATAACTCTGTTATCAACTGAAGTTGTAGGCGACGCAGTATTATTAAATATACCACAATCACATTTTTTATGACTAACTCGACACACGAGAGTACGGTCCGCGTGATAGTCAGCCTACAAACGCTCGTATTCTTCTGCGTGAATAGGAACACAAATATTACGAATGTCAAATGCACTGCAGACATGTGCTGAAGCCGTCAAAATGTAATTTTATTATGAAAGTATTTAATACCTTTTTACACATCTCATAAATAGGCCTGACTCTGAGATAAGTTGCTTAAATCATTTGTGTAAAGAGCGACCGTAAAGAAATACAAATATAATACTTATATATATATATATATATATTTATCAGCCAGATACAAAACAAACGCCAATATTCATCATATAAATGTATGTCCTGGATGGAGATCAAACCAAGGTGGCGCACAAGATAGATCACTTATCAATTGATATTGTATACTATACTTATCCAGTATCGACTACAAGGTAAAGTAACTGAGGTAAACTTCATACAAAGGTCGTCTGCATTGGTATGTCACTTTCAGTTTGAAGGGTGAAAGAAGCAGTGAAATTACTGGGTAAATTTACATAGTACATAACTTCAGTTCACGAGGTTAACACTAGTGATGTCTTTGTAATGACACGAGTGTCCATAAGCTGCGGTCACTTTTACCATATTGTAGACCGTATGTTTGTTTACTGACTTTATAATAAAAAAATAAATACATACATTATTGAAGCATATATGTATAATAAATACTAGTCGTACAGATTCAATTAGAATTCTAAAGGTCCTAAATATCAAACGAAGCGCGACTCCAATCACGTCGTATACCTGGCCGTAATTCAAGTCCGCGTTTAATATACCAGGCGCCATTTATTACGGTGCCGAGAAGGGTGCCCGCGACGTATTAAAATCACCCCTACCTCGAGGGGATGACGTCATACCCCGATCGATAGACACACTGAACGGCTACAAACGTCCGCGCGTTGTACAATGCCTAGATTGCATTATGCAGCGATTGTTTATTATTCAACCTATTTTATATACTATTTTTATTTAATAACCCGTTTAAAATTGCTAGATATTTAGATGATTTCGTATTTTCCATAGATTGTAGATTGACATATTAATAATTGTAGATTGCCGTGAGGTACCGGCAGAGTAGAATAATACCTCCCACTGCACTAGGTGTCGTAAGAGGCGACTAAGGTACCGCAACCGGTATGTCTATCCAAAACGGTGCAGCTCAAATACATAGGGCGGGGATGGTCAGCAGCAGCAAGAATAATGAATAGATACAATTAATAAATACTTTGAAAACATAGAAAGAAAATGGATATGAAAATGGAAGTCTTTGAAGTAATGAATATTATATGGAATATTAACTCTGAAATAATATATAAACGTTTCAACATCTACAAAAATAGGACAAGTATGATTATAAAATCAATATAATTGTTTTGCCACGTTTATATCCTAATGTCACAACTGAATAACTCAAATATGTATGATTGAATACTATAATACAAATAGCGTGTTTATATCGAGCCCTAACCGCCAAATTATCGTAAGCGACACTTTTGTTGAAAATTCTTTTTTTATCGTAACTTGTATTTAAAGCCGTAACGGACATATCCCAGTCGACGTTTCCCTCCAAAAAAACCGTTATAAAGTTATAGCAATTGCTAAAATTTAATTCCTTAATAACATTTATAAAAATCCTTCTCATGTAAAATTTGGGTTTTGTCGGTTACGCTAAGACGGCGGTAAACGCTCGATATGTCAAAAATATTAAGCATAATTGACTAACTCTTCGAAAATGTAACTATCGTTACGATTTAGATCCACTTCTTATTTAATCCAAACATCGTCAACTATTTCCATAATTAAATTCAAAACTAGTCCGAGGTAACACGCAATGGACGTCGTTCACTTATTACGTTTGGTGAGATAATTGGTAGAGGTAACCTTTTTATAGATCCGAGTGGCGTGACGAGGCAAATATCAGGGGACTCATTTAGCGATTCCAGGCCTTGATTTCTTTAATAAAAAGCGATGTGAAGAATAAAATCTCATTGAATTAACGCAATGGACGTTATTAATACTCTCCGAAACAGTTGAATATCGAAACTGGTATCTCGACCAGACTTTTATCTTATATAAAGACTAATATGCAAATAATGTAATGAAAGAGTCTACGTTTTGAATGTCTTTTAACGGATGATCCCATTCATAGCACCCTTTCGTTATTATCAAAAGGATGTAATGTATTCTAGCGGGCAAGATGCGTGCGTCCTCCATATGTAAATCATTGTGAGAATGTGATATTGTAATGTTAACTACATTTACTTACAACATTAAAGTATTTTTTATTTTGCGTGACATTTATGAATTATTGTTCCACTGTCTTTGGTTGATAAATCGTTTACTAGATTACATTAGAAATATGTGTTTATTCATACACACGGTGCCTAACTAAACATAGATTTGCCACTTAAGTACTTAATTATGATTTGTCAACCAAATATAAGCTTCCCTCAAGGGCACATTCATATACGTTCCACTAAAACAGTATTTGATATTGTATTATATCTTAAATATCTTAATTTAAACCCTTAGTAATTAGGTAATACTCTATTGGTTAAAATTAGAAGAATTTATATTGAATTCACGCAACGCGAGCATTCATGCGTTATCTTGCGTTATTAATACCTTGTATATCGAAACGGAACCCTTACAACCAAAGACTATCATTTTGCAAAATATCATCTATGAAAGACCGACGTACGATCGCGAATATAATATACCTCCAACAAGTTGTAAACTATAAACAGATTAATCTACACAAATCTGTCAAAACTTCATCTACGAAGGTACGAATCCCCTTGCGAGAACTCTTGCCCAGCGCGGCAATTAAAGGGAAAATTCCCCCTTCCTTGGGTAAGCCTATAACAGTTTCTGCTAGTCCTCGCCTTGCCATTAAAAAAGTAAAACATCTTGATTCCTATGACATTGACCTACTTTCTGTCTAAATAAATTCATAGTGACTTGAACAATAATAAAAACGCCTAATCAATAGTAGGATATATCTTCATTTCGACGTTTTTATATTCCCGATTCGCATTTCCCCCGTCAGCGATTCTCAACGGTTGATCAATCGATATCATTCATCTGGCATAATTAATTTTCCGCACCGAAGAGAATGGATTCCGAAGGAAAATAGCCGAGTAATTAAAACGCTTGTCCAACTACACCGTATAAGAGCTCCTTATCAACCGTTTCAATACTCAGAAATGTTTATTTTCAAGCTGTGCATTTTAAATATTTCTGAGGACTTTATAGAGTGATTTACCATAATCAGTAATTGTTTAATCAATCTAGTAATAACGACATTCTACACCACACGCGGTTAATTTTGTGACATATTATCTTGTAGAGCTAATTTGTATTAAGCTCATTATCCTAGGAGTACCGACAGAGTAGAATAGCACCTCCCTCTGTAGCAGGTGACGTAAGAGGCGACTAAGGTACCGAAACTGACAGATGGCGGTATTTCAAAACAGCGTTGCTCAGAATGCTTCAGGACGGGAATGGGCAATAATGGCTCTGCGATTGCCGCCACCACGATAGCCCAGCTCGGCAATTAAGGGCAAAATTCCCCCTTTCTCGGGGAAGTCTACATCCAGCAGAGGACGTACTGTGGATGCTATGATGATGATGATTCATATTAATCTAGTGGCTCTCTACGGTTTTATCAGGATTGTTCCCCTTCCCGTAAAAATACGGGAGTAAAATATAGCTGAATGAAAAGCTACATTTTAGCTTTCTATTTGTAAGCTCATCACAATATTGTGATAGCGTAACATGCAAATATTTGTTGTGACAACATATTGTTTTTTTTATATTATAAAATCACAATCGCAAACACACATACGGTCCCGCTTGAACGTAAACGTAACCGCAGCCTATGGACGCTCGTGCCATCACAAATATATCACCAGCGTGTCGCCAAGCTGGCGAACTGAAGATAACTATGTCACATTTACCCAGTAATTTCACTCTCTTACCCTACAAACCGGAACACAGTAATGAGAATACGGCTATTTGACGGTAGAAATAGGTGAGAGAGTGAGGTACCAGTGCAGACGATCTCTGTTAGAGGTCTACCTCTTGCTGTAATCTCCATGTTATCTATACTTATTTTATGAAGAAGAAAAGATTTGTAAAAAAATAGACTCAAAGTCTAGATTTTATTTTGCAAATGTTTATCTAAAAGAGCGCTACATTCTTCTGAAGTAATAAAGCCTTATATTGCCAAAAAATAGAGATACCTAGCAAAAATGGAAATTTGTGAACGTCGTTTGTACTTTTCTATGTAAGCAACATATTAACTAAAAAGTTCATTTACCCATTTCAAGAACTCTTTCACTATTAGAAGGTTATATTATCAGCGAGTAACATTAGCTATAATTTATGCTCCTATTCTTACGGGAACGAAAACTAGACAGGTTGAAAGTCTGTCTGTCTATCTGTCTATAATGAAAATAGGAAAAACCTTCCCAATGAAAACTATAACTTCTAACGCAATTTATCGATCTATAAACAAGGACATATCATATGTGTACAAGAAATAGTTCCCATATATTTTTTCCACTCTTAAACAATATCTTTTCACGCAATATATATTTCCACATCGATGACATCAGCGTATCGGAGTAGGCATAGAGTAACATGGAAGTCTGAATAAAGTTCTGATGACACAGATTTCTGACAGAATAAACCTTATGTCAAATCGCGGCATCGCGACCTTTGTCTCCTTAATTGACCCAAAATTTCTGCTAGAGAAATAATTAGGATGCAAAGAAAAAGTAATTGATTCCCACTTATGTACAATATACCACTACATATAGACTGCTAAATTCGACTAATTAATATTAAAATACGAGCGCCCTGCGACTTCTATCGCGTAGAGGTTGCAAATACACTAATTTGCAAATAAAAACGAACACCTAAGCAATAAACCATATCAAATGTCACTATTGGTTTGTTTGATATTTATAGGTAGTTTTACTTTCACAATTTTGTAAATTAATAAGCAAATAAACGTTTTCATCAGTATTATCATACAATTTTGATAAATGGGTAAATAAAATTTATGGGTTTTAATGCTAATGTTCACTAGTAGTGTATGCTCTCTAGTATTGCATATGCTCGTGTAGTAAAAGTTAACAAATATTTTTTTTTGATTTTTCTTCAATAAAGCAGATAAATGTTTAGTATCGAGTGTGACCCCCTCTAGCAGAAATCACAGCTTGACTTCGTCTGGGTTTGCTAGCGAGGATATCCCGGATACTTGCTTGCGGAATATGTTCCCACTCCGCGGTAATTAATAACATTCTTCAGCTCTCAGATGGTCTGCGGAGTGGTTGTACTGATCTCACGCGTCGTTTCAGAACGTCCCAGACATGCTCTATAGGATTGAGGTTGGGACTTTGAGCTGGCCAATCCAAACGACGAATGCCGACCTCTTGCACATACGCTTCCACATCACCAGACCGGTGGGCGCGAGCGTTGATGTCCATAAAAATGGAGTCTTCGCCTAAAGCGGCCAATGCGGGTTGTGCATGAGGAATTAGAACTTCCGTTGTCTCGATGTCCAGTCAGTGAGCCGTTTTCAATGAAGACTAACTCTGTACGATCCATTGAATTTATTCCTGCCCAAAACATAACAGAGCCCCCACCATAAGGTGTGATTTCTTCAAAACAAGCCTCTGCAAAGCGTTCTCCTCATTTTCGAAGCACTTGCCGACGTCGATCTTCACCGAACAGAGATATCCTGGCTTCACCGGAGAACAATAACCTATCCAGTCTTCTTGAGTCCATGACTCACAATTTCGAGCAAACCTAAGCCTGGCAACTCTGTGCTCACGGAGTAACTTAGGGCCGCAGGCCGGGCGATGACTGCATATATTAGCCGCGAGAAGACTCCTCCTGACCGTACATAGACTAATATGCACATTACTTACTTCTTCGAGGTTGTTCTTAAGGTCCACATACGAAGACTTGCGATTTCTCAATGCGCGACTCACAAGAATACGATGATCCCGTGTTTGGGTACATAATTTTCTTCCAGAACCAGGTCTTCTCTTAACGAAACCGGGGTCTTGATACCGCTGCTAGGTTCTTTAAACCGTCAAGCGACTCACATTTAACCTCTGAGCCATGAAGCATTGGCTGCAACCCTCTTCGAGCAGCGCAATAATTTTGGTAGCTTTTACCACTTTCTCTAACATTATTGAGACAACTAAAGAGCAATAAATATACTTTGACAATTAAGAATATGAAATAAATTCATAAAAATTGACTAAATGTTATAAAAACCGATGTTATCTTTTGGAACTTCGCACCAAAAATGTAGGATGAAAAGTGGTTTTCTATAAAAACGAGCATCAAACGAAAGTTTGAATTTAGAACGTACTGTTTTATACACCACGGCATTTTTGAAACCGGCCAGTAAAATGTACAAATGATTGAAATTATTTTGGTACCGTATTTTTATAAAGAAGAATTAAAATCAAAACCAACCATTTTTTTTTGCAAATGAGTGTATTTGAAAAAATATGGTTAAGTAAGAACAATAATAAGCTTTTTATGTCTGAATATATTATCGGAGCATATGTAGTTTTGAAACTATAGGTACAGCACGGCAATTATGGGCACGTTTCCCTTTTCTTGAGGAGGCGTATGTCCAAAAATGGACGGTTTACGGCTTCTATGTTGATGGTGCAAGTAAGGTTATAATGAGACAACCTTGTGAGATTGAGACTGTCCAGAGATTTTATTAGAACATTAATGGGGAATTAAAGAACAATTCTGTCATACCTAAATGGTTACATTTGTTAAATTTTTAATTTATATTTAGCGCAGAATAAGAACGCTGAGGGTCGATTATTCCACAGCTGGTTATAAGCCCTTCCAAGAAAGGGGGAATTTGCCCATAATTGCCGCGCTGGGAAGCTTGTTGACGATCGCAGAGCTCAGCTTTCGTGACGGGGATGGAGCTGCCCATACCCACCATGTGCATTTAAGCTTAACTGTTTCAGATTGATATACCGCATCTGTCGGTTCTGGTGCCTTAGTCGCCTCTTACGACACCTACGTAACTTACGACCCGCCGATTATTAGCTGTAGCGTAAAAATAGCCTATAGCTTTCCCGGATAAATGGACTATGTTATATGGAACTCGATTTACATATGAAATTCCCATTAAAATATCCCTAGGATTGATAAGTGGTACACCATAAAGTACTGATTCAATTATAATTCAAGAGTGACTAGTATTTTCCAACAATTTATTACAACATAAACGTGTTTGAACCGTATATTATGTCAAGTAGGAACCTTGCTAATAAATACGATCTTCAATGGACATTCGCTATTCCCATTAAAGTGACTCCGTTTTGTTATAAGATTAATACAAATTCTCACTCACCACTTGTATAACAATATACGATTGAAAAACAACGAATGTCATTCGGCTAGCCGAATGAAGAAGAGACAACTGTTCATTGTGTGTAATTTTTCATGCGTCTAATTGATATGCATAACGTACCTGAATGGCATTTACAGTGACTTTAATATAACATTTAAACAATAATAGACAACCGATGTTGATGATTCAATAATTAAGCGACTTATCTCGGAATCGGAAGAATATATGAGATGAAGTGTGAATTTATTATTATTATTATTATTAATTGCTTAAAAGCTGCGTTCTGTGATGGCCAACACGTTTTCCCAGCACGGCAATTATGGGCAATAAACCCTCGTTTCTTGGAGAAGCTTATATCTAGCAGTCGAATTTCATTAGCTGGTGTTATGATAAAAAAATACTTAGTATACTAGCATCGGCCCAAACAGTTCCACAACCTAACTGGTTTCACCTGCGTAAGGTTGTAGAACTTTTATATTAACATTGCACCCTTTTTTTACCCTACTACCTCATTAGGGATGAAAAAAATTTTTACATGTGTTTCATAACTTTCGATGTAAAACGTTATTGAATTTAATTCGTAGAACTTTAAGAATAGCAAAGTTTCACACTAACATCTAACTTTACACCCCGTTTTAACTCTTCAGGGGGCGAATTATTAAGTCCTTTTTTAGTTCTCCCCTATAATATGTCAGTCAGTCAGGTTCTTCTATGTATATATGTGTACATACGTCTTCTATATTTATGTCAGTTTTACAAAGAGTACACAAACTAGGTCTTCTCATAAGGTAAGTTCTTTATTCACCATGATGGTAGCAATCAAGTTTATGGTCCGCCTGATGTCCTACAAGCGGTAATTGAGAATGGACGCTTGCAACATGAAACCAACAAGGTGCGCGTTGACTACCTTCGAAAAACCTATTTACTTACTCCCTCCCTTTGCATTTGGCATAAACTTCGTTGATTATTATTTGACAATATACCATATTTTAATTATAACGTCACGACCAATTATATAATAAACATTAAACACGTACACGTTTGAATACACATAATATAGTTGTAATACAGCATAAAATTTTCAAATACACTTCATATAGAAAACGAAATAATTATTGTAGATTGATTGTTATACAACCGACGATTCTATTTTAAATCTCCCACCATAATATATAATGCCTTTGAATATTTTCTTTTAGCACAGAAAGATTTTCTTTTCTAAATCATACTAAAACAGCTGTGATTAATATATTACTTATACTTACATAATTGAACATAACAGGAACAAGTAGCCAACCACGTCGATGTGGTGACCTCCAACCATATGAATACAAGTGCGCGACTATTTGTACTACTAATATTTATTACTTGGCTGCTATTTTCAATAAACCTGCTTAACAAATAACCTAGCAATATTTTGGCAATAACAAAAGAAATCAAGCTGCCATCTACAAAACGTCGCCTTACGTCTAAACATAAATAATTAATGAACAGGTGATATAGGATACTTACGCTACCCTCCCGAATTCATCCCGCGGGACGTCCTTGTCGCCGCCGCCAGCCTCTGCAAGCTTCGCCCTGAACGCAGCCACACGAGCCGCGATCTCATCCTTGGGCAACCTGCGCAACCAAACCAAGGACACACTCATTTAGAACACATCTAACAAGACCACTCTGCGTGAACATGTGCGCGGCAATGAGGAATTAAAATATAGCACACAGCGAATGAACGCCGGACTACGTACCACAGCATGACACGGTGTGTTGCAATCGCGGAATTACTTTTTGAAAACAATAAAATCGGAGCGATAAGACGCTTACGGCGAGCAGCCGTAAACTGCGAACGGGACGTGGGTTGCGCAGTACAGGGGTCGGGATTGGTCGCGCTCTTGTGTTTTATTGATTTGACTCGTGCGCATGGGGTAGTCACCCCTGCTTGCGAGTGCCCTAACTACTATATAGGCCAATGGTCTATCGATCTATGATATACGTCGGTCATGGATGCACGTTTGTTATTTGAATAGTAAAATCAATAAATAACACATGATTTCTGACAAGGGTGGCGATTGAGAATTGCCAATATTTACAGGTTTGTGACTTAAATATTTGTCATAGATAGTCAGTTTAAATAAGAAAAGAAAATTCCTCTGATTTTAGATGTTCATATTGATGTAAGGATAGCAATAACATATGAAGCAGCTTCCTACGGTATGTTTATGAAAACGTCGTATTTGTATTAATACTTGAATACAAAACATGACTTGATCGAATCGGGCAAAGGTGTTTGAGATATCATTGCGATATACGGTTTTTATGCGACATTGCTTTCATACGTTAAATATACTATTAATGAAACGTTTCAACTCCCAATCACCCCTTTCATTTGCAAAACACGGGTATAGATAGATGGTAAACGACTTTAGTACACAATAGAGAAATTATAAATCTATTTTTTATATATAAATATTAAAGAAACATTCGTATCTGAAATATTTGAAGCCCAAAAAAATTATTAAAAGTATTATGTTTAAATTAAGTTGTAAATAAGCAAATATAAATCGGGCATTTAAAATCTAAGATGTCAAGACACTTCAGAACCTATAATTGTGTATGCTATACATATGGACATTCTCCGGATCCGGTTTTTAAAATCCATTGCTGATACGCTCTTCAATTAGTATTGAGGAACATGCTTGCAATTACAAATCTTTTTTTACTGTCACCAGCGTCACCGCAGCCTAAAGACGGTCATATCATCACAAAGCTATCAATAACGCGTTGCAGACCTTGACCTTAAAGACTTGAAGATATTATGTCACATACCCAGTAATTTCACCTACTCTCTCACCCTTCAAACAGGAACACAGTTGCGAGCACTGGTATTTGGCGGCAGTAATAGGTGAGTGAGGTAGCAAAACAGACGAACTTCGTATGAGGTCTACCTCGAGATGACAGAACAACTCAGCCCCAAATAGAATAAGGAGTACGAAGAAACCATAAAACGTTAATTAATCCTTAATATTATCCGGCAGAGTAGAATAGTACCTCCCCCTATACCAAGAGTCGTAAGAAGCGATTAAGGTACCAGAACCGACAGATGGCGGTATATCCATGCAATAAGTCAGCTCAAATGTACAGGGCGGGGATGGGCAGCAGCTTCCCCGTCGCGAAAGCTGCGGTCTGCGATTGCTAACACCCTTGCCCAGCGCGGCAATTATGCCCTCTTTCTTGGGGAGGCATATGTCCAACAGTGGACTTTTAATGGCTGGTATGATGACATGATGATTATAAATTCTTACTTTTCACTAATACAGGAAAAGGAATCTATTTCTTGTATATTTATTAATCTTTCATGCCAGAACGGCTGAACAAAAATGGATGAGATTTTGGCACAGAATGATAATCTAGAATACTTTCTCGTGGAATAGATATGGATTTTTATTTTTCTGTATGGAATCGACATGCTTTAGCTGAAGTGGCAGTGGGTAGGGCACATAGTACGACGAACCGATGGCAGATGGGGGAGAAAGGCTTTCAAATGTCGGTCGACCCCCCGCCAGATGGGCGGACGACCTGGTTTCGTGGAGTCGTTGGTTCCAGGCAGCACAAAACCGCACGCTGTGGCATTAATTTGGTGAGGCCTATGTCCAGTACTGTACGTCTGTGGGCTGATGTGATCATCGATGAATCGACATGAATTTTTGTACAGTTCAGCTGTCACATTTTCACGGTACAAGTTTCCTCAGGGATGCGATAAAATCCTCGTAGACAAAATGGTTTCCGATTACGCCAGCATGCTGTATACATCCAAAATTACGGAACGCTTCATCACAATTGTTTGTATTCAAGCGTACGCAAATCGTAATATTATGAATACGCTTTCACTAATACGTTTCGTGACAAATAGATTAATCAAATAATATAGAAGCGAGCAATAATTTACAATTATTACATATGTTATAATGATAAATAGGAATACAATCATTTATAAGATCAAAGGAACTACGCAACATAATATAACAGACTGCCTATGGATTGACGCCAATACTATTTGATATTTGGAATACGGCCAGACGCAAGATATCAAGACTTAGTTCCATTCCTTAAGTCTTCATGTGTAGAATACAACGCAAAACCTATGCGGTAAAAATGTATTAGCTGTGCCTGTGACTTTGGTCAGCATGTTCACTTTCAAACGAAAAACTTCGTTTTTAACCTAAGGTTCGTCCCTATTAATCTTAACGTGATGTTATATGGTCGAAGTTACTCATTATTATTTAAGGTATCTGCCAGTAAAAATCCCATTAAAATCGGTCGAATTGTTTCAAAGATTACCGTGTAAAGATCCATATGTATTTAGTAAAAAGCAGGTATTTTAATATTACAAACAGACACTCCAATGTTATTTATATGTATTGATGTATTGACTAGCGTTCCGCCTGCGACTCTGTTCTCTGTCCTTGACTCTGTTGCGCGAAGTCTTCAATATAATATTATATCATCCCTAAAGTAATCTTCCGGGTCGTCCCGAAAGTCTATATCGCTCGTCAGCTAAACGTGCCTAATTCTTAGTGAAAAATAAAAGACTCAAACTAAAACCCCGGGAAATGTTTCCGCGATAAATGTACTTGTAGTTCAGACTCTGTTTCTTCGTCCACATCCATCCATACGAAAAATCACAATTACACCATTACTGGGATCAAAGTAAAACTGGTGGCTCTAGCGAAACATTTGCCCTTACCCGCGCTTTTCATACATGGATGCTTCAATTTGTGTTGCATCGACGCCTTCGAAGTCGTATAAATATATTGGTTAGGTCCAAAATCAATACCGTGGGCGGCGTACTCATTCAACACAATGATTGGAATTATTTGGTGGCTGTTTCTAGCATTTAGTATATGATACATTTTTACCATTGAATACATGATTTAGGTTGAATATTATTTAAGCTTTTTAGACTTCGACCATGAGTACTCGTTTCTCGAGGTCGACGTAGCCCATCCCTATAAACAATTTCAAAATCGGTTCAACTATCATGAGGTACATCATGAGGTATCATACAATTGATATCTTACTCTCATCTATACCTACTGCCAAATAACAGTGTTCGCATTGTGGTGGTCCGGTTTGAATGGTGAGACACAGTGGAGTTACTGTTAATTACTTATAGTATCTTCAGGTCACAAAGTTTGCAACGAGTTAGTGATATCCTTGTGATATTACGAATGTCTATAGGCTACGGTGATGCTTAATATCACCATACATATTATCTTCTTTGTTGACTAGGTCAAATAAAAAATACTATATAAGGGTAACAAACAGACACATTTATAAAATTTCTATGTATGTGTATATATTAGGTATTACTCTGCCAATACCTCACAGCTGAGTTGAGCTGTTTGTTTATTTCCGATCTCATCTGTATATAATTCAGCACCATATATAGGTACACATTTAATTAACGAACCGATTTTTTTTCGAAGTAGTCTCCAGAGGTAAAGACGGTACGAGTAGGCTTCCTGTACATGATGCCGGAGCCGCACCAGCTCCGGACCGCATGTTTGGTCGCCGGACAGAAATCGCGAGTTCAATTTTGATTACAGAGTTAAAACGTGTATGCGGTCTTGGCGCAGAGTCGGCACGGTATCGGTGCGGCACAGGCACAATATTCATTGGTACAACTATGTATAATAGGCGCTAAGAACGGAGTCGCGGAAACTAAGTTGCCTGAGAACATCTAATCTTAATAAATATGTGGTATATTCACAAATATCGGGTCCGTCCGGCGTCATGTACCTGAGGCCTAGAGCATATCAATTAAAAAAAAAAACTTTGGTTTATACAATAATGCACAGATTAAATAAAACAGAAGAAAAGCATTACTCTCCCTCTTGGCATGCGAAGTATGGTACATATACTTTCGGCATCTAATCATGTAAACCAACATTCAGAATAAAAATATTTTTAAAATTTGCTTTATGTTTAGGATACCTTCTTAGGCAACCTTTTTCTATTTGATCAAGGAATTTATTTATTAAAACCAGATGCTGAGAAAACATTAGGTGATATGCTAAAATATTACAAAATGTATATTTTTGTCATAGATACTTAAACAGTTTTTCACTTGTAAGTTATGTTTATACCAACAATATATTAATTTATATGCATTTAAATAAGTTGGCTACATTAGGTTTTTAATGCAAACATTCTAAATAAAGTGCAAACTCAATAAAATAAATCAGAAAATAACAAGGAAATATAACAAATATTTCATTTCAAGTAATTTCTTGAACAAGTTTGTTACATTAAGGTTTATCAGCAAGTCAATAACATTAATAAATTCAACACATATCATGGATAAGATGAATTGGCGCTGCAATAGCAGGGGTGCATGTGTTCTATTGGATATTCTAATAATGATTACCAAAATTTTAATATCTATAAAAACACCATTAGTAAACACAAAGCATACATACATTTGACCAAATAGTTACATTATAGATCTATATGCAGCGTATATCCAACAGAAAAAAGTTTAACAAGATTTACATGTCAAGTAACTCGTTAAACTTAATTTTAAATTTAGTAATTGTTGTACATACTATATATAAATAAAATATAACACATATGGTGATCAAACTTTACAATAAAATAAAGAGCACTTGTAGAATCTCTCACAAATGGGTATGAATAGTAGACAAAACTTTTTCTATATGTAAGATATTTTTATATATGAAACAGTAGAAAGTAGATGCAGTGGTGTGCTATTTTAAGATGATTACTTAGTATCATTAAGCACAGGTAATGAGAAAGACTCTTTAAATTATCGTTAGCCAAGGCACAAGAGAACTAAATGAAACAAAGTATGTATAGCAAAAATTTGGATATTTTTATAATAGATCAAGTCTAGAAATTGAAATATAATTATGTGACTGAAGAAAAATGAATTTTTATGAAAATACAACAACTTAACATTACCGATAATGTAATTTTTGGTCGTTTATGTAAATAAAATTATTAAGGTTATTATTACATCACTGTCAATTTTGTGTAATTTATTAAAAAAAATTAGAACGTACCCTTGTTCTTCAAGACCGTCTTCAAGTTCAGCACACTTTACTTCTATCTTTCTCTTCCTTTCATGATCCAAAATCTCCCGGTTGGGCTGTTTGTTAGATGCAGAGTCTAATTTCGCTATCTCCTCTTCGTTACGATAGTTGACCGAATCCTTAGTTTTTCTTACGGATGCCCAATTTCTTTGTACATAACCATTAGTGCCAGATCCTCTTGGCGTAGTTAACCCAATTCCATTGTACATTTTGTAGTTTTATTTACCTATAATTTTAAATTTGTAATTTGAGTCCGGTGAATTGTGTGAAATACAAGGTACACATATCTATCTGGAACACTCTAAAACACACACTGTAACACTTGTGAAATAATTAGTCGAATATGTTAATCATAAATCTCACCATTTAAAAGCACCTCTATTTGATAAGATTTTTTTGCACGCAGGTAAAATATCTACACGTCCATCTTGGTTAGTTGTTTTTTTTAATGGTTAATGATAGTGACGTGCTGTCTTTTTTATGTCAATTGGTTTATTTCAATTGACCCACAGCGAGAACTTGGCAACTTAGCATTTCGTAGTCTATGGTTACTGAATTGTATTACCCAATCAAAATAAAGCAGATTTAGAAGTTGTCATTGTTGTGATGATTGAGGTTATGTTTTCGTTTCTTGTCAACAATATTTGATTATTTATATTATAAACGTTTGATTTTTTGGCAATAGTATTTGCATTATATACTAAATTAAACTATGTTGGATAAAATATTGTATAACACTGTATTATGCCAGGCATTTTCACCATGCGGGAAGTATCTAATAGCCGGAAATATTTACGGTCAATTAGCAATATTCGAGTAAGTTTTACTTTATATACTAATTGCCTATAAAACTGTTACTTTGTTTTTACAACTCCTGTTTCCTTTTTTGTTACAGTCTTGACAGAATTTTGAATCCAGTAGTTGAACTTATCACATCGGATTATAATAAAGCCAAGTTTAAGCATTCCATTGAAAGTGACAATCAAATTTGCAGTCTTGCAACTACTGAAAAGTTTCTCATAGTCGGCTCTGTAAATGATATATTTGGTTGGGAATGGAAAACAGTTCTGTCTACTAAATTGGGTAAGCCATCATGGCAGGTCAAAATATCTTCAAAATCGTCACTAGAACAGATCGATGTGAATAGCTTATGGTTACCTGAAGATAAAAGTAAGTTGTATGCTGGCTGTGGGGATAACAATGTGTATGTTTACAATCTCGAAGATGGACGTAAAATCTCCAACTTATCAGGACACACTGATTTCATACACTCAGTGCATGGAAAGTAAGTGGTTTGTCTTTCAGTAATAAGTTTTTTTTATAATATCTAGTAAATATCGGTATATTTATTTTCTATCACCAATTAATACAATTTATTTTTGACTTTTTCAATTATTTAAATTATTTCAATAGAGTTA
The DNA here is from genome assembly GCA_020976665.1 of Heortia vitessoides. Classification (NCBI taxonomy): domain Eukaryota; kingdom Metazoa; phylum Arthropoda; class Insecta; order Lepidoptera; family Crambidae; genus Heortia; species Heortia vitessoides. The sequence continues at coordinate 16,171,666 of JACJUM010003085.1, forward strand.
AACCTTTTCTAAAATATGTATTTATATAAAGTTAAATGTATTTATAAAAACGATTACAAATTCCCTGGTTTCCTTTTCTAAGTTTCTTGGACAGAGGTAGATGGTGACTTTGTTTTTAATATGTATTCATCTTTTGTTGATCAATTAATTGCATAAAACAACACTTAAAATACACGAAACATTTTGTAGACAGGATAAATAAATACCATTATGCTTTTAGAGATGAACAGCTTGTCACAGCAGGAGAAGATGGCAATGTAATGCTTTGGGACATAAGGACAGGCAAGTCTCACAACAAGTTACAGCCACATAATAACAGTAAAATTAGTCGCCCTGATCTTGGCAAATGGATGGGCTCTGCAGCATTAGGGGATGACTGGATTGTAAGTAAATAATCTTTGTATTAATCAATAAATTATCCACTATACTAAGTCCAAGAATCTGGTAGATCTATTTATGACATTGAATAAAAATTCTGATGTTGTTATGGGCTTTGCTTAAAAGGCTGTCTGTAATGCTAGGGTTTAAAATCAATAGAAATGAATATTGACAAATAAGCTAATTACTATATATTCCTCTCGTCTATCATATAATGATGATGTATTAAGACAAAATTTCCTACTTAAATAATAAATATTACAAAACCTGTCATTATACCTACCATTTTAATAACTTGTTTTCACTTTTATTACGATATAGTCAGATTTTGACCTTAGGGTTTGTATATATAGGGCATACATTATACTTCTACATCAAATATACAAAATTTAATATGTTTTTTGTTTAATACTAGAGCTGCTATTATTATTTTAGGTGTGTGGAGGTGGTCCACGTTTGGCTCTTTGGCACATTCGCTCCCTTGACGCAGTCACTGTCTTTGACATTCCTGATCATGGAATCCATGTGTCATTCTTCTATGACGACTGTATTGTAGCAGGAGGAACAGCTAAACATTTGTACCAAATCAGTTATTCTGGAGAAGTGAAGGTGGAACTACCAGTATCTGCTACAACAGTATACTCTGCTATTTTAAGATCTAGTCCAAATAAAGTGTTGTCTATAGCAGGATCTAGCCCTGATATTGATCTATGCACTACATTTAACTACAGGGACCAAATACTTCATTTTCGGTAAGTTTGGTTTTAATTTTAAGTATATTTTGAAATAAACAACAGTTATAACAAGATTATCTTTTTTTATTAACAGTCCAACTTAAATGCAATATAAATGTCCAGTTAAGTATTAACAACATTATTAATAAATATTTCTTAACTAAATTTTAGTCAACTCATTTCATTGCTTGGTAGCCCGCCATCTATTTAGCATGTTGGTTGTAATTTTATTTCAAAACAATTTTCTTGAACCCATGTCATGGTTTCGAACAGCCCACCTGTAAGCCCGCTTGTAAATACAAAGGTCTTAAATCCCAGTATCAATGGACATTTTTGTATGTAATACAATAAAAATTGTATGGTAATATACATATAATATGACATTATTTCTTTAGTAGTGCATCATTTAATTACTGTAATAAAAACTATATGCCTTGACTTTGTTAGTACTTCTAAATTATAAATTTTGGTGCTATATGTGTTCTCTTATATCTCTCTCTAGAATATCAATATTCTACAGTTGTAACGATGTTAGATTAACGGGCTCGAAGGTCGAAGATGGTAGTGATCTAATCTTGTGCGCCAATGGTCGTGGGTTCGTTCCCCACTCATGGCAAATATTTATATGATAGACATTTGAGTTTGCTTTGTGTATGAGTTTTAAATATTTAAGTAACTCAATTGCGTTGAGCGCCTTATATTGGAGTCAGGTCAATGGGATGAAATGGGGCTTGTTAAAAAAACAGACTGGGTCTAACCTATACTAATATCATATGTAACCATGGCCGGCTATCGCCGCGGGAATGAACCCTTGGCTACCGTCCTTCTTCCGCACATAGAACCACTCGGCATCCACGTCAGTCTCTGCTCCAGTGCCCTGCATTAAAACAACCACCTCCCCTTGTTTCACACTCAACGTTCTATTCAACACACTACCCCTATAATCACCGTTCACTACAAGCAATGTATGCCTTTTCACTTTAAAGTCCCTCAAGTTCTCGTTTTCGTGAAGTCGGTCGATGTTCGAGCAAACTGATTTGGTTTTTAAGTATAGAGTGTCAAAGTCTTTTTCCGCGCACGAGTTGTTCGGTCTCCGCTTGTCCCGGGGCCGGTAGTGGCATTCGGAGCGTGTCCTTCCTCGCAGCTGCTCCTTCTCGGTGTCTGTGAGGTTCCCGCATGGCCGAGGGTATATGTCTGTACTGCTCTCCCAACAAGGAGTCTTCTTTTGAGGAGATGCTCTGAAATTAAAAGTGAGGATTGAGTTCAAACAGTTATTAGAACTGTTTGTACTTTGTACCAAATTATCATATATTAATTTAATAATTCGGGATTTAACTAGGACCTAAATTGCGCGTGTGTTCGATCCCCACCCAGGACAAATATTTTATGTCACAATATTTATAAGTGATCTGTGTCTGATGTTGTATATATGTTTTCATGTCTTATGTTTGTGATTCTTCTGTTGTCTGAGGTCCATATTACTTCAGTAGTCAGTATTTCTAGTTTCCCCTCAGTTTACAATAGAAGATATCTTTTTATACTGCTCTACTTTTTAATTATACCGATTTAGACACATTTTTTTTCATTATTGTGATATTATTATCAAGTTATATATTTTCTTAACTATACGGAGGGTTAAGGCATTATGTTATTTTTTATTTATTTATTGGTAAACCAGTACCTAATTGTAACACCGTGATAATATGTATACAAAAGCCAGAACTTTTTTTTTTCGGACGAACCTATTGTTGGACTTCTCAGACGCCATTCCAGCGCCACCGAAAAAAAAGGGCGGGGCCTCTCATAGATGTGAGGTCCGATGCCCGTAATTAACCTGCGTAATTAGCTGCCGGGCGCACGCGCCGCGCCGCGCGGGATCTGAGCGGGTTCGACGGCGATCGCCCGAGGGTGCCTCTAGAGGCTCGACCTAGGCTTAGGCGGCCATCGTTGGGGGTGAATTTAATAATGATAATACAGCAAAAGAGGACGGACAGAGTGAGCCCGAAAGCTCTAGGGCTGTCGGTTATCGCTCGTGGGGGCAGGGACTGCACGCGTTCGCCGGCGAACGCGGTGTACTGCTCTGTTATACGAAAGTATGTGTAGTGTCAATGATTGTGTTGTGCCAGTGTGAGGACGGGGAAGGGCTGCGATTTTCGAGGTAATCTTAGCGAGCTAACAAAATATAAGTAGGTTCACACAGCATGCGTTGTGCGATCATCTGATTTAAAACTAATCTTATCTAAATTTAATTTGAGTTTAATTGATAGATTTGGCGCTTAATTTTATAGTACGGGGAGGAAAATAAGTCAATCCTATTTTTATACTTATTGTAAAGTCTCCCCAGTCCAGGAAACGGGGAATTAGAACCAAAAACTGTTCTTCGTAAGGGAGAGGAGAAAATATTAAGATTAAGAGGCATCCTGGCATGTTTGTAGTCATTAGCTTCCCCGTCCCTATGCTCCGCAGTGATAATTATGGGTAAAAATACACCCAAAATATTATAAATATCACTAGCGCCTTGCCAACCTTGTGACTTGTAAGATATTATGTCATATTTATTACCCAGTGATTTAATTGCCTCTCTCACCCTTCAAACCAGAACACAGCAAGCAATGTGATCATTGCTATTTGGCGGTAGAAATAGGTTAAAGTACCAATCTAGACGATCTTTGTATGAGGTCTGCCTTAAGTAGAGCAGTAACCTTTCTAGGCTAGGATAATTGTATACTTGTACTGGATTGGATTTCGACTTTAAACTCGTTTATTGGTAAATCATATTTCACAGAAAAATATTTAATCATCTTATAATTTCATACGTCAAATCAGTGTCAATTAATTCAAAGTCTTCAATAATATCATTACCACAGCAACATCTCATATATTGACCTGACTTCGAAGTAAGTCGCTTAGAGCACTTTTGTTATGGACGCCACACAACAGAGGAATCACAAATACTACTTAAATACATAAAGTGGGGTGGGAATCGAACCTATGACCCTTGGCGCACAAGATAGGATCACTACCATCTGGGCCATCGGACTCGTCGTCAGACTTAAGTCGAGGCTTCTTATAGGTGACTTCTAATGCAAGATTTACACTCAGCGCAGGAAATGCGTTACTTCTAATGCTTCCTTGCTACTCGCGCTGCGCTATTTCATGCGGACTTCAACGAGCAGGCGTCACAAGCGGCAGTGCGGCCACGAATATATAATACTATAATACATATAAGAAAACAATGTGGTGTAAAAGATGATGCTGTGATAAAAATAGAGAAAGGAATGTTGAGATGGTTTGGACATGTAGAAAGGATAGATGAAAGTAGAATGACACAAACTTTACAGCATAAATATATAGAGCGGAAGTGAATGGAAGAGATTGTTATAGGACGACTAAGGCGAACATATCTTAACTAGGTAGGAGATATTCAAAAAGGGCCTGGTCAGAAGTACCAAGAATAAACGAGCGTGTATGAAAGGACTAATGGTGGGCGAACACGATCCTTCCTATCGTCCAATTGGCATGACACTGCACGCTTGATCCAATCTGCAGTTCGTCCATATACACCATACACCATCAGTTTAAACGGTAGCGACGTTCAGTTGCAGCCATAGCGTCACTGATGACAGACAACGATGTTATAACCGTTTGGGGTATTGTACTCATGAAAATTAAGCAAAAAAAAAAGAAAAAATCGAGCAGAGTGGTGCAAGCAGTGGTTAATGAAAAGAAAACAGTTTACTCATACAAATTTAATAGAAGAGTTGAAAATTAAGCCAAAAAAACTGAACTGCCTATCGCCAACAGCCATACACAGTTCAATCGGCAGTACCTATCCAATCGATATAATCAAGCCATAAGAATCGAAATTCAATTATGCCTTCAATTCTATCTTTCCGTAAAGAAGTACTAAGGCTGGATGTGAATTGCTGGCAGTGGCAGGAGCAGTGGGAGAGGCTAAGTGTAAATTAAGAATAATATGTGCGCAAAGTCATGGTTGGTTCTTAAATAAGTTTATGTTGGAAATATAGGTATATATATTATACTCATCGGCGTATCTAGCCCCTAGTCTGATCGACGTACTCACGCAGTCGACGTTTGATGTACAACTTTTCGAGTCGGTAGCCGAACATCTTGGGGTGGGCACGGCCCACCCTCAATATCAGCCATAAAAAGTCAACTGTTGGTCATAGGCCTACCCCATTTTTTCCTGTAATTGCCGCGCTGGGCAGGTGTAGCGGCAATCGCAGTGCGCAAATTCGCGACGACATTGCTGCCTATTCTCACCCTATATTCTGGATGGATATACCACCATCTGTCGTTCCCGGTACCGTAGTTTCCTCTTACGACACCTAGTATTCTACTCCACCGTAACCCCTGCCTAGCCCCTTCTGTATACGCCTATGCTTAGTGTATTTACCTGTTCGGCAAAATGCCGAGTGGCAAGCATGCGTTGTAGGCGACGTAGCCCTCCTGGGCGTGCGGAGTCTGCACGTACAGCCACTGTTGGTTCTTGAACACGGCGTTGACCACCGTGCCCAGGGGCAATGACAGCTCCCTCTGAGAGTCCTTCTGGGTCTGGTACAGTGTGGTGGGGTACGCCACCACAACCGGGATGTTGCCGGGACGGTCGATAGACGCCTGGAATGAAGAATAGAAGATTTTATTAATTAATATTATTATCGCTTATCATTATTATATTTTGGGAAGATTTCTTAGTATTAATGAAAAGATATTTGGGTTAACTAAGCCTTAATAAATCGAGTGCTTCCATTAAGATAAATGCATGTGACATTTGAGTTAATGATAAAATTAATACTAACTTGCTTAAAGTGGCGTTTTATAATAGGATATCATAATTAATAATTTTGTTACTGATACTTTGTTTAAGGAAGCCTTAATTCGATTTTGTGCAGAAATAAGAAAAATGTTCACTGAAATGTTTGTAGGTTGGAAATGCTACTTTTTATGTCTAAAGCAACTTTTGTTTTTTTTTCCCTTTATTCATTGTGTGCCGTGAGGTATCGGCAGAATAGAATAGTACCTCCCATTGCACCAGGCGTCGTAAGAGGCGACTAAGGTACCGGAACCCATAGATGGCGGTATATCTATCCGAAACAGTGCAGCTCAAATGCACCCACCCATTTTGCCCACCCTGGGCAAAATGGGCAGCAGCATCCCCGTCACGATAGCTGCGCTCGGCGACTACCAACACGCTTGCCCAGCGCGGCAACTATGGGCAAGAAACCTTTCTTGGAGAGGCTAATGTCCAGCAGTGGACTTCAAACGGCTGGTATGATGATGATGCATTGCTTCATACTTAAAAAAGTATAACTTTCAGGTGTCTGAAGAGATTCCTCTGACTTGCATCACAAATTTGTATGTATATAGTTATAAGGAGAAGTTTTCAAAAAGTTTAGTTTAAGGAGAGTTTTGGACAGTTGTTTAAATCCAATATGTAACGAACGCACACTAAGAAGGAATTAAAAAAAAACCTTTAGGGATGGAGTAGAGTAGTGGAGAGGATACAAGTAACTACTTTATGAAAAAATCATTAAACTAGCAATAATTTACTAAAACTTCATTGAATACGTTTTTAATGATTTATTAGAATTCGCCCTCAGAATGTGCAAATAAGAGTTGAAAGTTTATATGGGAAATATATAAAATCTACTTTAATTTATTTTTAGAAATAAATTAAAACAAAATATTTTAAAACTCAATAAAAGAGTAATGTTCGAAATTTCGTTGCAGTTTTAATCTTTTTAGTAACCTCGCGCAAACAGTAGTGGATACGTGTGGGTAGTTTGAAATTTTGTTAATACCCGTGCAAAGTCGGGGCGGGACTAAGCCGTTTAAAGCACTTCGTAATATTCATCATATAAATATTTGTTCTGGGTGGGGATCGAACCATTAGGCCAGTCAAAAGAATACTAGGAAATATTCGACATGTCTACTAAAATCTTGGTAGTGTGATTAGTTGGACATTCTTCCGGAAAGGGAAGTGGTTTCGGGTCTCGCTTGAAAACCTAAGACAAGTTAAGGGATTTTTCGTAATTTGCTTTAAATTGAAATAATAATAAATTCCCACAACATCTCATACTTTGATCTGAATCTTACTTAATACTTAAATACATATATTTAACATCCAGACACAGAACAAACATAAACATCATCATATAAATATCTTTTGTGGGTGAGGATTGAACCCACGACCTTTGGCGCACACGATAGGATCACTACCATCTGCGCCATCGGGCCCGTCAAAGTATATACATGTCAAAGTTTTTCTTTTTAGGAACCCTTGATATACTATCTTGCATGCGATGATTACCTGTAAAAATTGTACATTTAACAAGATCTTATGAGAATGATAGTTGTTTAGTAACAGTGTAACAATTGTTGTTGAACCTTTAATAAGTAATAAAAAAAGTTAATGTTATAATTTGTTGCTCTACAATAAATCATTGTTTAAACTGAATCAAAGATGTACGAGTGTGCAATTTTAAAAATATCCCATGAAATATCGCATTAGTCGGTACTGAGCGGCGCAATTAACACTGTAAAGTTTAACCCCGCCGAGGTATATTGTTGCTTTAAATAAACCGCATTGATGAATGGGCCCGTCCATTCCAAAGATTAACGTTTGGGCTCGCCCTCGTACACGGAAAAACGTGCCAACGGATCATTACAATACGAATGATTATATCAAAACGCGGCCCGGTAGATAGCGGCCGATCCGTATCCGAAACACTTTATTATACTCCCAAAAGGTATTTCGAAAATGACGAGCAATTTCTGTCTTGTCCAATTTTGCACCAATTTCGTGGGCAACTTTGTCCGCTGCGCTCGCGCTCCGCAGTAACGCAAAAAAGCCCTGTATGTATTCCATAATGTCATAATAACATCGCACAAAATGAGTAATGATTCGGGATTTACAAGTGCATTTAAATTCTTTTGTGTGAAGTGTCCGTTAATGCCCGATATAGCGTGCACCAAACATGATGGATGACTTTTTATTTAAATTAAAACGGGTTGCACAAAACATTGGATAATTATTTCTGTTTCGCCTCCCGTTGACCCTACATGGCGGCAAGTTTTATTATTAAAACTGTTAGCCGTTATTAACTGCGATTAGCTAATTATTACATATGATTTACGAACACATTAAACGCCAACTTACGCCTTAGGTTGGTCGCTCTCATCCATTTACGCGGTATTGGGATTCTAAAGGATAATTAGGTACCCACAGCGTTTCCGTGTATTATTGCTAATGATTTAGGTAGAGTTCCAACTCGACCTAAATCATTACAAAGTTTTACATTTCTAAAATTAATTGAAACGTAAGTTACGGCTGCCTAGCCTATAATATAAATGTCGGAACTCGGATCGTTATTAAAGTATATGTACGTATTTAATTTGAATTCAACCCTAGGTTTTATATATCGTTATATTTTAACACAGAATTGTATTGCTGGTATAATAAGGCTTCATTAAATAAATATAACGTTTTGCGGTGTTCTCCATAGACGATATGATTCGCGCACACGCACACCCTTTCCAGAATTGTCAAAGTTCCGTATTGTTATTTAAATCTCGGTAAACGACATTTTATTTTTTTATAATAAAAAATACTACTACGTATAATAAATATTTTGCATATATCCGTCAGTATGTATCCGTCAACTAAATCGTCAAAAACATAGCAAACTACGATTGACTTTACAAAACGTTTCAAATCTAATTTTCAAAATTTTAGCTAACCAAAACACAATGTTTACGTATTTATGCTTACCTCACTCAAAAAGCTGTCCAGATCTCGGATATCGTAACCGAATTTGCCGGTGTGGTTTTTCTTCTTTCTCCTATGGCGATGCCGGTGTTTCCTCCGCGCGTACTCCCCAGTACCCGCACTGGTATCGTCCGACAACGTCTCGTGTCCGTTCACGAACTCATCACACGCACTCTTAAACTTTAAATTATGATAATACTCATTACGGCCCACGACTCTGTCTTGCACGTCTCTATACTTGCACTTTCTATAACGTCCGTTTTCATTGAACTTTTGATTGTGACGTTGATGTCTATCTACGTTGGTCCCGATTATTTTCCTGGCCTTGTCGTCGCTGTACTTCTCCTGTGGTGGCAGCTTCGTGTTCTCCAGGTTCTCCTTCAACACCCAGGTCAGAGATATCTTGGATTTCCGACGATGAGACAGAGGCGTCGAATGCCACAGCCCCATCTCTTTAGTTTCAGCGTATTCCAGGTCCGAATGATTTTCATCGGCTTGCGATGTTATATTGCAGTTCTTTAGCAAATCTAAAACTTCGTAACGCGGCGCGGCAACCTACGACAACGTATTAAACATTAATATATTTATAGAATTCGTGTTTTAAACGCTAATTAGAACACCTTTAAATCAGATGGAGTACCTGGTCAGTAAACTGCTGCTGGTGGTCACCGCTGTCATCACTCTCGCGGTACGGAGGCGGTAACTCTTTAAACGAGATCTCTGAAGCAAAACAGAGTCGATTAATCAGAAATTGAATTACAATCGGTCGTAACTCCGCATCGGACGTGATTAATACGGGTGTTATTACCACAGTCAGCTGAGCGAATTATTGGGCATAAATAATAAGGCGCAGTCGAAACAATGAGAGTGGGCGAGCGAACAATGCTGCCGGGATGCGCCGGGTGCGGCGAACGCTGCGCCCGCGCCGCCTCCTTCGGCGACCTCGCGCCCAGCACTGCGGCGCGCGGCCCGCGGTTTGCTCGCTGATACAACACCCTCCACTAAAATCTGTCGGAGCTTCTCACGGACGGCTCATGCGAGCTACGACTGCAGGACACGATTCGCCGACGCGCCGTTTGTGGTCACGAACGCGCATTATGCATTCATTTCTTTTATACTGCAATTATCTATGAATTACGTGGGTTGACCATTTTCGGAAAGTGTCTTCAGTACGCTCTATGGTAAGAATTAAAGTGAAATTTAGTTAAATGTAAAGAATGATAGTAAATCTTTAATTTAATTTAGTAATTTTAAAATTTCATAGACACAGTTTACAAGAGAAGCATTCATAGTTATCAATATTGTTCCGAGATAACAAATGCAAGATCATGCTCCAGATTAGCATTCGCGTAACGAAACGCAACTGATGAAACGTAAATGAAGGGTAAATGAATGAAGACGTCACGAAGCAGTAATTAGGCACTGTCAGTGAAACAATGTGTTCTAGCGGCGGACGTTTTAACACTTCTCACGGTTCTCAATTAGACCCTGTTGCTTTTGACACCTGTATTTGCATTTCGTTACTCGGATAATGTACGTTTGTTTTAAACGTGTCCACAAATATAACACGCATTCGTTCGTCTTAATTTTTAAATATTCAAATGAGCAATATAATCTGGTTTAACCATATAGATATGCAGTAATCGTGGCTCTAGGGTAACTTAAGTCGGCTTCTTCTTTATAAGATTTTCGGTGAGAGTCCGGTGTCTGCGTAAGCATAACTAATATTTAACTTTCACTATTTAATTTATTACTGCTTTATCTTTTTTGATAAAACAGTAATAAAATAGAGAAATTATATGTGATTTTAAACATCATTATTTCCAATTCAGAAGGTGATGTCCTATTTTCCGCTTGTTAAAAATCTTTTGGTGGGCATAGCTCTGTACCGTGACATGTTATGTAAACCATACAAGTCATTAATTCATTAAACATTTTAACGAAATGTATAACACAGCTAGTTTTGCGCCCGCAACTAATCCGTGAGAAGTCAAGAAATTACAGTTATTTAAATTAATTATATCGTCACAAAAGAACGAAAGACTAATTTATTTGTCTGTGACTGGTTCACAAAACGCATTATCATAACTGCGAGAAATGCATGAATGCTTGCATTATGCGGTAAAATGTTTGACGACGATTCGACCCGTCACGATTAAGATGTTCCAAAGGCAAACAACAAAAATTATTTCACCGAAACTGCAGCGACATCGACCACCGTGCACTACTTAAATACCGTGAAGCTCGTGATTTTCGACTACTAAAACTTGTTTAGCGACAGTTTTACGTTCCGAGACGCATGCAAAATTTTTACGACGCGCGTAACATTCAGTGTTTTTACATTCCTCAAAATTGGAAAGTGAAACGAACTGTGGCCTGTCGCGCTATGTATCTCTCTTATCTCGAGTCTTTAGTTTTTTCTTTATACATTCAATTAGTTCAGTTGCAATTTTACATTCGTTGTTTCTGAAGTGTTGTCGGATTCCACTGTCACGTCTTCTGATTTTCTGATCGCTTCGCATTTTTATCAACACTATTTATGTGGGCCCGTTTAAATGGTGTTTGGGTGTTTATTTAAATGATTTCTGAACTGGTTTTTGCTAATGTTATTATTTTATTGACTTGTAGGCTAATTTATGTATACTCTGTGGAGTGTGAAAGTGTTGACGCCGGTCTCCTCTGTAGACGCACACCTATTTTAAGAGAGCCGAATAGTACAATAAAAAGATCTTATGCACTAAAATGTATACCTCAGTGGGATTAGGGTTGTTATCGCCCTTTAAGTGCAAATATCTGCATTAGGTGTATCATGTAATGCATGAAACGGGGCTCCTATGACATGATAACTATAATTTAATATACGTGTGGCTGTGTATATGTGCGTGGTTGACTGTTAGAAAAGACATTAAAATAGGAAAATAATTTTTACGCACACACAGCAACAGATTAACCTATCCAAATGTGTCTAAACTTCAAGCAATCTATAACGAAATATAACTGTGTACCATTGAGTTCAAAATTAACTGTAAAAATTTGACAGTTTTGGGTAGGTTGATTGTTGGGTTGGTTGCCCACCGTACTTTACTTTTAGTACTATCATTATTATTTAGTATTATAATTCAGTAAAGGTTCGGATTCATCGTAATTTAATTATTCAGACAGACTGACTATGCCAGCAATTATGCCCGTGTCAATATGATGATCATCACACAAAAAGTAAACATATTTAAAATTAAAGTCATAACATCAGTTTAAACTAGTCACAGTAAACAGTATTTATTAAGGCGTCAGCATCATCGTTTTAAAATATTCGGTCCCTTCTCACATATCTGTCACCAGTGGACCGTGTAAATGGGAGACAATGCGTAAAGGCGACGCACGAGCATATCGCTATGGCGGGAATGCTGTGAGACGCCGCCGGAGCGCGCGGGAACGGCGGCGCACGACCCGCCCAAAACGTGCGTGTGCGCGCCGTGACAACACCGCGCACGGCACGCGCTCGCCCTCTCATCGACACCCGAATTTGTGGAATTTTTTAAATTCCTTCGACATACCTAGTCTGAGAATGTAAGCATCTACATTGACTTGTTGTTATTGAAGATTTGGTTTAAGAAGAAGCAATTTTAGCTAGTTTCAAGTGATAATGTTTTAAGAAAAGATTGATGACACGCTCATAAGTTTTGACACGCTTGATGGCGCATTCGGTGGTGGTCCTGTCTTGTGCGCTATAAGTCGTGGTTTCGATCCCCGCCGAGGACAAATATTTATGTGATGGAACATTTCTATTTTTGTTTTGTCTGGATTTAAATATTGTACATGTAATTCTTTAAAGTCAGTCCAACGTATGAGGTGTCGTGTGAATTTGTTTATTTAAATAACAATTTTAAAATGTATGTTACTTTTAGTGAAAACTTTCATGTATATTACATCTATACTTACCTATAATATTGAGTGAATGGGTAACTTCCCCATTCGAAATTTTTGGTGAACGAAATTAGTGATGTTGTAATTTATTGATTAATATTTGTAGATTATTATTAGGGGAGGGGGGTTGTAACCCTTGACTATGTGCGAATGCGCCTTGAAATAACAACAACCTATATAGATATAACTTACTGCCGTGGCCGTTGGCGCAAATCTGTCTTATGCGCCAAGGGTCGTGGGTTCGATCTGGGTGGGGACTCAGGACAAATATTTATATAATGATATTTGTGTTTGTCCTGTGTCTGAGTATTAAAAATATGTATTTATTATTTGTTATTTCACTGTTATCTGCTGTCCGTTACACAAGTGCTTTCAACGACTTGTGTCTTAATCATATTTATGTTACATGAGTGATTTTACTTTCACCCTTCAGACCGGACCATAACAATTCAAATAATTGCTAGACGGTAGAAATAGGTGAGAGTGAGGTACGGACGACCTTTGTCAGTGACCACTAAAGTTCGGTAGGTGCACACTGTGCTTTGGCTTTTATTGATTGTCTTATTGTTGGATTTCGTTGTTTGTACCTGATTACATTATTTCTTCGACACATCAATATTTTCTTCTCTAAGTTACTTTGACTATATATTATATCGACAAATAACATATTAACAACAATAACTTTCACTGACCAATGTTACGAGTATCTTAAACTAATGTGATTAATAGTAAAATAGTAGGTAGGTAAGTACCGCCGGCAAATTACGAGCAAAGTCGCGTGCGATAGCTAACAATCAAATAACATAGTCGCTACATTTAGTGTTGTTTTTAAAGGATCCTATTCCCTCATTAAGTTTGAACTATAACGATCATCATAAGCGTGTTATTACTAAGATCATTATCGATAAGTCATTATGGTGGTCCACGAAGTATTTTTAAGCAACGCCCACGCTCAAGTAGGATTAGCTGAACCTAATAATTATAAAGTTATATCAAATACTTTACTGCACAGCAAAGGTCAAAGAAACTAGTCATTTTACACCCGTCTAAAAGCTTAAGGGAAACCCACACACAAAATCATATTCCTTTAATAAAGTTGTTGAGAAGTATATACTTATATGCAATACTTTTACTTGTCACCATCATCATACCAGCCATTGAAAGTCTACTGTTGGACTTAGTCCTCCCCAAGAAAGGGGGTATGTTGCCCATAATCGCCGCGCTGGGCAAGCGTATTGGCAATCGCAGAGTGTCGCTTTCGCGACGGAGAAGCTGCTGCCCGTCCCCGCCCTGTACATTTGAGTTGACTTTCGCATGGATACACCGCCATCTGTCGGTTCTGACCTTAGTCGCCTCTTACGACACCTGGTACAGGGGGAGGTACTATTCTACTCTGCCAGTACCTTACGGCATTTTTACTTGTAATTGGTCTTAAAATAGTACAAGTTTCAAGCTACATATATGATGTATCTATGTAATGCAATACATGATAGTTGCATTTAATAAATAAAACTTTACGCTATAGTGTACCTAACTACAAGGTAAGTAGACATTGTGCGTTTTCAAATTTGCTAAAATTAGCAAGAAGACGGACTCACTGCCGGGAATCCTGGAATCACTGTCGGAACTGGTAGGCGCGGGCTGAAATTAAGGGTAAGTGTAGGCAACCGATATAATTGTAGCGTGAGAACGCGCCGCGCAGCCCCGCGCGCCCCCTGCGCGCCTCCGACACCCATATAGGGTTACCCTTTGCTAAACTCGTGATATATAACAGAATCATTCGTTTGTTGCAAGTATACAAATGTTTGTCTATTTGCAACCCTTTTGTGTGATGTGGATAGACCGAACCCTAAGATATAAGCTACTTTAGCAACCTGGGACATAGACAAGGGAAAGGGCTAGTATTTAATAATTATTTAATTTTAAACAAGTGACAGGCTTGAAGACGCAGATGGTAGTGATCTTAATTCTTGCGCCAAAGGTCGTGGGTTCGATCCGCACCCAGGACAAATATTTATGTGATATTTATGTAAGTTTTGTGTCTGGACGATCTTCTGCTTCTTGACGCCGAAAAAGGTTATATGTCGATACGAAAATTAAAGTTGGACTTAATTGTTGGACTTAAAAAGACTTCAAAAAAGGCTTAATTCGAGTCCCGCTCCCTATACTGAGTGAGTTGGGAACCCTACGCACCAATGTGCAGTAGAACTCGAGACATTTTGTTTAGCGTTTAGCTGACCACAGTGAAAGTGATTTTATACAGCCAAGTACACGATCATCGTAATTACCTACTCACTTAATAGTTATTCGCCTAACGTAATAGGTTTTTCTAGATATGACTAGGTAACAATAATCGCATAAATGTAATTAATTAAAGGATTTTATAGGTAGTATTAAAGATATTACATTTCCGTTTTGGTATTGTAAGAAACGAGTGATACTGATTACCCACGCGTGCATTAATCCAAGTGTTATGTAAAGGTTAGCCCAGGTAATGTATCTTTAATGCAGCCGGCCATTAGGCATTACCCTGCCGACCCAACTTCCCCTTAGCATCTGAGAATTGCACGCAGCAATCGGCGAAAAGGGGAAATTGCCGGCCGGCGCGCCGCATTACGACGCGCGGGGCACGTTGCGCTCGCGCAACCAAATCCGCTCGTTGGCAACTTTGTGTTCCTACTCGCGTGAGGTGCGGGGTCAATCATAATTAAGCAACGATTTATGTGAATTTGCTTTTCCCATGGCCAAGGGAAGATATGATTCTGACGAGCACTCCGCATAATGTGATCTACGATTTAGTATTGTAGTTATGTGAACGTTCGGACGTAGTTACGTAAGCGACGGCAGTCATACTTCTAATTAAGATTGTAAATGCGTAATTAGATCTGACTGTTATCCTTTCACGTCCAAAACACTGAGCATGATTCGATCATATGTGCCAAAAATAAACTTTAAAATAGATATCTACTATAAATAAATTATAACCTGTAGTAGTATCTTGGTGCTTCCTAGATTTTATTTTTCTCGCCTCGTACTCTCTCGTGAACATTATTTGTTTCTAGACAATGTCTGAACAAAATTTCACGATGCCAAGATCGCTCATTAACGTGTGAAAGCGTAACAAATAAATTTACTGACGCATTTATAATATTTATAAAGATTAAATCTTATAAGCAATCATTTGCGAACAATGGACAGGGCAATGATCGGAGTGTCTGCGTGATCGAATCAGGAATGAAGAGATATTTAAAAGAAACAAGTATGAAGTGGCCGTGGGCAGGGCAATTAGCGCTGATCTGATGGTCATTGATTCTGTAAAGTTTTAGAATAGAGACGACGCACCGTCAAGCTACTAAAAGTCTACGTATAGACGCAGACGACCTTTACACAATAAAATTAGGGACTATCCGGACTATCTCAGTATATGTTAATCTAATGCTGGACTACTGTAAGAACGTTGTACTTCCACTGACATCAATTGTTAGTTTTCTGATCAATTTTACTTACTACATTGTAAACAGCTACATTACTACCTAATGATATTTTAACTCATACTCAGAAAGACACAAGTGTAATAAAAAAATGTAAGCAGTAAGACGATGATATTTATAGTTTTAGTTTGAGGGTATGACTGTTATTTGGGGGTATGCTTTACAAAACGTACTGAGTTTATGCCGGACAGTAGGTACATAACGTCTTAACCGTGCCAAAATAAACAAATACAGGACCGATTCGGTTCTGGCACTTATGTGTAAATATAATTAAAACAGTAAAAGTTACGCAAAATTAATGTATGTAATACTGATAGTTATGAATAAAATTAAATCTAAATAAAAAATAAATGTCTTAGAAGAATAGTGTAAAAGATGGTTATGTTGAGAAAATAATATATGTTTATTGCTACTGATATTGTTGAATGATGTTGAAGTTATATGAAGTTGAATGTTTCGGAATTATGGACATTAGAGACAGTGTTGTTAGGAATTGTGATTGTTAGGATGAAAAATGTTAGGCAGAACATTTTCGGAGTACGCTAACCTAAACATAGTAAGTTGTTTAATCATCAGTAGAAAGAGAAATTGGCTGCATAGGTTAGTGGAACGCTTTCCTAACGTCGCAAAACCCACTATGACTGTGACGAAAAGGTAATCACAACACTGGCCGGCGATTCGTTGCGGCCACCCGCGCTCCCGCGGTGACATCTCTGCTGAGAGCCTGAGTAATGTATGGCATATTGGAACCTTCGCTATAAGGAACTAGAACTGAACTATCTATTAGATATTACATTAGATAATACTAATATTGTTATTTCAATAATGCCAACATTCAAATAAGACCCCCCAAAAGTTACAGACCCCGAAAAGTCGACAGATACAGTTTACCGATGTAGTTCCTTATTATCATCTGCATCCGATATTAAATTAGTCAAAGGATTAAAGTAAGTATTAATAAAGCATAATGTTACTAAAAATTCTCTCAGGTTTTGCAAATGCATTATTCTACTATTTATAAAAGGTATTTTTTCTTTTCTTCTTTTAATATTAGGTAATAACGTATAAAATAAAATAGAACACACGTCTGTATCCAAGATACAGCTACAACCTTCTTTTTTATTTATAAGGCTTTATATCACACCGTCCCTTACTACAAAATTAAAGTAGAAATAAGTCCAGTTTGCTCTATGGTTTTCCTCATATGTACAGTGTAGTTCTAAAACGTTCATATTGCAAATAATAAGTAGTTACCGTGTTCGTACAATGGATCTATACTAGGAATACAGGACACGTTGATGTTGTTATTAAACGTAACGATTATGATCCAAGCGAACTGTCTGGAATATCGTCGTGTAGGGTTAAACAAACATGCACTATAAACACTGACGCGGCCTGCACATAGGAAATACCGCGAGTCTAGCGGGACGCTATGGCTACTTGCGCCATTCTCATTTCCTCTTTAAAAATAAAAGGCAAGCAAATATTCGCGGTTTATTCCTTAAGGAGCAATTAAATTCAGCACTTATTACGGCAACTGTCTAATTCATTAAAATGTTAATATGCCCGGGCAATTGTTATAAAATAAAGTGTTTAGTTATTCAAAATTGTTATTCATAACACTACCGTGCCTAAAATGTAGATGTAAGTCTTTCCGTTTCCAACTACAATTGCATTGCTTTTTTGATGCCTCTGTTCTTAGTATTTATCACAAATAGCTAACACCTTCGAATTCTTTATAATTGGTAAAGCTTTATAGTACATTTTTTCCGCCCATTTTATTTTTACCAAAATATCATTACAACAAAGTGTGTCTATAACTGAATTATATAAGATTATTTATTTCGATGTTTAATGATAAATTTCAATACATTATTTTAATATTGTTTTCTTACCAATAGACATTAATTATATTATTAAATGTATAAAAAGTATCTCCTTAAATATTTTATACACATGAAAATGAACCAAAAAGTCTGTAAACGTAGTTTTTATCATGTAAACGAGAAAAAAAACTGCGTCCCAATGATTGAAACCGCAGACCGGACTGTTAGAATCGGACAACCGAAACAGAACGGAGCTGGTAACACAATTATTAAACAAGTTTGAATTTTAACGAACCCGTTTTCTCAAGCACAAGTTACTTTATGGTCCTTTGATCCTAGTAATAACGTTTGGTAACCCTAAGTATTCTCTATAATGTCAGTGGGCTTCTCCAGTTTACGAGGTGCATTGGAGCGGACGTGCCCAGGCTGTTGTCCCTTCCATTTACTTTATATCAGTGACTATGCCTCTAATCATCTCGGATTACGAAATATGCATAGTTTACCTCAAGGAATGCAATTTCAGAAGAATGTCAGCCAACCAGAAACAATAGACTGTTCCTTTATTGCGCGGCTTTATATGGAGATATAAAATTCAGTTTCACACTCAGTAATTACAATGTAGTAAATCGTAAACTGGGATTTAGGACCCCCTCGATTTAGAGTGACTGGCTTGTTTTATCTTATTTTTCATTATATTTTTTATCAGCTCACGGTTGTACTGTTTTTTTGGATGTAGGCACGCATAAGCAGATGTTTTATTAATCGCAAATCGTTAATTATTACATCTGTGCGAGAGTTTAACATATCATTAACAATTCGACGCACCCGATGATATCTATCAGAAAAGCGCGATCATCGCTCGTTGGGTGCTTTCGGTGCCCACGAAGGTATGCCGACGCCGGCATTCGGGAAACCGATTAAAATTTCACAAAAAAGAGCTTTACGTACTGTAATTTAGGGTCAAGAGGGAGCGTGATCTCGGCGGTGAATAAAAATTATTTATTTGCGTGGGGCGGCAATTAGGGGGGCGGGGCGCGTCTGCGTGCGCGACCTCTCGACCCGCGCCGCCCGCGCCCGCCCTCGCCTGCCCGCGCCCCTGGCCCGTGGACACTCGCCTGTCACGGTGACGGCCCAACCGAAGAATTTCGAAATTGCAACGCCTCAGCTCTCGGGCACGACCTTTCCCCTCACCTACTTTGGTATATGCATTTTTGCTGTATTTCTTCTAATTTATTTTTAAAATAAATGTGATTTTCTGCTCAATTCGTGACCATTTAAATGGTAAGTCGTAAACTGAGTAAAAAAATACATTGTGAAGTGATTCTATTTGATTATGGTGTCTGTGACGGTACAGTAGATACATTGTATTATATCACTGGTCATAAAAGGCGTATTATTACGTCGTGCATAGAGATGCAATTACGATAGATGGCGCACCGATCGGCGCGGGCGCACGCACACCGCGCGCCGACGAAAAGGGGTCGGCCGCGGGAAGGATTAACCCGCTCTACGCGTATCTGATCCGATGTGCTCTTTAGCTCTCCTTGCTCTTTTTACCCGACAGAAACTAGCCATGAAGACGATTAATTTACACGATACATCGCGGCCAATTTTAATAAATGCTTTTAAAAGTTATGCAACGAACATATTGCTGTTTTCGAAGACGCCGTTGATTAAACGGTTGTACAAAAAATGATCGAACAGATATTGAGTACGGCGGAGTGCGGTTATTTTGAGTAAGAAAGTGGAGTAAACGACTCCAGTCACGACATGACTTCTTGTGCAGCGATGTTTTGTTTCTTTAATGAACGACATAATGGTTATGATAAAACATCGATGAAACTACTAAAGAATAACAATCGAAAAGGGACGAGTAGAACTTAATATTTCAGATTAAAATTTTTAATTTTCTTATATTAAAAGACAATTGCGAAACCTGCGGTTTGTTTAATAGCTAATTTCAGATATCACCAAATGTTGCTATGCTATTTTCAATCTAAGTAGGTAGACAAAACAGCCATAATAATATTATTGTAATTTAGGTATCAATACATATCAAAATCTTTCAGTCAAAAGTACGTGTTTACACTAATAAACTTGAACGATTAAACATGCAATAAGTCACGCAAAGGGAAGTCACTCACTCTCTCTAAATTTCCTGAAGATGCTCTTCATCTCGCAACAGACGGGCAGGTGGCGACGGCACGCGCTCAAATGCAGCGATAACGTCGCGCCACCGTGCGCCCGCGCCGACTCGTCACGGCCGGCGGCGCTCCGGCGGATAAACTCAACAATAAGCAACCCCGCGAATCTTTTGCTGATACCTTTAACGTAGCGATGGTCCGCTTCATACAAACGCATGCACTCTGACGCTTAAACAGTAATCTTAGTTATCATCTGTAGATTGTTCTTTCGCTTATCAACACCGTGTATGTAGCTATATTATAATAATATGTTATTAACGCGCTGCCGTTTACATATTTGTCATACAGATTATCTGTTCACATATTTTGTGTCATACACTTCTGGTCAACAGGTGTAACGGGACTTGTGTAGGGTTCCATTGGAGGATTATAAAACGATTCAGCATTCACAGTAGCACACGATGTTGATGGTGGCCTGATTTATATTTATTATTTTTTCGATTAGATGTAGGATTCATAGGGTGTTGAGTGGTTTAATACAACGCCATCTATTGGTATTGTACGCAGTTAATATCTAAGTAGCCACGTAAGCGCGCTTATTTCTACTGGTCCGATTTGAGAAGTTTCAGTCTTATATAGGCCACTTATCGGGGAAAACTGTAGGCTACTAATAACATCACGCTGAAAGTGGAGCATAAATGATACAAGGTTGCTCTTTAAATGAAGCTGGGTGAAACCTCAGGCGCAGGATATATACATAGTTCGATTTCAACTTTCTCTCAATGAGGTAATCAACGAAACTGCATTTAAAATTCAACATATATTTACATATGATTTTTTTTCTTCTTGCAATTAGTAGTTACCCTGCTGATAATAAACCTTTTTATTTAATTTATTTAACTAGATAAGTGCTTCAATCAGAATAGATTTGGAAATTTAAAATTTGTGTCATTCGCCCCGGATAGACAATCCACTGGATAGAGTTTCTTTGGAAACTTATTGATTTTTTTTAAGTTTCTTGTAAGTCATATTTACTCTTTACTTATAAATATAATATTCGTAATAATCGTTAATTTTGTTACAAAATTTGTATGTAACAGTATTCTACATTTTTAATATGATTTTGGTACACACAGCAACATATCCAGCCTATCCAAATTTGTCAAAACTTCGCAATTCATGTGAATCTATAAAAGCCAGCATTTGAGTTCAAAATTGACTGTAAACATTTAATAGAATTGGGAAGGTTGGTTTGTTGCTTACTGTACCCATACGATCGCAATATGACGCATGTCACAAATGATTTACAGTTACTCAAATATGCGGGTACATCAGTTTCGTGCGTTGTAAGTTGTGATATACGATAATAGAACACGTTAACACAATTTACTGTTTTTAATTTTACTTTAAAGGTTCCCAAGCTCCATCTACTTCAACATAATTCATAAGAACTGAATCTATTATTTCTTATAAAGGAATGGAACTGGCGGGACGGATAGCGGAAGTGGTAGTCAAGATTAAATCTGAGGTACCGGCAGAGTAGAATAGTACCTTCCCATGTTTTAAGAGGCGACTGAGGTATTGGAACCGACAGATAGCGGTATATCCATACGAATCAGTGCATAGGACGAGGATCGGCAGCATTTTCGTCTGCGATTGCCAAGCACACTTGCCCAGCGCGGCAAATATGGGCAATATTCCTCTTTACTTGGGGAAGCCTATGTCCAGCAGTAGACTTTCAATGGCTGGTAGGATGATGATGATGATTATCTTATGAGCCAAGAGTCGTGGGTTCGATCCGCATCCAGGAAAAATATTTTGTTCTGTGTGTTTATGTTAAATATGTAGTTGAGTAATATATTTGTAATTTCTCTATTGTTCATATCAGAAGTACTTAAAGCGATTTATCTCGGGGTCAGGTCAATATACGAAATGTTATCAGTAATGAATTATCGCGCCATGCTATCAGGAAAAAAAACTATACAACATCTGTCAAACATTCAGAATTAATCGTAAACTTCTACTAGAACGTCCATAAGCTGCAGAGACGCTTACTATCACGCGGACTGTACTCTTGTTTGTCGACCTGGTGACCTATAAGCTAGTAATTGAGTTCCTAACTACGCTAAACCCCGTACTACTGCTATGCGCAATAAATTATTGAGTAGCACACAAGACAACGAATATATATATAATGAATATAGCAAGCCCTTATTGCTTATGGAGAGAACCCTACTAATTTATATTCACAGCGTTCTGTACCTACTGAGGGAAGCCATAAGTGTGTACTTTTGTACTTTACAAACGGATGTATGCTTCGCTTAGCAAAGCATGTCTATGTCTTCAGCCGTAACGAGCGTGTGCGCTATGCTTTCCATATATTTTTTATAAAACTAATATTATGGTGGCTTGTATATAGTATGGTCCTATGTGATGTAACATTCGAGTTTTCACCAGCATTAATTTTCTGGTCCTGATCTGGTTTCTGCAATCCCTACTAATATTATTAATGCGAAAGTAACTGCCTGTCTGTTACGCTTAAACTTCTCAACCGATTTTGATGAAATTTGGCACAGACAATACTCTACCCTAAAGATCCTGAGAAAAGATATAGGCTATTTTTTAATTCAAAATAAGGGTTGTAAGGAGTCGAAAGGGGGTATAAAAAGTTGTATGAAAGTATCGCTATTTTTAGAGCTAGAAACTTGAAAATAATTTTTAGGCCATTGATTCGATATAAATAAACATAACATTCAAAGTTCATATAAGTTAAGGTAAAGAGGTATGGTAACCAAAAAATCTATTCAACACGGACAAAGTCGCGGGCACAGCTAGTATTAGGTACCTATATATTTATTACATTATTAGACCTAAGATTTCTGTTAAATTTTACAATTTAAAAGTGCTTATAATAAGCCTATTTGAATAAATACATTTCCAGTACAGCACGCACATAAAAAATTTTATTGACATGTGTCAAAATTTCCCGAATATGGTCGCAAAGGTTTATTTACCTAATTAATTATTTTCTTAAGACTAATTGTCATTACTCCATAAGCGACAGATTAATTTATCTATAGTAAGAATAATCATGTCAACAACCGAAGAATCTCGTGATCATTTCATGGAGACATCATCAGTAATCGCTTCAGCGTTAAGTTTTAGCGAAGCAAATGTTAAAAGTAGCAAAACCTCCTTCTGCTTCATGGATAAGCGGTACACATATCGGGTAATTGTGAATGGAGTCGACTTCACTCCAGACGACATAGTAGATCAAGGGTATGTTACTATGGAGGACACGTTCACACATGCAGCATTCGCAAACAGACCTGCGAAATATAAGAGTTTATCGAAGATCGATTCTAAGTCTAAGTCGAGACACTCTATTGACACCGGGGTGAAGGTGTACACTACCACTATTTCCCTTGACGACATACATATCGATCACACTTACGACACAGAACAGGGACTCGTGCCCGAATACAACGTGCTCGACATAGCTCCCTCCGCGTTCTATCTATTCAAAGAGTATCCGAGGATGACGTACCCTCCAGAAATATTCATAGTACTTAAAGAAACCGAAACAGAATTCTTGTTTGAACTACCCTCGTTTTCATGCGAAAAGGCCTCTTACGAAGGCAATGTTGTGGAGGAAGAAAATGATTACTATCAGTACATAACCGTAGGTAAGGGTAGAAATCGTAAAATGATAGATGAGGAAACTCAAACTAAAGAATGCGTAACCCAGACTCGTCACACGCTCGCTACTAGACCTCAGAAGAAAAACGCTATAGCTTTCGCTTCTCTGTGGGACATGCACGATACATATGAGAAATTAGCAAGGCAGAAGCCCAAAAAGGAGCCAGATGAAATGGTCATGTACCAATCGGCTGAGCCCAATATGTTGCGTAAAAAGGTAACCGTCGATGCTCCAGAGACCAAAGGAAAATCTTTTCAGGAAATAGCTCCTTCACCAGCGTTTCATGATGCAGTTCTTCTAACAGAACGTGTTCTTTCTACGCAAATTTTTTCAGACGCCCAGAAAAGGTTTCGAGGTCTCGTTCGCTTTGATCCGTTATCGTTAGACTTGGTATACGTCTATACCATGAAGCCCCTGTGGACACTCGAATGCGAAAGTACCGCCGGCCGACCGATCACGGGCATATCATTTAATCCTAAGAACGCAAACATATTAGCCGTAGCCCACGGCAAGTTCGGTCACGCCAGCAATTTTAACGGTATCGTAGCCGTCTGGTGCACAAAAAATCCTTGCCTACCCGAAAGATTGTACCGATTCGATGATCCTCTGACATCAGTAGCGTTCTCGAAGAATAAACCCAACTGGTTAGCGTGTGGCTTCACAAACGGAGATGTCATCATACTGGACATCACATCTTATGCTGTTAAAAAGGTAGCAGAGAGCAAGAGGGAGACCAACCCTTGCTTCGAACCCATCTGGGTGACCGACTGGCGCTCCATGGAGTCCGCCACCCAATTCGTGATGACTACTTGTCAAGACGGGAGAATCAACAAATTCACAAGCACGAAAACCCACGACTTCATATGTACCCCGATGATGCGGATATCGACCGTCGAAGGCCAGACTAAGGGGATAGAAACTTCGAAGCCATGTCTTAAGGTGGACGTACCCATCACGCGGTACCCGGCGGCTCTCTGCATGAAGTGGCACCCCAAGGTGGAGCACGTGTACTTCGTGGGGACGGACGAGGGCTGCATCCACAAGTGCTCGACGCACTACCTCAACCAGCACATGGAGGTGTTCCGGGCGCACGCGGGCCCGGTATACAGCCTGGCTTTCTCGCCCTTCCTGAAGACGTTGATGGTTTCTTGCGGAGCCGACAACGCGGTCCGCCTGTGGGTGGAGGGGATGGACGACTTCATAATGACGTTAAACTGCCCGTCGGCCGTTTACGACGTAGCTTTTTGTCCGATAAACTCTACGGTGATAATCTGTGTGAGCGGGAATGTCCTCTCAATCTGGGACCTCCGCCGGAAGACGCACATGCCGTGCGCTGATTACACTTTTTCGAGCAACGTGGTACTGACGTACATAAAGTTTTCGGCTTCGGGCGACAACGTGTTCGTTGGGGACACGTTGGGCCGTGTCCACACGTTCCATCTGGAGGACACACCGATTCCCCCTTACTATCAGCGCCAGATGCTAGAAGACGCCATTCGTAAGGCACTCTGCACGCGCCCACAAATGTTGAAACAACTGGACAAACTAGAAATATTCAAGTTGTAGTTCGATGGAAGAAATAAAAACAAAAGTTTGCCAGTTTAATTAATATCTTTATTTGTAATGCTCTTAAATCATAAGTAGGTACAAATTGAATAATTCACTAGTAATTTAATAAATGTATTCAAATAACGGATGCTGTAATATATATATTACTCCATTAAATATATTTGCTTAAGCTTACATAAAAAGCTAATGACTAGGATTTACTGGATAGCTTCTGGAATTGGTACTCCCTCTTCAGTTCTTTTAGGTTTGCTTCTAATATCGCCACCTGGAATCAATATTTTATTTTAATATAGCCAATATGATAAAATAATTATCTTTTTGTTTGACAGCTTACCATGACGAAATCAATAGGATTCAACTTAAATTATTCATCGAGCTTAATTTATTATTCCAGAAAAAAATTATATATATATACACACACAAAGAAGCATCATCTACCTCACTCTCATGGCTCTCTAGCTTATATTTATCAACAAAGAGTTATCGATGCTCCCCGGTTCCTAGCAGCTCATAACAGAACTGGGATTTCTGGATATGGTTTTTTAAATGTAGAATATTGCAGCCAAGTTATAAGCGGTAGCGTGAGTAACAGCTCCCTCCTGCTCTTACAATATCTGGCACACGTACTCGATTAAAATATATCCTTACCTCCTCAAACCGCAGTCCTTCCCGAGCATCTTTGATGTATCCCCTGATGATGTTCATTTGTTCCAACAACGGGTCGTCATCATCATCATCATGGTGTATTGCCACGCTTGGCCCCGCCACCGCTCCTGCGTCCGCCCCCGCCCCCGCTCCCTCTCGCTCCATGCGCTGCCGCTCCATTTGTATCTGCCGTTCGGCGCGCTCGTACCGCTGCCGGCGTACTTCCTCAATCTGGGCCTCGGTCGGTAACTTGCGGAGGGTTATTAGATCCTCCTGCACGAAAGGATTTATTTAAATCATGAATTTTAGTATGTACCGATAATTAGTATTTATAGGAATTACCTTCCCCTCCCAGGTATTTCTCAAGAGACAATCGAGGTACCACGATAAAAATCTTCGAGACGCCGGATAAGCCGTTTTCCTCGTTGCGAGAAGCTGAAGCTACGCTCACACCCTCGATTTAATAGCGTACATCTCGCCAGATCTTCCTGAAACTCCAACACACACCTTCCAGCTGTCTGGTGCTAGCGCCCAAAGTGCTTTATAGTAGAGGAAACCAAGCTCTTCGGGCCTCGTACTCATCGTTCACATTCGCCCATAGACACTACTAGACCCGTAATCGCTACGTACGAGGTGAGGTCATATATAACACCAAGCAGACGCAACAATGCTTCACCATATTGCTACAGACTGCGAGTCCAACTTATAAATAGAAATACAGAACTATGGCGAGAATTGCCTCGCACTATTTCTCTGAACCCGCAGTACCCAATAGTCTCGACAGAGAACTCGTAATTTCTCGTGGTGTTTGTGGTTTTAAATAATGATGACAAACCTTAATAAAATGCGCCGCGGCCTGCCGGATGGCGTTCTGCAGGCGCGCCTGCCGCGTGCCGGGGTCGGCGGGCCGCGCGGCGATCTGCTTGCTCAGCAGGTCGATGCCCTCCGCCAGCTTGCCGATGCGCCCGCGCATCGCGTTCACGTCACCCAGGTTGTACGTGCTCTCTCCGTCGAATAAACTTTGACACATCTGGGAATGCACAAAGTATATACTAATATTCAAAATAAATTATTCTCTTATTTTTATTTTTTTCTCTTATTTTTTTTGCGCTGGGCAGGCCTGGTACGATTGTCACCAGAACTTACGTCCCATAAAGCGAATGCTACTGCCCATCCCCATTCTGTTCGATTTGAGCTGAGCTTTTGAGGTAGGTATACCGCAGTCTGACGGCTCCAGTATGGAATAGTGCCCCCCTCCGAACCAGGTCTTAAAATAGAACATAGGTATAATGATGATGATGGTGATAATTTAGGAGACATGGTACACACATTGTTTTAAGAATAATCTATAACTTCATTTTGGTAATCTCATGTAAATGAGAAATTATTGTTGCGTAATTACATATGTTGCATACTTTAATACATTACGGATTATAGACGCAGATTCCATATACAAAAGAAAATCACTACTAAAATCATCAAGCTGAAGAGTTCATTTGTTTGTTTCGGTTAAAAGCACTAATCTCAGGAACTACTTGATCAAACTAAAAAAAAAATATTTTTGTTTGGAATAACCAATTTTGATCGAAATTGGCATAGTGTGTGATGTGTAACAGCTAGTTAACCTTTGCTGTTACCTTTTCATACATAGCTACTGCAGGCTTTGCCTGCTCCATCAAATTCCTCATTTGCTCGTAGGTCGTCACAAGCGGCGTCTTAGCGTTGCGGCTGTCCTGAACCTGTTTCCGACGCTGTATGAGGTTATAACAGTGTTCGCATAATCGCAAGCCATTTTTCTCGGCTGCCTCTGGGTCTGTCTCTGAAGTAACTGGAACGGACGGGTCTACTATAGCCCCTGTAACAATGATAGTACAGTATATAATTTGCAGGTTTGCGGCTGAATGCAGGATTTTTCCAAATGATTAATAAGTTTGCATTTTAAGAAATAGGATAAGTCCTATCATATTTACACCTAATGCTGGACTACTCAAGATGTTAATTACCTCATCATTAAAAGTAGGATCATTCAACTTAAAGCACTGATTCACTATAAAACAAGAAGAGTAACTAACTATGGCACCACCTTGTTTATCTAATGAATGCTTCTTAAATATTGATTCAGGTCTTTAACATCTAAAAAAATTTTGTTAGCAATTTTTGAAAATTGAAATATTTTTACTCTGCTCAGTTATTTTTATAACCTGATATAATTCTGAATATGCAACAAATTAAATTAGACACTTAATTAATGGTGACATGAAAAATATATTGTAACATTCCCTCATAGTCACTCGCTGTAAATATTTGTACATACACATTGTACTTACTTGCAATATTCAAGTCTAGAAAAACTGAACAATCATGACATTGAATGGACCCACACAATCTGCAGTGATGTTTTCTTCTTGTTAAATTAAATGATTTTACACAGTTTGGACATAGATTCACTGATGAGCCATCTAACCAGGGGACAACCTGCAAGTGTAAATAATAAACATAAATAACATCAGTGTGTTGCAAGCTTAAAACCTACCAAAATTATACAAAAGTACTGGACCAGCCACCTGCTAGAAGGTTCATTGTATGAGCTACACACATGAGAGAGAGTGTGTAAAAAAATATTTATACATAACAAGTAAATAAAGTCAAAATTAAATTAACAACAGTGAATATCTTTTCTCCATTATTTTATTCAATAATACAAAAAATTTAGTTTAAAAAAGAGTAAATTAAAAAGTGTGATGTCCAATGTATATATGACATATTTACACTGTAAGTAATGTTATATAAATATTTATTTTATTACAAACAAGCATACAGTCCATGTGATAGTAAGCTTCACTGCAGCCTATAGACACTCACAACATCACAAGGTTATCACCAGCAAGTTACTAACCTTGTAACTTAAAGATACTCTGTTACATTACTCAGCAATTTCACTACCTCTCTCACCCTTAAAATCAAACCACAGCTATAAAAACACTGCTATTTGGTGGTAGACATAGGTGATAGTGAGGTACCAATGCATGCACCAATGGTCTATCTCATACATGCATGTAAAGTTATTTTCTCATCATAATACAGAAGTCTTAGCAATAGTTAACATTAACTAATTAAGAGTGAAAAGCCTAAATTAGTGCTGTGGAACTTTAAACAGTTAATAGACAACATTGAGTAATCATCTGGGACCAATGGTATTAATCAGAAACAACCCTATTTGTTTTATATTATATGGTATTGAACTACTGCTGGCAATATATTATAATATAAAACATGTATATCATGAAAATAAGTCAATAAAATGATTCATCACATACAAAATACTATTTAACTAAATTGAATACATTTGCTAATTATGTTTTTACTTCTTATTGTTCACTTAATGAATCATTTTATAAATTGAGTCCATTGGGGAAATACCCTGGATCTCTCGATGGCCGATATACAAATAAAAATTATCAATAATGAAATTACCTCTTGTTCATGCTGTTTTCTTAATTTTGGTTCTGTTGGCATATTGCATACTAGCTTATCCAGTCTAATTAGTAATTTATTAGTCTCTGTCGCATATCTCTCCAGTCTAGCGGACCTTACAGCCATGAAAAAGTCTGTACTGCTTCTAGATAGACCGACTACTTGTTCTTCATAGAAATAGACCTGCTCTTGATAGCTAAATTTCAAAGCTCGGTCAAAGGTCTCTTTTAAATCTGTGTCGTCATTATTTAGTATAATTTTTTTTGCTTTTCCAAATATTTCCTTGAGGGACTTGAGCACATCCTGCTCTTCTTGGTGGAGGCTTTCAAAGTGACTCGTGAGTTGCGACGCGGACTTCAGGTCCGCTTTGCAAATTGGACACAAGAAACCCTCCAATATTTCATCTTCGTTCGCAGCTGCCATGGTACTGCGTAGTTTCGCTACTTTATATTCTAAATACACAGTAATTAATGTTAATTATATGAAGTGAAATTGTAACGAAAGTAAACACAACACCCCTTTCCCAGTGAATAAATGACGTTACGTTTCGTTTTTTTTTATATATTATGATTCTATATATGATGATATGATAAAAAGTGGTGGTAAGTAATTTTTACAGTGAAGAATTATTCCTTAATTCAAAAAAATATTCTTATATATCGTAAACATTAAAGGAATAAAATCGCTTTTTATATTCAGTACATTTGAAACAAAACGCATTCAAAAGTTGTGACACTAACATGACAGCGCCGTTTTTTTCTTTTTAAGGCTCTACTCATGCGTATTTTAGATTAAATCTACAAAATATACTTTAATAAACAATATTAGCACTTTTATATTATTAAAAATTATGTAAAAATTATATATTATGTAAAAATCAATATTAAATAATACTGTCTTCAAGACATTATATGTTGCAATTGCTTTATTTTATATCCCAATTATTTAAAATGACAAGAAGTCAACACGCTTTCATAAACAATATATTTAACCCTCAGATGGAATAAATATTAAGAACAAGCCAGTGGTGACCTCTTTAAGAAATATCAAGTTATATTTCCGTTTAAGTGACCGTGGGGTATCGGCAAAGAAAAATGGTACCTTCAAGGTACCTGTACCAGCAAGAGGCAGCTGTGGTATCGACAGTTGGCATACTCACTCGATTGCCACCACGATTGCCCAGTGCGGCATTTATGGAAAATTCCCTTTCTCGGGGAGGCCTACGTCTAGCTGTCAACGTTCTGCGGCTGCTATGATGATAAATATATGCAGTCTGATCTCTTTATTTTCATCTCTTTTATTACTCATAAACTTGAATAAAGTAGAAATTGAGAAAAAAGTACGATGAAAGGATTATCAAATAAAAAACACTAATACATTATGGATTTCATATATTCGCTGACTTCATTGAAGGTCGTGTTGAGTCGCTCCAATGCATCCGCGGTTTCTGGCCAGGCCTGTTTCTCGGCGGCCCGCAGCACGGCCTGGCCCGTGAGGCGCGCCGACGACAGCTGCTGCCAACACTGCGGCTGCTCTGCCTCAGCTGCCTCCTGGCGCGCCTGCAGGCTGTACTCGAGGAGGTTTTGGGCCAGCTGTACTACTTTCAGGCATGTGTCGGGACTGTTAGACCAGTTGCCACTCTGAAGGAAAAAGTTTACTTAAGTAAAATAACAATATGATTTATTTCATAGTATCTTTTATAACAATTCTGAAAATCATATAAAAAATAATACATTTTAACAGACTAAAATAGTGTACGGTAGGCAACAGATAAACTCGAACTTGAACTCAATGACTCGTAGTTATAGATTAATACCGATTGCGAAGTTTTGACAGGTTGAGTTGGGTAGGTTGATTTGTTGCTGTACATAATAAACTTTTTAACTTTAAAGATGCGATTCATTTGACTTCAACATTATTTTTATGTATCGATTACTTTGTGACTAGTGAATTGTGTAAATGTTTGAATATATAAAATAGCGTTTATTTAAAGCAAGCATTTTTTTAAAACAGTAATGTTTGCGCAAGGTTCGGTTCATACGAATTACTCATATTTGTTAAGCAGCATGGTCTTTGAATTTTAAAACAACACACATTTTTTCTTTCTTTTTTTAACTAATCTGATGCAGGCCAACTCAGACATTAATTCTAGAGGTCGCTCAATAATGAATGACCCTATTTCCGAATGTACTGGCTTACCCCGCAGGGCTCGCGAGGACACTCGAGGTCGCTTATGCGGCTGGACCTAGATTCGACTGGCCGTTGTTAGAGTCATTTAATTCGTTGTTTGCAAAAGAGGAGGACTAAGATATTATACACCCTGCTATCAGTTGAGCTGTACATAACTATAAAAGAAAAAAAAAAACTGTACCGCAAAATACCAACCTGAGTAAAACCTCGATACGCTTTAAGAAGTCGCTGTGCCTTCAGCAAGTACGTAGGACTGAGGTCCGAGTACAGCTGCCATATGTCGGGGTTGTTTTGCGTCGCCGATGTTATTCTGCCGAATAGCTCTAGCACACGTTTCCTTAACCTGTATGTAAATAAAATAAATGTTTTATTAAAATATTGCTTTTTTATAAATAACTTGGTTCAATTACTCATAAGTAAATACTTACACACACATAACACAATAGCCAAGATATTTTATTTAGGAAATATATTACTTATTTTTTAGGCTACACCACCATTGCAATCCAAAGTAATGAATGTATTATCTGTATGACAACAAAGATTCCAAAATCGATCCATCCGTTTATTTGCAGTCTGTTGCAATTTGTACCGTCTGCAGGGCTGATTTGTGAAACTAAACCTTCCAGGCAGCTACCCAAACGTTTACAAAAACCAAACCGGCCCAGCAGTATGAAGGAGTTCAATGACATACACACTGACAGTAAATATACAGTTAAAACCGTTTATAACGACATTGAAGGGACTGTATATTTGCCGACGTTATATCCGATAGTCGTTATAAGCAATACAGTCTGTATATGACAAGTATAGTAGGTATATGTATTATCATAGTTATCCATCTAGAATAGGTATAGGTTATGTATGTAAACAAGTCAAAAAGGAAATCAAAATACGAATGTATTTATTACGAAATATATACAAAATGTACATAGGTGCTTACAGTTATTACGGGTTATAAAAATATACTAGTTTTTAAAGTAATCAGTCATTTTAGTCTATTTTTTTAGCCAAGTCTCAAACATTTTTTGTATTTTATGTTTTATACTCCTCAAGGTATGAGTATCATTAGTATCGAACTGTTCGTTAAAGGTTAAAAATTTTTGCAAAACTGTTATAGCGTTAAGAGCCTCGGAAATTATTGTAGCCTGAAACTGTTCTTCAGGACCTTGCTGGTCTTCGTTTTCTTCAACAGTGTTACGGTTGTTACTTTCTGCTTCTGCAAGAATTTCTTCCTCAGTAGATAAGGCGCACGCGGCGATACTGTCATCAATTCCAATAAATTCCTCAATCTTAATTCTTGGTTCTGTAGCAGCAAATCCTTGCAACTGAGTAACGAGTTCAGCAAGTGGTACGTCATGTTCATCTGTAGGTTGTATCAGTCTCGCTAGTGGAATATCATTGTCGCCCTCCGCTTGTGATCGAGAGATCTTTAAAACCTGCATGGCGAAAGCAGTTGGCTATAGTCTGTGACCTTTTCCCAAGCTTCCGATATCATTAGAATTGCATCCAAAACAGAAAGACTTTTAATATCTTTGCTGTTTTCAATATTCTCTATCATTTGTAACACTTGAAGTTTTCTGTATTGTGTTTTTAAAGCTTTTATTACACCTTGGTCCATGGGCTGTAAAACAGAGGTGACATTGGGCGGTAAAAACACAAGCTTTATGCATTTCAGATTGGTGATTACAGGGTGAGCGGGACAGTTGTCTACTAGGAGAAGAATTTTATTTCCTCCACACTTCAATTCCGTATCCCAGCTACGCAACCATTTTTCAAAAATTTCATGTCATCCAGGACCTAACCTGTTGTTTACCATAACTTACAGGCAAAGATTGAATGTTCTTAAAACAACGCGGTTTTTTAGCTTTCCCTATCACCAACAGTTTTCTTTTACATGAACAGTCATGTTTGCCGCAACCAATACTGTAATTCTGGTTTTGGACAACTTTCCGCCCTTGCCTTTGAATTTAAGCGTTTTGTCAGGAGTTAAATTGTTAAACAATCCTGTTTCATCAGCATTAAAGATTTCCTCTGGCGTGCATCCTTCGCACAGTGCAGGCCACTTATGAGAGAGCCACTCTTCAGACACTCCTTCAGGAACGCCAGCCGCTTCACTGCAAACTTTCCCTGCCACAATATTATGACGAGCACGAAAACGTTGTACCCAAGGCGAGGAACACTTAAAGTTTTCTTTACCCATAAGAAGAGCAAAGTCATTGGCTTTTTGTTGCAGAATCGGACCACTTATTGGGATTTTGTTTGCCCTCTGATGTTTGAACCATGTTAATAAAGAATCTTCTATAACTTTATGTTCACTTGTCCTCGCTCGTTTCAGTTTTAAAGAGTTGTTTTCGAAAAGAACTTTTATTTGATCTCTATTCCTCTAAATCGTTGAAATCGTCGAGTGCGAAACTCCGCATTCCTTTGCAATTTCACTATTCGACTCGCCATTTTCTAATCTCCATATGACATGAGATTTTTCTTTAATAGAAAACACTTTCCTCTTTTTTTGCGACATAATAACACATAAATGCACAGTCTAAATAACACCAATACTTAAAATCAATCACTCACGCAGTCAATTAGCTCACTAAACAAGTATTGCCGGGAAGAAGCTCGGATGAGGTGGGAGACAGTGCGTAGGTATGCTTAAATATTCCTTCAGTACTTAACAATAAGATTTAAAATCGTTTGTTTTATTTTGTTTTGTTGAGACAAGAAGCGGTTGGACCTTATAGCCGATGAATATCGATAAAATTTCGTCGTTGTAAGCGATATGGCGCTGTATCCGATGTTGTCATAAGCGGTTTGTTTACTGAATAGTTTACTAGGAATTCGGACGGGACCTTTCAATCTGGCTGTAATAACCGATAGGTCGTTGTAAACAATGTCGTTGTTTTAAACGGTTTTGACTGTGTATATATATATATATATATATATATATATAACGATTAGGTATCTAGTAAGTAATATAGAAACCAACAAAAAAATCTTAAGGTGTTACAACAATAATCATTCTATTTAACAATATGTTTTATAATTATTTGTCATTTAACTTCCATGACTATGATATATATTCCATGATAGCAATATATTGTCTGTGATCATCTACTTCAGCAGTATTTGAGTGTATAATCAGTTAATGGTCACCTGGAGGCGCCGAACCCGTCTGCATCGGGCGCATCCTGCAGCACAGCGCGCACCAGCAGCGAAAGCAGCTCTAGGTCTTGCAGCCGACCCTGCAGCTCTAGAAGCCGGTGGCAGCCGCGAATCACATCTTCGAAGTGCCCGGTATTCATGCTGACGGTAATGACGTTCTCCCACAACTGTGTGCAAACAAATATATTAATGAGAAATCCGTCATACACGTCTCCTAGGTCTTCATAAGAAGCCAGCTTTAGGATAGACCGTTTAGGATTCACTAAGTTTCTCCGGCCGCTCAAACCTAACCTAGGTTAGTTCTCTTACAAGTCGACTGCACTACCTTGGTTTCATCCATTTCCATCGCCAAACAGCAGTTCCCGTTTGCAGGTTGAGGAAGGCAGGCTACCACTGAACCGCACTAAACCTACTCACCTTCCAGTTGTCGTAGTTGAACCGCAGCGCCTCCATGAGCGCGCGGTAGGCGCGCGGCTTGTTGTCCTGCATCACGTACACCTTGGCCAGGTTGTTCCACGCCTCGAACGAGTTGGGCTGCAGGTACGTGTAGCGCCGGTACGCGTGCGCGGACACCTCCCACTTCTCCGTCTTCAGGGCTGCGTAGCTTTAAATCAAACGATTTGTTTATATATTAGCGGTACGCACGGGTGCAATGAGTATGAAAAATAGTTATTGTGGGATGGCATATGTCTATTCCAGTGAGATAGACATATCGACGGTCAGAAATTCAATTGGCGTAAAGGACATATAGGCAAAAGTTTTGTATTTATAGTCCGAAAAAAAATCAAGCTATGGCGCAACACAATATGTATCAATTTTAATTAGGATCAATGTTGGATTTCGGATGGATATACCGCCATCTGTCGGTATATCCACTTCTGGTAGCTTAGTCGCCTCATACGACGACTGGTACAGAGGGAGGTACTATTCTACTCTGCCGGTATCACACTGAATACAAATGATTATTGTAAATACAAATAAGTCAGGGGATTTTTATCTATATACACATACTAACAGTGCCCCTCGGTTTCATCCGAGTTAAATTGTAGAAATTTCATACTAACTTTGTACCCTTTTACACCCTTAAGGGTTGGTCTTCGAAAAAATATTATACTAAATTTGATTAACTATGCGCCCCAGTTTTACCCCCTTAGTGCTCCCCTATGTTATTGTTCCCCTATGTTGTTTACCCTTATAATGTGTAAAGGCGCTGCGTTGATAAGTTAGTTAGGCAGTCAGCTTCTCCTTTTATATAAAACTAGCTGTGCCCGCGACTTCGTCCGCGTGTAATATTTTTTTTGGGTACCACACCTCTTTACCTTAAATTATATGAACTTTGATGATGAAATAAGTTTCAAGTTTCTAGCTCTAAAAATAGCG
Organism: Heortia vitessoides; assembly: GCA_020976665.1. Taxonomy (NCBI): domain Eukaryota; kingdom Metazoa; phylum Arthropoda; class Insecta; order Lepidoptera; family Crambidae; genus Heortia; species Heortia vitessoides. Next base: position 16,208,072 of record JACJUM010003085.1, read on the forward strand.
ATACTTCCATACAACTTTTCATCCCCCTTTCGACCCCTTACAACCCTTATTTCTATCTAAAAAATGCCTATGTCCTTCCTTTCTCAGGGTCTAAAGATTGTCTGTGCCAAATTTCATCAAAATCGGTTGAGAGGTTTAAGCGGGAAAGCGTAACAGACAGACAGACAGACAGACAGAGTTACTTTCGCATTTATAATATTAGATTATTAGGAAAGGTACTACAGAGCATGCATTCGCGTCACTCACCCGAGTCTCAGCCACACGCTCTCCTGTATAGAATTGATCTCAACAGAAGTCTCATAGTGTGGAATGCATTCTTCGTACTTCTTGTGGTCGAACAGAAAGTTACCCCAGTGCCTCTGCGCGCGGCTGCTCTTGCAATTTGAAAACTGCCACGCCTTCTCGTAATACGCCACGTCATCTGTCAATGTTTTTATAAACCAATACGGAGATCTTGTGAATTTTACATCTATTTTATAACTATACATAGAAATTTAATTGAACTATCTTGATTTTGTTTTAAACTAGCTGTGCCCGCGACTTCGTCCGCGTGGGTTAGTTTTTTTGGGTACCAAACCTCTTTACCTTAACTTATATAAACTATGAATGTCATGTTTATTTATATCGAATCAATGGCCTGAAGTTTTAAGTTTCTAGCTCTAAAATAGCGATACTTTCATACAACTTTTCATCCCCCCTTTCAATCTCTTACAACCCTTATTCAGAATAAAAAATAGCCTGTCTTTTCTCAAGCAGACAGTCAGTTACTTTCGCATTTATAATATTAGTAGGGACTAGCAGCGCCCGCAACTTCGTCTGCGAGGAATAGAGACGGCAAGAAGATTTAGAGGCAGCATATTTTCTTTCAAACACCAAACCTCCGCGCAACGAAAGCTCTCAAAACGTACATTTTTCGCCACGCATTTACCACGTTTTTGATTGATCCTCCGCTTCTATTAGGCGTAGCATGATGTTATATAGCCGAATTTACTTTATTATATCAGCTATCTGCCCAGTAATAGTCCCACCAAAATCGGCCCAGCCATTTAAGAGATAACCTCAAACAAACAGACAGACATTATTTTTTTAAAGATATTTTGGTATATTGTATTTGCATTTAGTAAAAGCAGTTATTTTAATATTACAAACGAATATTAGAATTTTATTTAATTTATTGTTTAGCAGCTTGTCTATGAAAGAATATACGGTACATAAAAAACCATGTCCCGGCTAATTTATGAAACGGCTAGGCCGATTTTTATGGGACTTTCATTAGCTCATAGCAGATTTTATAAAGAGTAACTTAGGCTTCTATTAGTATTTATTAATCTCGGGGGTAATGGAATAATACGTAGGCGAAACAGTGGGTCTCTGTAATTTATTTTTAAAATCTATGGCTAATACAATCAATAGCTTTTATATGCCGACATTGCAATCATCATAGCAAAAATAAATAGACAAACAGCATCACCTTCATTGCTCTAAAACTAATTTACTCTTATCAGAACGAAACAGATACCGTAACTCCTAGACCAGACACAAGTAATACGAATAAATCGTAAGATTCGAACCCGCGAGTATTACTATGCTAAAGAGGTTATCTAAAAACAAAGGTACATATATAAATTTAAATACCTGTAGCATCACCAAGAAGGCAGTACAGCTTGACAGTAGGATTGAGTTCAATTTGTTGTTGAATCACCTCCGCAGCCTGAAATAAGTATTGAATAAATATTACGCAAAAAAAAAGAACATGTTGTCATCATTAAATTATTATATAATCGGGCTTAAAGGGTAAGAGGCAGTGAAATTACTGAGTACTGTGACATCCTTCAAGTCACAAGGTTGGCAACGGCTAGTTTTATCCATGTGCGTCCAAAAGCTGCAATGGCGCTTACAATCACGAGGACTGTTTTTTTGTCGGCATGGTCTCATAAAAACAAACTTCATACCTTGTGCCTCAGCTGCAGCACAGTGTAGCACACGATGACATCTTCCCAGAGCTGCAGCCGGAGGTACTCCTCGAGCGCTGCCTTTACCAGCCCCATGCTGAGGTACAGATCCGCCAGCAGTTGCCGCCACGACCAAGCCGGAGGAAGACCCGTAGCCCATAGATAAGATAATCTAAAATAATAATAACATTCTTATTGGAATCTATAAAATAAAGAAAATGTGAACTGTATATTCAATTCCCGAATATGATACTTCAATATATACTTCAAACAAATATACAAGAAAATGATCATAACAAATGTACCAGACACTGATCAATACAGATATACCAGACACTGATCATAACAAATATACCAGACACTGATCATAACAATTATACCAGACACTGATTTGAGCTAGACTGTTTCGGGTGTAAATACTGCCTCTGTTGGTTCTGATACCCTGGTCGCCTCTTACGACGCCTGGTAAAGGTTAAATAATATATTAAACAATTCCTACCGATCAGTATTGGCTACTCCGGTCTTATCATTGACAATAGTCTCACACTGCAGCATGGCTCTCTCAACAGTGCGCTTGTGGTTTGCCTCCAATTTACACCGGATCAACAAAGCGATCACTCTTGTCGACCAAGGCCCTTTCTTTTGGGACAAAATTGCTTCTATGTATGGCTGAAGCTCTTCTATCATGAGGTCATCCTTAGGTTGGGCTTTTTGTATGTATTCGCTAAAATAGAACAAAAGACACAGCTTAATAATGTAATCAAATTGTAAATGAACAAGAGAGATTTTATACTCAATTTCTATTCTTTTAGCTTTTTTAAATACTTACACAGTTAAAAGGCAGAGAGTCTGTTCCAGACTTGGTAGTTCCGAATGCTGTATTTTTTCCAGGTACTGAATTTTATCCAGCCTGACATCATCTTGCAATTCAATATCCGGAGGCAGGACAGTGTTTCCATGACTCTCTTCTGCTGATGGACGTGCCACTGAGGGGTCTAACTCACTGCTAAGAGCTAGCTGTGGCAGGATTGTTTGCTGGAATTTTGTTCTTTTACCCATAACACCTGCAAGTATATGATGAAAAGACATTTAATTATTTGAAATTTTTAATTCATAACTGACTGGGCAATATAAGTGAACTTTAAATGTTGTTTCTTTGTATTTTCAGAAAAAAAAATTTTAGTTCATTTTGAAAATCCTCCTTTATATTCCCCAATATATGTATATGACAGATCATTCCATATTATTCTAAACATGCAAATATCTTAAAAATAATATCAGTATACATAATTATAATTATGTTCTTATTTACATATAGAATATAATTTCAACATTCGAACAGGTATATTAGTGGCTAATTATAATGCCCATCAGTAACATACTATAATTATTATGGACTTAATAATCAATAAACCATACCTGTCAATTGTAATTTCATACCAGCAATTTCTCTTGCCCATATCAAATACTCATCAACTTTCTGTACTCTACCATAAATCAAATAAGCCTGTGCTATTTCTAGGCACAACAGTATCTGCAATCTCGGTTTATCCTGAAGCCCTTGCAACTCATTAGTGAGCTTGGCTATGATCAATTCCAGTTCTGAATAGAGAGTTGCACTGGTATCCTCGAGGATCCTTTGATGTAAAACTTTGCTTCTAAAACACCACCACAAATGCACCTGAATGATAAAATTAATATTGAGTGTGAATGTTATAGCACAAATAAAGTATTAAAATTTTAACAACTTTATTTAAACACAGTAAAAATAATAATAGAATGTATAATATATAAAACACCAAACTAAAAAATTGATAAGACAACCAACTCACTAAATTCTGTTCAGCGGAATATAGAGCGTTAAAAAGTTGTTGTGACAAGTATAACAGTTCCGGATACAAAATATTTATATACACAGGCTCAGAGTCTTGTTGTAATTTCTGGGCCACATCAATATCTTCAGGCCATTTCTGGTGCAAATATTGCTCAAGATCAAGCTCTTTAGGGTGTGGATCCCAATTTTGTTCGCAGAATGTTAGTAGAGATTTTATTGCCAAGCAGATTATTTGATCTCCATTGTTAGTATTCAAATATTGTTTTACAATATTTACAAGCTCATTATCCAGGCTCAAAATTAATTCTTTGTTTAGATTCTCATTTGTTAGAGCCCAATCTCCCGTCCAAACTTTTTCGATATCAGAATCGTCTGTAAATTAATTGAAACATTAACAACTTAATTTATAATATTCAGAACAAAATCAATTACTGTCAAAATAAACTTACCCGATTTGTGAAATTGCTCATCAAAATTACATAAATACAACAAAACCGAATTATCTGCTATCATTGTTGTAGATATATTAATCTAAATTAATATATTATTCAGAAGTATGGATTAAAAAAAGTAAATAAAATAACGTGTACGATTGATTTTTTTGCTTTGACATTGACATTTAGCTAACCTCTTTGACTTTGTTCTTTTCTTTAAATAGTAAGCAAAGGCGCCCTTTAGTACAATTTAAAAAATAGTGAATAGGTAGTTTTTTCTCGAAATCTAATCTATGGTGGTGATGATCGTAAAAAAATTAATGATTTTTCGATATAATGCATTGGATAGTGGCATCGATGTAAAATCGATATGTCAAAAATAAATCAATGTTTTACATATTGATTGCTTTTTCTATAAGTTAGATATGTATGTGGTTTAGAAATAAAAAACAAGCATACATATATTAAAAAAGAACTTTATTACGTTTACATTTATTTTGATTAAATATCCACATGCTTTTTATCTATATTATGAACAAATAATAGTTTACCTAATCTTTTACCCTTCAATCTGTTGCTTTGTTGAGTCATTACCTAGACCGCTTGCAAAAACAGCCTTTCAGGTGGAACCGATGTGCGCACAATTGTTAGATATTTAAAGGCAATTTTATGCAATGTTAAAAACTGCATTTTGTAATCTTTCCATCTTGTAATCTTTCCATTTTGTAATCTTTCCAAATTTCATGCATTTCTATACTTAGTGTTTTTAATACATTACATGCATATCTTTCACGGCTCCATAGGCTAGCCTATGGTTATAACTTGTAAAAAAAAACAAATTTCAACTTCAAGCTGATGGGCGTGCTTTTTAGGTTAGGGATAAAATATGATTACTGTTTAAAATGCATTTAAAATTAAAATTTATTTATAAAATGGAGTTTGTGCTTATAACAATCACTACAATTCTATGCGGTATAGTAGTCATCAAATTGTTATACAAATTAAGGTAAGCAATCTGAGGTTATGACAACCGCTTTCCCGCCTGCTACAAGAGTGAAGCTAATAATTCCTGATTATTTCAGGTCAAATCTTCCTTGGCGTGTTAATTGTTGGTTTTGCAATAGCAATTTTTGGATAAAGTTCGATAACCGCAATAGCTGGACTTGTCGGAAGTGCGATCAGTACAATGGTTTTACAAAGGTGAGATACAGGTCATTTTTTTTGTGTATTATGTAAAATTTATACTAAACATATTTCAAAGTAAATTTGTAAACATTGCTCTTGAAGTTACAATTTTACAGTAAGTTAAATGTTTAGGATGGTGACTACAACAAGACTATTTGTACAACTATGGACCAATCTGCCAAAACCCCTGAAGTATTCCAGAAGAGTCCCCCAAGAAATGGACTATGCAAGATGTGCAACATCAACCAACAATTAAAGGTGGTCCAACTTGCCAACTTTGTACCAATGAATGACAAGAACTTTGATAAAGAAATTGTAAGCTATAAGTGAGTATAACTTGTTACTTTATTATCTTAATCTTGCTCAATTTGCTAAGTACTAAATATGCATTGTCATATCCTATCACAAATTGTTGGTTTTGTATAACATATCTTATTTGTTCAATCTAGTTAATGAGAATGTGTTATTTAATATTGTTTGTTTGAAAGATAAAACTATATCTAAGATAAGATTTTAACTATTATTTTGCTATGTTTTTTTAGATTGCAGTTGGAGAAAGCATACAAATTATGTAGTCCATGTAAAAAAGTCCTGCAAATTAAATTACATAAGGAAAAAGAGACTCTATTAGGATCTAAGCTAATGGTGAATAGATCAGCCGATAAAAAAATGCAGAAAGAGAAAAAAAGGGGTCAGATCTTGAGGACTGTTGTGAATAGTACCTCAATGTTTATTGCAAGTGTATTGATAATATTAGTATCAACAGAATGCTACAAAAATGTACTGGGACACAAGAATTTGATTGATACTATAAGTAACTATAAGACATTATTGCTAGGACTTTTAGAAAGAATTGTGACCATTATAAGAATGAAAACTCTTCTAACATTCCCAATACTAGAGAATTATAATTATATTTTCAGTGATGCACCTCTGGCAGATATCATGCCAAATGTGTTTATTGACAAAGAATTAGAAACTATGTTTGTTTTGACACAAAAATCATTAGGAGGACTGGTAATCTTGATACAGATTATTGGTAATTTATGGAACATTAACAAATTCAAGTATACAATTGTATTAGACTTACTGTGGTCAGTATTTGTAATTACCTCTATAGTGGACCATCAAATTAATCCAGCATTGGTTAGTTTTGTTAAGGTAAGAAGGATAATTTTGTTTTATTGATATCAACCAGTTGATTTATTTCTAATGCATTGAATAATTTCATTTCAGTTGACAAGTGTTTTAGCCATCCTGTTTGTCTACAAGAATATGAAAACCATGAAAATTAAAGCCTCTAATATCCAAGCAACACCCAAAAAAATGAAAAATCTTGCAAATGGCAGTACATATTCAACAATGGATGAAGACGACACTGTATCTTTAGATACTGATGATGATGTATCTCTTAGTAAATATGGACTGCATAACTTCTCAGACTCCTCAAATGAGACTTTGAATGCAAAAACAAACGGCTTAATCAATGGTAGATCATTCACACCTCGCAGTAATAGTATATGGAATAATCCAATACATAATTCAACTTTTTGTGTCAATTCAGTTTTAAGTAAAAGTCCTAGTTCTGTTTCAGAAACTGTATTTATTAAGCCATCTTTTAATAAGTACCAGAAATTAGCCAAAGATGATTCAGACTCTGAGCTGGACGAAAGCATAAGTTCCCTTTGTATAAGTAGTCCCAAAAAGGCTAAAAGTGGCAACAATTCAGTGTTTTCATTGAGAAAATTCACTGCCACACCTTGTTTTGTAGCTCCAACGCCACTGAATCGTTCGCGCCCTTTAATATCGCCTAGTAAATTAGGACATAGTACTTCATGGGTTGCTGGAGGTTACTGGGGCTCTGAAGGAGAGCGTCAGTTGTTTAGTGTCGATGGAAGTCGTTCTTCAAGTCAGAGTTCTGGTTTCGAGTCACAGGCTTCTAGCATGAACCAACGAAATTTATTTTCGCAACCGCCCTCTCGCGAGGAGTCTATTTGCGGAGAGCCAATGTTAGTAGATAATTTTCACGGCACCAATGTAAGCACTTTCAGTAATTATCAGACTCCACAGAATTTCTCTCGGGTAACCTCGCCAGTATTTCCACAAATGCAGTACAACAGCCATGTTCATATACCTCAGCCTCGATTTGCCCCTCAGGCAATATTAACACAAAATGTTTTCGCTCAGCAACATAGTTATATACAAGACAATAGATTTAAAACCCCAGGTGGGACTGGACTGATCAAACTGCCTCAAATAAATTAAATTCCGTACACCTTGCAAATGCTCGCAGCTAGTCAATTGTTTCTTGACTGGGATTTATAATGTTTCTTGACTCTTGTAATATTTTGCCTTTTATTCTTTGATATGTTTTTCTTTAAGTTCCAAAGAACTGCCAACTTTATAATAAGGATAAATTTGTTAGTTATATTAAATAGTAGTCTTAAGTGGTTATTAGTTGTAATGTTTGAGACTAAAACTTAGGGTTAAGACTATTTTGCTGATCTCGTGTTATGCCAGATAATGGCTATGTATATGAAAGCATTAAGAATTATTGTATTGTTACAATTTTTATACGGACGTCACTGTCCTCTTCTCGAACAAAATGTGATATGTAAAGACTAGTAATTTTTGCAAAAAGTGAAGAAAAAAAATGATTCTTGATGTTATCATTGTTTTGATTTTGTCATTTTAAATCGGAAACTTTTTGTGAAGCTCCTGCAATAAAATAAGAAATTGTATTATTAGTTTTTTCCTATTCCCCATGAATTTAGATCAAGTGGCCTTTTGGTTAAATTTTGCCCAAATAAGGAACTTATCCGGAATCGTGATCAAAATATCCACCAAACTTGGCGAAAACTCAAAGCACCTTAGCGAGCGAATATTTTTTGCCCCTTAAACTCTGAAGCTACCATTTAAATCAAATCAAATCAAAATATTTTTTATTCAAGTAGGCCCATTACAAGCACTTGGATCCAATGGAAGTTAGATTACGTTCTGTTATTCACGTGCAGTTAATGAAAAAGAAAAAATGTTTTAATGACAAATACTTATATTATAATAATTCGAATTAACAGTGTTTGTGTGGAGATAGTCCATTTAATGAAGCGCGGACCATCATTGGAAAAAGAAGCAAGATCGGGAAAATAATTCATTTCTGAGAACCGATTAAATACTTTAAAATACGCTCAAACCATGTATGATGAAATTGTTTGCTTCTAATAGGGAATAAAAGACCTTGCGACAGAATGTCTACATTTTCCGTTTAACTGACCATCCCATCCCTTTTTATACATATTTTATAATATTGAAATTGGTTCAAAATTGCTGTTTTATTACCGAATGTGTTTTATTATGTTTTTCTGATGGGCATTCAGTGGTGTTTTTATCAAGTGTAATATTTAAAATAAAATCCCAAATAGGATTACAGCCTTGCCTCTGAATAAATTCAAGACATATGTTAAAAATAAGCTTCGGTACTATTGCGCTAAAGGTTTTGTCAACGATAAAACTGCTTGGGATTGAATTGCTTTAACCACTGACTATAGCTTTAGATAATGGTTTCATTAGTGCCAACTACTACATAGGTGGTCTGTAGAACATATATCACCGCCAGTTTTTCATGCAGGTTTCTATCTCGTGGGTCGCGAAATGCAGTAAACTTGGTCTTAAGACTCGTCTGACTGCCGGCAGACAAGTTTAAGATGTGCCTAATTAAATGATCTATGTGTTAGATTACGTTTATGAACCCTTGGGTTATCAGGATCACTTTAACTATGTATAATTATGCATACAATCACTTCCCTATTGGAAACATTAATGCTTTTTATTATTAGGTAGGTATTTTATTAAAAATGGTGGGTACGATCTCCACCCAGCACAAATTTTGAATGAATTATGTAAATTTTTGCCTGGGTGTTAAAAATATTAAATTTGGGATTCGTGTGTTGCCTGATGTCCGTAATACAAATGCTTTAAATGACTTATCTCCGAGGTGTGGTGTGAATTAAATATTATTAGATGTCAATCCATATCCAATTCAATACGTTATTCATCTCAGTTATTTCATAGTAAATAAAATTGCCCGTGATCTAACTTGATTTTAATCAACATTACCTATAGCACACATCAATCATAATTTGAATACAATAACTCCGCAATAAAATCTCGCATGACATGCAAGGAACTTGCTCAGGGACATAGTAATATTTTCTATCCAACTGCGATAACCGACATTTACGCGGACGAAGTAGCGGGTTTGAAAAAATGCTATATTCCAAATAGAAAGGACATATCCTTACATCTTAGATTAAATGCCTAAGATGGTATCTTCTTCTGTAGGTACTGACTGACTCCTAACGATAACTCAATCAACAGAATGGGAATAGGTATATGGTTACAAATAGTATAATTTCGCAAAACTAAGTTCTGTAATAGCCACCACTCTCTTTCATCATAGGAGGTAGACATCCAAAGACTGTCTAGATAATGAAGTCTGTAAAAAAATATTATTAACCGCTTGCCATCGTCGAAGGACAAGCCATGCCACCCGCCGACAAATTCAGAAAATTGCGGGCGTCGGTGATGTTCTAGCATATAAGTTTAACATCTCATATATTGACTTAACTCCGAGATAAGTACCTACCTAGCATAAAACACTTGCTTACGAATAATAGACAACAGAGGAATTACAAATATAATAGGTAAGTACTTGCTTTATTTGAATTTATTTATTTCTAGTAACAATACATCGAATCAGTAGGTATCACCTATATTACCACATAGTAGGTAAACTACCTGTCTTGAACACCCAGGCACATACTAAACGAAAATGTTTGCCCTGGGTCAACCCCCGATCCTTGGCACTCGACATAGGATAGTCCTATCTCGAGTGCCAAGGATCAGGAACAAATGCCCTATCGGGCCAGTCAAATGCTTTTGATCAATTGATGTGGGATTACTTCATTTTGTAGAAATCTAGATAAAATATATCTAAATGAAAACTTACGAATTCCTTGCTTTCCTCTCACACTTTTGTAAATATTGGTGAGGCATTGGCGGCATATATGTGTCTTCGTACAAAGACGATAAATAATCTGAGACGTCTGTACAGGCCCACTCGTACTTCTGGTGTTTCCTTAAGCCCCATTCTGTTGCATTTCCCTAATAATAAGATTGAATTAGTTTTTTATCAGGGTAACCGTGTCAAATTTCCTGTATCACCTAGTTTCATTCAGTTTGTCTGAAATAGTACCGGACTACACACGTCACAGGCCTGAAACGGCAAAGCTGAAACGGGTTTTTAGTTTTAGTTAGTACGATATAATACAATTAAATAGATGTAAATATTTATTCCAGAACCAGTGGTCTTATCCGCTCCTTCTGCTCCTTGTTTGTCCGCTACTGCTCTGCTGTCTTGCAGAGTATCTAGTAGCCATAAAAACTTATAAAAAGAAGAGGGACATCCAATTAATTCAAAACAGCACATAACTAATAAACGACTAAAATAGATATTTATTGATTAAGCTTACAAAACATTTCATGAGGTCAGGTTGTGGGTAAAACTGGTGAGCGCTCCTCTTGTAGTATCTTTGATTTGGGCCGCACAAAGGCTTGGGCAGGTGGTGGTATACAAGGTCATTGGTGGTTGCGAAGTTGCCGCAGTGGTCATGGCTATCATGCTGAATTATAGAGACTACATTACCCTGTCGTCAAATAAACTCGTTAATTAATAGCCATCCTTATAAATGCAAAATGAACTACTTATCTCACTATCGATAGCCCAGCAATACGGAGTTCACGTTAGACAATGTAGCACTACTATTCCTGGTATACTAAGTAAAAAAAAAAGTATAAACTTTATGCGATTTACCTGAAGGCCTACTGGCCGCATGACACTCATTGCTGGGTTTAAACTTCCTCTAAAAACCTTCATAGCGTTATCTCCTATCAATCACACGTTGCTTAGCCTAAAAATACTTATTGTAGTATAGGTAATTTCGATTATGAGATTTTTAAAGATTTATGTAATTTGATTTTCTTTCATTATTGACATACTAAAAGAGCCGTGGGAGAGAGTAAGTAGGTAACGGATACATACAGACAACTAAGGCATAGCAGTAGACGGACGTGGGCGTAATACAGTTATGTATAATATTATGAATATTAAAAAATTAGGTATGTACAGCCTAGTCGATTTATACTTCTTACTTCGTTGACAAAACAAAAAATTAGGTACAAGTGATACCTAGCATTAAACTAACCAAGCTTAGTTAATTAATATTGGACCTGCAAACTATTCAGCTTGTTCAATCTGAAATCAGGCTGCCTAGATTCTGGTTTCAACTTTTCGTAGTCAATGTTTTCTTTTGGTGGAAAATATAAGCTTCCAGATTTCGGGCATTCTATCCGGTCCTCCACCCAGTTACCTGTCAGAAAAAAAATCTTTTTCTGCAACAAGAATATAATATTCCACAATGTTAGGAAATAATTATTGAATAATGGATTTGCTTAGTTTCGCTACTTTCCGTAATAATGACGAATAATTTAAAAGCAAGGGATCTATATAATTTATACCTACTAATATATCTAGAGAGGAAATATATGATTCTTTATTTGACCACTTTAAATTATTATTTCACGATTAGAAAGCTATATCTACACCCAGTAACGTAGGCTATATTATATTTCATAAAGGTTAGAAATAGAGAACACGCACCGGCAAGCGCAGCGAAGTCCAATCACAAGGTGGTGGCCACATACAACCAGTCTTATTAATAGGCTTGATAGGAAGACGAAGTTATATTTGCAAGCGTAATAAATCAATAGGACCTACTTACAATGATTAACGGTAACATACTTGGTCCAAGCATAAAAAAAAAAGAAACCTTCTACGAAATTGGTAATAAATACCTATTTATTACCAATTTTGGAATAAAACAAAAATATTACGAAACGAGCAATTAACGTTAATATATTATCAAAGCGAAGAACTTACAACCATTGGAAATAGCAAGATTTTTCCCTAAAATATTTACCTAAAAGAACCCCAGTGTTGAAGATCGGGCTTGGCTTCAAAGCTTTAAAGATGGCCTCAGCACGTGAAGGCGATTTCGGTCTGGTTGATATGGTAGCCATTACCCTTGTTTTCAGAAAAATTTATTGGTAACAAAATAATAACTAATATCAATTTTCACGCCACACGCTCTTAAAATTTCGTTTAATGTTGTTTGTCCTATAGTTTGACATCAACATGTCATGAAACCACTTTTCAATGACTTTTAAACGCTGCATAGTTCGTTATTCAAAATTGTCATTTTATCACAAAAACATATTGGAACACGAATTATTAGAAACTAGGGATCCGCCCCGGCTTCACACGGGTGCAATGAGGATACAAAATGGTTCTTCTGACTTTTTTAGACCTTTTTATGGGTTCTCAAAACCTTTTCAATGTAATCGAAAAAAAATCAATTAATTTACATACGAAATCACATTTGTTTCCTTTAAAATTTTCGCGTCAAATAAAAAAACAGGAATATTTAGGAATGTTTTTGTACTTCTTTCATTGTTTTGTAGTTTTTTCATTGTTTTGTATATATATATTTTTTAGTGTTTATAATATTACTAAATATAGCCAATGCCTCAGGGATAGTCTAGCTTTCTAACGGTGAAATAATTTTTAGTAGTTTCGGAGCCATGAATAGGCTCCGAAACAAACAAACAAACCTTTCCTCTTTATAATATTCGTATATAAAGAAGTACCTATCTACAGAAAAAACAAGAAATTAAAAAATAATATGTATGGTATGGTGGATTGATTTTAAAAATTCTTTCGCTAATGAACAGACCAAAGACTTTAAGAAAATTAAGTTTGATCATCATCGATTGATATAATCAAGGTTTCTGTAATTTCAAAATAATAGGTTTCATCCAAAATTTTGTGTTTGATAATTCTGTTTGTTTATGTAAAAAACGTCTCCATATAGATGATGTGGTAAGTGGGTTGGCAATAGGAATTAAGACCACCAAAATCAAAATACTCTTTATTAAGTAGGCTTTATTACAAGCACTTTGGAACTGTCAAAAAATTTTTGTTTCACCTTATGGTTGTAAACAAAGCTACGGATTTGGGTAAGAAATTGACTTTTTTTTTTAATTTTCAATAGGGAATCATCAACAACAATTTACAGATGGGGAAGATTAAGACACCATTAATAGATTAAGACAAGATATCATTAGGACCAAAGTGTACACTTAAATGAAAAATTGTTATTAACATATAAACTTAACATAAAATTACATATTATTTATGTTTATTATTAATTTACCAAATGTCTATTTTAAAGACATAATTAATTCATCATTATCATCTTCATACCAGCCAATAAAAGTCCACTGCTGGAGATAGGCCTCTCCAAGAAAGGAGTTTTGCCCATAATAGTCGCGCTGGGCAAGCGTGTTGGCAATCACAGGGTGCAGCTTTTGCAACAGGGATGCTGCTGCCTATCCTTACCCTATACATTTGAGCTACACTGTCTGGGATGGATATGCATCATCTGTCGGTTCTGGTACCTTAATCGCTTCTTTCACCACCTGGTGCAGTGGGAGGTACTATTCTACTCTGCCGGGACCACATGGCAACCTCATTAATTAATCACTTGTTATTATTTTTTAGTATATTTATTATTGCTAAAAATCATTAGACACATTCATTCAGTCTCCATTGGCAAAGTAACATTTGGTGTTGGTAATGACAGCAACAACACTGACAACTGACTCTCCATGGGCCCTGCTTGTTGCACCAGATTTCGCATGTTTTTCTCCACCTGAAGTATATCTTGGTTTATTGATTCCATATACTGAAAACATAATAAATATAAAGATAAATACTCAGAATTTAATTTAGAGTAACATATATTAAAGGAGAGAGTTGGTGCTGTTGTTGTCAACTGTCTGACTTCAGGACAATTTTGAAAAGCAGTACATAAAAGCTTTTACTGTATAAACTCTTAAAGAGAACATTATGACTACTAAGTATGAATTTGTAATATAAATTTAATTACATATATACAATCTAATAATTGTTAAATCAGATAATTGGAGAATGTACACAATAACAGTGACTTCAATGTATATAATTTTTTGCAGCTAATAATTAGCGTTTTCAGATAATATGTCAAAAGGAGTAAGCATACATTTGACATTTAATGTTAACTAGTAGTTAAGAACGGGTTAGTGAATTTTTGTATCATAAAATTTAAATATAATAAACAATTTGTGACATGATTTTAGTTTGGAAACCGGTTTTGTAGTAGATCATGAAAGAAAAAAAAAATGTTTATAAGACTTTCAGACTTTGCTTCTTACCTTGCTACTTACCTCTATTATAGATGTGTACAAATGTTTAATCCCTTTGTCACTGTAGCGAATAAATCCGCTTACATTTGATTCAGAATCGGAGGGAGCTACAGAGGTCATGGTAAGTTTTTAAACCTAGCCTGGTCTTTATCTGATGTTGAAAAACAAACAAGAAAAAGTAAGGAGTTTATTTGTAAGCAGAACTGTTATGTAGAGTAAACAATTTAATTTTCTTTATTTGCTAGCTTATTTTGTAATACTTTTCTGTTTATTTGAAACTTCGAACACAGACAATATATTAGAATTTGAATTCAGAGGCTGTTGTTTTTCTGACATTGACAGTTGTCCATAACCGACCGTTATCGTGTTGACACTACTTGCACGTTCGTCACTTAACACCTTACAGTTTCAAGTTATTTCCATGGGTTATTATTAGTAACAAATTTAATTAGACTTCGATATGCTTTCGTTTGCAGTGATCCAGGATTCGGTTACATTATCTACTTTCTATCTTCTATCGCTTGTTACTTGGTTGTAATATTAAAAGATTGTCGTTTATACACGAAACACATTTTGTCAATGTCAACAACTGCAGTTGAATCGGAAGGTTTTGTCTGCATTGAATAAGAGCAGAAAAAAATTGTGTATTCTGATTCCCAAGTTAGTATTTTATCACTGAAATATCGAGAAGTTTTATGAAGTGTACATACGCTATGCTCTATCTTTGATAATTTTTAAATATGTTGCCTATTAGTGCGTTTGCTCATATTACCTATTTGTTTTTGTCATTTTTATTGATTGCTGAAATAAATTACAAATAAACTTGAATTATGTACGTTTAACGAACTTATTACTATCTTTTAATTCAAATTGATTCCTACAATTTTACTGCTTAAAAAGCGATACTTTTTTCTATTTAGATAAGGTAGTTCTGTCTAACATTAATAAATTTCATTATGATTCTATTATTTACGCTTTAATCGTTATAATATAAAGAAAAATATTTAAATTTAATGATGCCAGCTAGAAGTACAACCTTCATGCTGAGCTAGCTTGATACTTATATATGTAAGTCATAGATCATCTATCAGATTTAACTAAATGTTGCTAGTGAGTTATTTTAGTTCTCAAATCTTGTCTAATATTTACATATTTTTACACAGATAAAATATCTGATAAAGACCTCATACTTTTATTATTCAAATCATATTTTAGCTATATTTTTAAACAACAATTTATCTGTGATTTCTCTTTTGAGAGACTATGAGTTATCTCAACCAATGTGTGGTCAAAATACAAATAATATCTAGCTATAAAAATCAGCCTGTGTTTCTTAATAGGGTGGGCCAAAGGATTTTCACATTTTCATTCTCTGTATCCTAAGTTGGTTGTTGCCTGTTAATTATTATAGTTAATGTTGAATAATTACAGTTTTAAATATATATAAGAGATAATGATTTGGCTTATCATATGAGCTATAATTACAGCCATACATGTGAATTTAAAACTTAAACTAATAAACAGAGCTATGAATGTCTCTATTTTAGACACATACTACTTCTTTTACTTAATCAATATATAATTATAAGTCTCAATGGTGAAATGAACACATAACTTACATATTATTCCTTATGTGTTTCACAATTCTGTTATAATTGTTATAGTTGAATTGAAACTTAAACAAAAAAAAAATTAAAACATTTCTTAACAAATTATGTATAAAGTTCACCTTACTAGAGAGACTACACCTCTGGCAGATGGCTCTGCCTAACCAGGCATATTGCTGGTTACAGGTTGAAATTACTGTATATTTTATTAATGCCTTTATGATATTTCAAAGTTGTTAACAAAAAATATGACAATTGGTAATATGAGTATAGCCACTAACAATAGGAATTGAATAGGACATATACAGAATTTAATAGGAGTTAAATATTGACAAAATTCTATTCCATTTACTAGTAATCTTTACATATTCGAAAGAGATGAAGTTTAAATGTTTCTGATACAGTTATCTCTTTAAATAAGGTCTTCTTGGCCTGTAATGAACCAACTGCTAGAGTAAATTTGAAACCAAACATGATTGCTCAGACTTGTAGCACAGAGTGAATAGGACGCATTAGAGGCGTCGGACGGCGGCGGCGCCGGCTGGGCTGGCGTCGCGACGTCGCCGACGTACACTCCCCCCGCCCCTTCCATCGTACCGTCACCACCCTACGTCCTGCTTTGCTCTCAGTTGGCAAAGACAACCCCTCTCAGCAAGTGTTCAGAATTATATTTAACACCCCACTTGTTTCTATATAGATTTTAAATTGATACCTGGGTACTTGAAGTAAAGTTTTTTTTTAATATTTGATCTGTTACTCAGACTTCGTAGACGCGATGTATAATTAAAGAAGTCCGAGAGTCATGTCAGAAGACCATGGTGTTGATTGTGTGGAAAGTGTTAAAGGGGATGATAAACAAAACGACGCGAACGATGACCCTGTACCCACCGCAGATGTTTCTGACCTTAACAATGACAAGTCAAGTGCCAATAATATTATTGAATGTGCCATAAACTCGAAAGAAAATGTTAATAGTGAAATAGACGAGAAAGAAGTTCTTTACGGTGCCAAGGATAGTGTTAAGAATAGTCTACAATGGACTGTGGAAGGAAGGCAGTTCACTGTAATATGGAAACTGCCAGAGGTAACCGCGTCCACGGAGGACTACATCGCGCTGTGCCTTCAAGGTATGTTTTCAATACTCATTCGATTATTTTTATTATACATTGTAATGCAATTTTGTACTCAATTCATTACTAATATAGTGCACTTTAATTTACGAAACTTAAGCCGATAAGCCGACACCGGCAAGCATCAAACAAATTGGATAACAATTTCAGTTCCTTGTAAATCTACAAATAAGGTTTAGATTAATTTTGAGACTTTGATTTGAAGTGGTGTCACTTCAATTCAACTAAGTATTAAAAGCACCAAAAAATTAAGACAAATATATTGATAATTACAAAAACTCTTATACACAAGCTTAATTAGCCGGAAGTTTATTACATTAAAAATAAATGCAATGTGAAGTTACGAAATTGTAACGCTCTAATATCGTATTCGTTTAAACAAATTCTTTATATTCGTATGTATCCGGTCTCTATGACAAGGTTACCAGAAAATGCAACTTCGTCTTTACGGAAATTCAACTGTTTTAATGGTTGATTAATATTGTTATAATGACACGATACCGCAATAGCGGATTTTTCTATGAGGAAGGCAAGTACGCCAGTTTTTGCGCTTTCACTGCATGATGCCTTCTTCGGCAAGCCGACGGCCGGCGTCGGCCGTACTATAACTGTATCAGCCGAGCGGCAGCGGCAACGGTGCTGAACCACTTATTGCATTAATTGACACTAGGAAGCAACTCCCGCGTATACTGGAAACGCCAACTCCTTACCATAAACAACAACAGCAAAAACGACCACTATAGAATGTAAATAACGGATACCGGTCTTGACGTCGATTTTTACCTCGCGATTTTAAAAACCGGCTCGGGTGCCGGTCGCATTGGCATTGGTCGTATATGCGTCTACTAATTTGCCGTGTCTCTTCTCCAGTCACATGGGGATCAAGGTGTAAATACTGTTCGTTTGTACTAAGAAAGTGCAAGCCTCGTCTACACACGCACGTCTTAATTGTCCCCGCCTAACCAGTTTCTTAGCGTTAAATGGAAATGCACTGAATTTATGTCGCATTTACTGTTTGACATTTACTGCCTTCAATAAACAAAAATTCCAAAGTTGGTATTTGCTTTTGGCAATGTTTCGATTTCCAATATTCTATTATTTTGCGTGTTGGAAGGAAACTGCGCCTGGGTAATTTTATTCCACATAAAATGAACTAGACTTCAAGAAATATAACTTTCATGGTTCCACCTATCCCATGTTTCTGTAATTCATCCGAATAAGTTTTAATTTATGTATGTCGATATTTTCTAATATATTTTTATAGGCAAATAGGGAACTATAGCCATGTTTTTTGTACATACTGCATAACGGACGAGACGTAGGGCGCGTGCCTTAAGAGGCGTGTTACATAAACCGCTGGTGCACTGCAGCTACCCACTTAAACATCATTTCGCCACCACCGGTTCTTGTAATTCTCGCTTTCATAGTCTTTATTGCTGTACGTCCTATGCAACTAAACACGCTGCAAAAAATACATATTACTGCATTAGAGTTATTGTTGTACTTTAAGTATTTTACACCTACTCTATTAAGTAATAATCAAATGGGTTTGTTGCGATAATATAATTTAATTAAATTAGCATTTCCACAGTGGTATAAAAATGGTTGCTTTATACCAAATAAAACGATTACATTGTAGATTGAACTATTTTAAGTATGATTTATAACTACTGAATTCAGACATGAAATTGCAATTAAAAGTAGAATTTCTCGATTGAATTATGTACTTCTATGAGCAGTTTTTCAGAAATAACAACGTAGTAAAAGTTTTTGCAATAACTTGAAATCAAAACAATATTTCGCAAAGGCGTTTTGTGACCGTATTGACCAAATTCTACGGACAACACAGGAAATTGATTTGCAATTTTGCATTTCAATGAGAGTCACCTCATTGAAATGCAAAATTGTTGCATATTAAAGTGGTCGGAATTCGGCATAAGTAATGCCCAGTGTCACGGGAGACGTTGGAGGAGCGCAGCCGCAGGTCACCAGCTCGGTGCTGGCATGAATGAGCAGAGGCCCCCGCGCCGTCCCCCGCCACTGAATTTGTGAATGAAGTCCCCACCGGCACGCGCCGCTCACTGCCGCACGCTCAGTCGCTGCGTTGATCAACGCGCCAACACGCGAGCGCATGTTGACGCCTCCAATTTTGACGTTTCGAAATTTAAAATCGTGCTCGTTTAATTGTGCAAAGTTATTATTTGACTGCTGTCTGTGTTCGAACAATTTCAGTTATATCGTAGTACCGTCTATAAAGTGACTTTCAGTTGTCTGTGCTTGAGGAAATCCAGCCCTTTGGAAAGCCGACGTCGGCAGACACGGTTAATCGTAAACGGTGAGTGAATAAAATCAATTTTTTTCGTCTTCGATTATAGAGGCCTGGCTGCCTTTTAGATAAGGTGACACGTAGGTAGGATACAGTGAACGACAAATATGACAGTGGGTTGTTTTGTAGGTGGGTGCCCACGTAGACTGAACAAGTAGGTGTAGTACGCCACCAAACCATCTTCAGCACCTAGTACACTTATTTATGCAATAGCTTACTTATTTTGTTCAGCTCTATCGACTTTCACAAGTCTATACACCTAGGTGTGAAAATAGGTGGAACCATTCCCATGCTATGCCTTTTAATATCTAGTATCTCGTTTCATATCGGATATGGCTGTGATTTGCAATTATTTTTTTATGGTAGTTTATCTTGCTATCAAACAGATAACATAAAATAGAGATCAAAAGAAATATCCAGTTCACTCACATCACATTTCAGGTGCGTACCTCACAGCTCAATAAATAATATTACAAAGTATATTCAAGATTACTACACTATTAGCCTGCCATTGAAATATTTGTTTCCAAAAGGAACTGATTTTTTAAATCTCGGCCAAATCTACATTGAGCAGCTGGTTAAGGTTTTGTTTCCGATGTGTTTATAAAAACCGACCGATTTTAGGCGCCGTCCGAACACAATAGGACATTTAAAAGGCGCTAAGCAAGCGAGTTTTACCTGGAGTCCATTCTCGCTTCTTGTCAATTATCGCAACTCGAATGCGTTTCTGTCACATTAAAATTGATCACCCCATCTACCTCATATTTTCGATCTACGAACACGTTTCTTGTCTTTGGTGTGATCTGATCGCGACTCGAATAATCGATAATAGGTATTAAAAGTACATTTTTTTTATACAATATTAATACATCAATACCGGCAGAGTCGTATTTTGTACTTAGTACCAGAACCGACAGATGGTACTGGAAGTACCAGTTTAGGCAGCAGCTTCGTATTCACGAAGTTTCGCACTCATATGTATCCCTCTAAAAGGTAATCTCTTGGATAGGCCTATGCTAATATTGGAAGTTTTACGGCTAATATGATGGCGATGATTAAGTTGGACTAATGCCACGTCCACAGTAGATGTTCCTAAGAACTGATGTCGACGAATAAGCCTGCCATCCATCATGGGTAGCCCAAACGGATATTAAATTGACACGGTTTGCTCGAAGCACGCCTTCCTTCATCTCATCTCGGACCATTACCGCGATATAACCACTTTCGATGTGCAATTTGATGATAGCTTTTACATTTATGTCATCAAGTAATGAACGTTGTTATATTGCAATAACGCTTCCGTTAAAGCCGGCGGCAATGTTAATGCAGCGGTTATACTTTGTTTCATAATCATGAGAAGTTTTGCATTAATACATTTTAATAGGTGGAGTACCTAAATGTTGCATTTTAACTTCCGAAATAATGAGCCACTATATTTTGTAAAGATTAATCATTACAGCGATTGGTAGTCTACTGCTGGACGTAGGCCTCCCAAAAAGCGGGTATTTTGCCCATAATTGCTGCGTTGGTCAAGCTTGTTGGCAATCGTATAGCGCAGCTTTCGCGACGGGGATGCTGCTGTCCATCCCCATCCAGTGCAATTGAGCTATTCTACCCTATGGAGACCTCACGCTTGCTTATATATGCCAAGTTTAAACCCGTATAACGCTATACTTATTTCGTAATATATACATCTATTAATTCGTAATAATACAAAGACCTACAAATTGTCTAAATTGAAAATGGCTTCGTTCATGTCCAATTTGAATTTGCGTTCTGCGCTTATTTCATTAATTAAGTGAAACCCCGAAACGAAAGCAATTACTGACTAGTGCTCAGACAGGACTTTCCATTACCAAATGATGTTTCAAATACGCCACCGCGTCTATATCCCCCGGCCTACTACGCAGTTGGTACATTATCTATAATCTGAGTGATACATCGTTCCATGAAAGTAATCCATCAGAAGGGCCCGACTGTCGACGGCGGAATTTAAATTGCCACGCCCCTGTAAAGAACCTGGTTTGACCTTATATCCATAGAAAACCCTTTATTTTTTTTGCGCAACATGTCAAGTATTTTTTGCTTTTCCATTTCATTACCAATTAAGTAAGTGCGTTGCAAATGTTATAACGCATCGTCCCAGTAACATTGTTGAAGGTGAGGTCTTGTTTTTGCAACTTGCCTTACGTCCAATAAGAAGGCCATCCTTTACGCTAAATCAGGTTATAATTGGCTGTTTATTGTAAATTGACAACAAACAAAATAAATACAATCGCAGAGAAATCGGGTACAGTTTGCTTACATTAATTAATTACCTTCTTTAAGTTCTTGCTCGCAGATTTCGTTGAATTTTAACAGGCGTTATTGTATACGGTTGTTGAATTATTCTCACGGAGTTTCGTCGGCGACTCGTACTGCCATTAGTCAACTGCTGTGTTGCGACAAGTGAAAGAAATTGTGAGACTGTTTCTCACGAGTCAGGCTTACCGAGAAACGAGTCGGGCGGGATCCTGCTGTTGCGTTCAGCCTCGGCTTTTAATTAAACATCACTTCGCGCACAAATGAAATAATAAGGTATAAAGTTTACTCATCCCTTTAAACTTTATTGACTGCCATTATGAGCTCCTTCAAACTGCAGTAGTTTGACATAATGTTTAGGAGGATCGCGTTAAGATAAATTACACAAGTCAACACGAATTTTGAGTCTGAGTTCTGTACCTCTGATTTTGATTACTTATGCCTAACTAATTAAAGAAAAAAAAATTTTATCTAATAAAGTTTGCTTTTGTAGTTACTAGAACGAAATTTTAATTTTTATGAAAAAGCTCTATTTCTTAATTTCAATTATATGTAAAAGGAAAACAGTTTTGAATTCACATATTTTTATTGACTTTAATTATACAAGACGGCATAAATAAACCCACAAATACAAAAAAGAATACAAAAAAGACTTTAAAAATGAACAGATTTGGTATTTCTTCTGTGTAAGTTGGGACTTTTTCGTATGAGCCCCCAAATGTAGTCACCCATCATATTTTCATTATATTGTCCTTGATAACGCTTTTCGAAGTTCATTATATCCTGGTGGAAACGTTCCCCTTGCTCTTCTGAATATGCACCTAAGTTGTCTTTAAATCTATCCAAATGAGCATGTAGCATGTGGACTTTCAAAGACATTCTGCAACCCATAACTTTGAAGTTGTGAAGCATATCAGTAATAAGCTCCGTGTAATTTTCTGCCTTTCTATTGCCAAGAAAGCCATGAATCACTGCTTTAAGGCTGAGCCACGCTTGTTTTTCGTGCGTACTGAGGAGCTGTAGGAATTGTTCACTGGCCATTATTTTCTTTATTTGTGGACCGATGAAAATACCAGCTTTAATTTTAGCCTCTGACAATTTCGGGAAAGATGATTTTAAATATTGAAAGGCCTCAGAGTCTTGACGCAGAGCCTTTACGAACTGCTTGATCAGACCTAATTTAATGTGCAATGGAGGCATTAAAATATGATCGGGCTTTACGATTGGTTCATTTTTGACATTATGTTGTCCTATTTGAAACTCGCTCCGTTGTGTCCATGAGTGCTGCTGGTAGTGAAGTGCATCGGCTCTACTATCCCATAAGCAAATGTAACACGGATATTTAGTGTACCCGCCTTGCATTCCCATCAGAAATCCAACTATTTTAAAATCCCCTATCACTGGCCAGGCGTACTCTTCATATTTTAAAACTTGAAGCACCATTTTAACGCTCTCGTAATTTTCTTTTAGCATTACAGAATGAGCAAGGGGAAGAGATGGAAATATATTTCCATTATGTAGAAGAACTGCCTTTAAGCTTCTTGTAGAGCTGTCGATGAAAAGACGCCATTCAGAAGACATGCAAGGGATTCAGATTGCTTCAAACAAACCTTTCACATCATTGCAATAACAAAGTGCGTCTTCTTTTGTAAAGAATCCAGAAAATGTTTTATGACGTTTTCTTTGGTCACTTATTTTAACATCGTTCTTGAGCAAATTCCACTGTTTTAGTCGTGAAGCTAATATTTCTGCTTTAAGTTTAGGTAGATTTAAATCTCTTACTAAGTCATCAAACTAAAAAAACTGCTAAAATACTATAATATTCGTTTTACATTGTGTAAAGGTACAAAAGCAAACTTTATTTTTTATAAATGGAGTTTTTGCTTTTTTTTCGATGTATATAATCAGAAAATATTTACTAAATAACAGACTCAAAGAAAAATATTTTTTTTGTTGACTTGTGTTATTATTCAACACATCGTAGAGACATTAAGTTTACACTCGAGAGTCGCGCATTGTTGCTGAGTGAAAAAGACTGAAAGGAAGCGATAAATAACGTTCGAAGTTTATACGATCGGGTGTTAATGGGGCGATGCGCGCGCGCAACTTTCGTGGGCCCTCGTGGTTCTCGTTTAACTATAGTGTATATACATAAAAACATTGATTTGCCTTAATTTTTATAATGATGCTTAACGTACTACGCCATATTAAGTGTTATATCTTCATCATCTGTTTTAGTTTTCATGAAACCACTAGAGTGCGATCGGTTTATATTATAACTTTAAAGTATATATGATCTGTACTGTCTTTTTTATATCCTAAAATTGAAATGTTCTACAATATGCCATTGTTAGATAGTCAAGCGTCTTAAACTGAGTCACTGTGCCCAACGTAGTAAAACGGCATTCATTCATTGCCACTGAACCGCTTTTTTTGTAAGTTCCGGAACAGCCCTCATTTAAGGGCGGAACACACTAAAGCGAAAGCGGAAGTAACATACGTCCGCCATACTTGGAACCATAATTGGTGGCACGGGTTGTTTCCGGTTTGTATCAAAGAAATGGAATCGGTAGCATTGATCTTGAACTATATGCTCTATTGACCGCACTGTACCAATCGTCATTTTTGTATGGCATACATCGTTGGTAAATACACGATTATTAAACGGTATAGGTATATTGTTTTCAATAATATGGAATTCCAAAACCTACACGTAATGTTACACCTATTTTTGGCCGAAACAATGTTTCTGACACGTGGAAACTTTCTATCTGGAAGCTTGTTAGTGATGACTCAAATATCGTTTCCAATCACACGACTTACCTTCGATTGCACTGCTTGAGGTGATATCTACATACGTTTTGCCGACGCGACTCTTGGAACGCAACGTGAGTGGTACGCGAGTTGAATATAATTTACATTCATGTTCTCTACATGGTCATGTAGGTGGTATACTCTGTGAGTATTGTCCTGTATACCATAGACGATTCTGGAGCCGAGCAGTGAAACCAAGGACGATCGCTCAAACAATCCGGTCAATGAAGTCACGTAGGTCATCGAGTAGTCTTTTCCGCTGATTCTCAAAACAGGACGTGACGAAAGAATTTGGGGTCCGAATTTTTTTATGGTCGTATAATATTTGTAGGGTTATGGCGGGGTGAAGGTGTTAATGTGAATGTGTATGCACGTCCGGCCGGGTCCGTTAATTGATCCGCGTAAAAGGGATATCGTGTAGCGTGCCCCCTCGCCGCTTGCCCTGGCTTCCTGTCCCGCGCTTGGGCCGACACGACCGTGCCGTGGGCAGCTCAAGATCGTGACTTTCGGTCCCTTGTGAATAATCTTTAATTGATTTTATTTTGTGCACGTTGTTTTCATTATGAAGTGTTCGCTTAAAATTGTACTTACTTTAAACTCCACATTCTTCCCAAATGAGCCACACATTTTGATTTGTTTACGGTTTATAGCGGATTTATTTCTAATACAAAAATGAACTGTGAAGACTCGATTTTGTGTTATACGGAATCGGGTTATGTATTAAAAACAACAATTCCTTCTCATACGTGCATTCAAAGTATATTTTTCTCACGAGTTTCTTTCTAATGAATGCCCCCAAGAACCACCTGACCGTATAGCCTCTGGTTATGCTATCTTCATTAAAATGTATAAAGTGGACATTATACCAGATTCCCATGACGGATTCCTCGACTGTGACCGGGGGCGGTTTACGCGGATCTTTGTTTAATAAATACTACATAGGTCAACATATCATTTCGGATGCCAGTGGTAAATAAGAATAGAACTTCCTGTAATTTTCGGAGAAGCCAGACTTTTGTATATGTTTACCTGTATACCTACCGATAAATTGATTCGTCATACACAACATCTCATGTTTTATAGCACCGATGCCGTCCCGGGAACTAAACAATACCTGTTGTTCCTAGAAACTTCAGCGAGCACTTCGAGTGCCATGAATGAAGATCATACACATCGATGGAGACAATGGATACTAACTTGCACTTTGATCAAAGTTATAGTAAAAGGGAACTTGTGTTATTATATCCAATGTGCTGAAGAAACAGATGGATGGACATTAACGATTCATGGGACAATCTTCTCGACAGGACTCTTTACCCTTTAAATTTAATTCATTCTATTGTTGTGTTAATTTTGTCTACGCTTTGGATAGGCTGCGTGTTAAATTACATATTACTATATCGATACTGTGTGTATTTAAAAGTTTGCTAACTTTAGCAAGCAGCTTTATCTCTCGTAATGATAAAGTGAAATACTGTTTGTGACTTTGTTTTACAAAGTCGCTTTCCGCTGTCAGTCTGTGTCTATGTATACTTAGATCTTTAAAACTGCGCAACGAACAGAGGAAGATTTATATGTATAATACACGCATTAAATGTTATGCATAATATTGTAGAATACTTTGATAATTTCCAAAGTTAATATAGGTTTCCTATGAGATATTTTTTTTTGCGCTTACATTGCAATCGCTGGCTGAATCCGGCGAGATAGATTTAAGTAATGTACTCTAGTATTGTACACCATAAAAACATCTATAAAATACTTCGCGATGGTATCTCTTAGAGATAACCCACAATAACCAATTTTTATCCTCATTGTATCCGTGCGAAGCCTAAGCTAATTTATAATAAAACTACTAATTACAACGGTTTATTTAATTTCCTTGCGGCAACCGTTCTCAAGATTAACAAAGATGTTGTGCCAATCAAACCTTAAGATGGTAATAATTGCTTACTATTTAGTAAAAAGAAACCTTTTTAGAATTAACTTGTTTGAAGCATAAATGCGTTCGTATGATTTATTTATCAAGCCGAGAGTGGACCAGTTCCGGTAGGAGCGCGCAGGAAGCTAACAGGATATATCAGAATTAGAATGGCGACTCGCCGCCGATGAACGGTGGACCATTTGCACCATGTCGACCGCACTTCCCATATCCGCTTATCAAAGTCTACGTAAATCCACATAGCATCTGGCTATGACGTGTTTCACACTCGTACGAAAGTCCCAACTCGCGATCAGTTCACATTCTGGAATAAATACATGATGTAAATAATCTTACTTGAGATCAGATATATTTTTATCCAATTCCCTCCTGTTTCATATTCGTCTCTATTTGATTTGGTAATGCGTACATTCTGAAAATCCCATATTGTATATTTTAATGTAATTTTCGGTGGCAGCGGAAGTCATTATACGTTTTTCGCCGATCCATATACTGCTGTCCTGTATATGTGCATTATATCAGCGATTGCGGATGTTTCCTTTGTTGACATAAATTTCACGTTTTATTTTCACCCTGTTGGTGTCCCACCTTCCTGATTTTTGTTTTTGTTCATGATCGTGCAACCGGGCGGCCGCTTGTTAGTGTTGCGGGGGCTTTTGATAAATATTTGTCGAGCAAATATTTGTATAGTACGTCGAGCACGTTCGTCCCTTGTACCTACTACAGACACCATTGTGGTGCAATGGAGAGTAGTGTGTACAGATAACGCTCGCCTTTGGCTGGCGAAGATAACTAACACGTTGTTTGCAGCAAACAAATCGTATTTGCTTATTTTATGTCCTGAGGATTGCTGGCATAGCTCTCTAGGCCTCGGCAATGTGCATCCTCACGTACTATTTACATTTGTCTTAATGGATTGCAGGCTATGTACATATTTACGTAACTTTATTCTCCATTAAAAAATATTTATATATATCACTCCTTCACATGTGACAGAGTAGCTCACTATTTATAATAGAGGTTAGGTAACTGCATTATGTATAAGCGAATATGTTGATTCTGATTTCAATTTTATGGCATATTTCATTAGTTTACGTTGAAGGGAGCATTAATATTAAAAATAATATTGAATTATTCAGTGTTCCGATACAAATAGCAAAATTTGCTTCCGTTGCTGAATGTATTTATACATTTGTTTTTGATAAATTAATCATTATACCGCTGCTGTCAAATTACAAATTTTCCTACCTGTTCGAGTTATTTGCCAGTATCCGTAAACAACACCGTCAAGGTCGCTAATGTTTACGCATCTCTCAGCTCTGTATCAACAAAACAATATACATAGAGCTGCAACGTACGTCGGACATAAATGCACAATATCAACAACCGGGTACTTTATGTTGTGACAGGCGGTTGTACCAGTAATTCTAATAAGCTCGCTGATTATTCAATAACAGGCGATTTAGCGGCTTGTTGCAAATAGGCAGCGGAAACGAACGGCAGTAATGAGCTTCGGAAGTCGCTCACCTATTGTGCCTATAAGCTAATAGATATTGACTTCCTCAGTATAGCCGCTGGCGAGTGCAGCGTTGCGCTCTAACGAGGCATTGTTTCTGCACGGCGCTCGGGAAGTCTAAAAATCTTATTCCGCCTCCAGGACGCAGATCCACTATGTGCTCCGCTTGATAAATCTTAACGTCATCCAGTTGCGCGATCGGCAGTGCGCAAGCCCTATGTTTACGAATCCAGGCCACCTTTCCTTCACAGACCCGCAACGGCAATTCGCCCGGCACAAAATGATAATGGCTCTGGCATTTACTCCTTGCGGTACTGAGAATCGTAATTCGTGCTTGAGGTGCGACTTCGGATGTCGGCGGCTGTCGGGTGTGCCGTACTCAATCAGAGATCACGAGTTGACCCTTCCACTTTTGTTAGATAATGGTAAGTTTCCAAACCGCCGCTTTTTTGTCTCATTTTGTTTTTAACGGTGAATAACATTGCAGCCTAGAAGAGTTTAATACCTTTTAAGTATTTGATAACCTTCAGGGATTCAACTATTTTTACCATTTAATTTTGCAATCGTGTTTGCATTGCCGGTATTATGATATAGTATGCCGGCAGTTTTTTTACCAAGAAGCTTTTTTATTTCCAATCAAGTTGGGTTGTTTGTATTGTGGTTGAATGCTCAGGAGGTTGTATGGCGTGACATTTTGCCGTGTCGCCTTCCTGCGGGCCTGAGAACTGGTTCACGCGTAATCGGATGGAACTATAACTCCTCAAGTCAATACCTCCTTAAAATAGGTAACGCCATTATTAAGTAGAATCTAAAATTTAAAGGCCATTCATGTTTCATTTCAGTACCGATGTCATTGACATTTTAGTTCGTCCTCCACATCAGGTTCATCCGAAAAAAGCCTTTTTGTTCTTATTTTATTAGTGCTTTTGAGTGTAACATATTTTGTCTAATTATTATAGTAGCAGATGTGTCGAGTATCAGCATCATTTGTCCGCCTCTTAATCCCTCGTCCTCACGCCTCGACACGCAGTCCTAACCCAGGATACCGCGTCCCTCCTCGCGGCAGGCTCAAGGTCTTTTGCATGTTTACGACCTGTTACATTTGCATAAGCATTATGTGTTCTCACATATAAATTGCTATCACTGCATATTAAAAACGAAGTCCCCAGTCGTGACTGCATTTAAATAGTATGACTAAAATAAAAATATTGTAAATAAAAATATTTATTTGTTTTAATGGATGAACTCAAATAATACTGAACCGATTTTTAAAATGGCCTATCAAAAGCTACATTGTCAGCGAATAACTTAGACTATATTTAATCAATATCTTCATATAGGTACCATAATAGCCGTCAGCTACCGGCAGAGTTGAATAGTACCTCCCCCTGTGCCAGATGTCTTAAGAGGCGACTTAGGTACCAGAACCGACAAATAGCGGTATATCTATCCGATACCAGTGTAGCTCGAATGCACAGGACGGGGATGGGCAGCAACATCCCCGTCACGTAAGCTGGTTCTGGTCTGCAGTTGCTAACACGCTTGCCTAGCGCCGCAATTGTGGGCTAAAATTTCCCCATTCTGGGAAAGGTATCTGTCCAGCAGTGGACTTCCAATGGATATGGTGATGATGATGACATAAAGAATACTCATTGAATTGTAGGTACACTCATACATTAATAATGACTGCACCAAAAATATATTGTTTTTTTGTTCTGTTTGTAAATTGTCAGGACCAGGTTTGTACGGGATCAATACGAGCGGCAATTTATAAAGAAAATTGTGTAATGTAGATTAAATTATGTAACGAACAATTTACCCAGAGAAAGCCGGGGCGCGCCTAGCTGGGTATAGAATAAATGCGAAGATGTTTCTCTTCGTTTGTTTCCTTTTCACGATTAAACGATATCTGGAGAGCTTAAAACCTTTTCTTTTAATCGGTGTCTTTTAATCACGGGTAAATAAGAGATCCAGATGAGAGAGGAGAGAGAGCTTGTTAATTTAATAAATGTACCTCTGTCAATACAGAATGGTAGGTACTTTAATGAACGCTATCGCCAATCTAGTTTCTATATTAATGTCCTTGATCTATACTCGGTCTGGTTTTGCTTCCTGTTACAGGGCGAATTGTATACACCGAGCACGTCACTCATTCAAACTCAATCAAAGGATCGTGAATGAGATGTTTACCGCGTACCGCGTACGTACCACGTCCATACATACATATGTATATTAAGATGATGAATTCAATGGTGTGATTTCCTGTATTATGTTAACGACCAGTATATTTATTAAACACCGTTTCTCTGCTGAGTATTTTTTCGGTCAGCTTTTTTAGATTTCAGACAATGCTTTGTCAGCGCTGGCGTACCAATAAAACTTGCTTAGTAGCATTCGTTTATCGCGCCGAAAACGGGCGTTTCTGAAACGCGCGTCGTCGGCGCGTTTAAAATACGCCGTGTACTATGGGCCTTAAAATCGTCATATAATCATTAGTTTTCTTTACTAAATTTATTATTTCTTTACTAATTCTTTATTAATTTCAAATTGTGTTTGAGATCTGGATACGCATAACGTAACAATTGAATTATATAATTACAGTGTCTCAGCTTTTTATAAAGAATTACTTTTAATTAGAATTACCTTCTAAGAATGCGATAATAGAAAGCTAAACCTAAAGTTTAGGTAAGCTTTTTCAAAGCGAATTAGCCGCGACATGGTGCCAGGAGGGCCATAGGGCCGGACCGCCAAGGCCAGCGGGTTCGTTAGGGCCATTCATGGATGCCTGCGCGCAACCTCCTCCCCGCCTCGTGCCCGCGCCTGCGCCTGCGCACCAGAGCTCCGCTCCCGCGGCGACAGGATATGCTCCCTCGCCGTGTGCTATGTTGTCCGATTGATCGGTTTCTTTTTAGAACTCCACAGAGAGCAAAAAGACACCACGCGCAATCGTAATTCACCGGATGCACTAACGAGTGTAAAATTTTTTAAGCCTCTCCAGCAATAGTTCGTTTTTGTTGAGGCCGTGTTTCCGCCATGACTTTATTCATTACATCGCGTGTACACTACATACGTAACGATTGGCTATCGCTTAATTCACCGGCGACCCGCCGGGAATAGTCCTGCGGGTTAAGTAATGATGCCTGTTAAGTGTCGGAGTGATGCCAGTGTGGGTGAAATATTTATTTGCTAGGGGAGTGTTATAGTACATTGCTGTAAATTATTCATGAAAATGTTAACTTTGAAAGCATTTAACACATAGCATATGCAATTCTTATTAACCGTAAGATCTCCTATTTCCACACTCCCCCGAGATCCGAATTATGCGTTTGACTCGTTAACACACAAGTTTGCATAATTATGAGGATGCACAAATTATAATTATCTGTATATTATGATTATAGCGATGTCGCCAATTATTTTGTTATCTCTTGAGTTACCCTACGAGTTGTTGCGATATAAACATCTTTCCCTGGATCGTAACAAAATCCCCAGTTTAAAACACTTATACACTATAAATACTAATGAGACGGCGCCTTTTATATCAGACGAGAGGAATGGTTATATTTCTTCTATATATGTACGCGTGTATATGTTCTTGTGCACTGTTGTCTGTTTTTCTGATTCGTTTGAACAGTACAAGATGCAGAATGATTGAACAGTTCCGAACACATAACAGAGTCAAACAACAGCCTCCAGTAATGCGCAACCAAGCCGCCTTGTCCGTAGTGGCGTAAGGGTAACGTCTTCATTCATGCCGATATGGTTGTTATGTGGGAGGAAATTGATGATGAATCATCTTAATTACGTTCCGTGCGAGGAGCACTGGTGTATTTCGGACGTCCATTGTGGCAAATTCGTCATGATTTGCGTATGTAAATCAATAAAGTTTGGTTGTAGGAGCGTAACGGTATTTTCGTCGTTGGTCGGCAGGAAGGCGCACGCTATAAACACACTTTCAGTAAGCATCGTGGTGCGGCTACAGTACTCTTGGCGGTATGATTAATTGACTCTTGATAGAGAAGTTCCTTTCGTCGAGGAGAGCGTACAAGTCTTGTTTTAGTCTGTGCTGTCTATTCTGGCTGCCTACACCGGCAGTGTGTACCTACTGCGCGCTGATCGGCAATGTTTAATTTTAATAAATAATACCTATATTTTCTTCTTTCATTTTGAAACAGTGTTCTGTATGGGAAATAATTATGAAGCAAAAGATAATTAAGTAAAATATTATATTTTTGAATCTTTTTTAAACGCCAATGTTTGAGTGGAGTGGTTTCTCTTACTCTTTAACACCAGCTCGGCTGTAGCAGGTCTAAATGAAAATTGGCATAGAAGTTATTGATATTCTGCAATAATTCATAGGCTAAAAACATGTACCTATGGAGTAGCTCTGGCTTTTTCCTTTTCTCCAAAGTATGGGCGGAATTTTTTGCACAGTCTAGCTGTCAGAGAGTGACATAGAGTTCCCCTCGGAACACTAAGGGTTCCTCAGTATGACATATAAAGTAAAGACCGGACCGCTACTGCAGCATACTATAGATCAAAGAAGCATTTTTTAATTAAGCAAACAAAACTTTCTTATCTTTTTTTCTATTATCCGTACAGTTAATACCTAAAAACACCGGCATTTACTATATCTAAAAATTAAATAAGGTCGACGACTCCGCACTAATGTGGGTCTCTATGAATTATGACATCTATGACACATGCTGTAACTAATATGGTGCGGTACGGTGAAAGTACAGCGAGGCGTGCGGTTGACGAACTGTGCCTTCACCGTATTTGTAATGGCCACTTCATTACAGTAACGACTTTGTCAAAGTGAAGTTTGTTATCGCCAAATAGCAATATGTGAATGGAACGAATGCTTTTTTTATTTTTTTTATATGATTAAGTCGACAAACAAGCATACGGTCCGCGTAATAGTTAGCGTCACCGCAGTTATGTCACATTACCCAGTAATTTCACCGCCTCTCTCACCTTTTCGGCCGGAACACAGCAATACAAACATTGCAGTTTGGCAGCAGAAATACGCAAGAGTGAGGTACTAACGCAAGCATTATTTGTTTGAGGTATACCTCTAGTTTTGGTAGAGTAATGAATGAATTTGAAAAAGGTTCATAATAAGACTTAACATATCAACAGCTACATGACCATTAAACTTTCTTTCATCAGCTACTTAGTCGTCGGAATTAAAATTTTCTCGTCATTAATCCAGCTCAATATAATGGTTGGTACATATGACGAGGGCGGTTGCGTCGGTGTTAAGACTTCCGACAGTGGTTGCTCAAGTAGGCCTTACAGAGGTACTCTTACTGCAGTGTAATCAATCACACCTACCGATCGTAGGCACCATTGGATGTCTGCTGGAGGCTGGGGAAATTGTTAGTTAATTGATTGCATCTGTCTGCTATCTCTTATCACTTTTGTAAAATACTTGTAAGTTCTAATATACCTAGTTATTAATCTTGAAATAGTTTTCGTAAGGTGACCGAAAGAAACAAATCCAATGTAAATCCTTACTATCTGACTAAACGCCAAAGTTGGTTGTGTGTTTGTTACTCTTTTCCACGTCTGAACCACTGTATCGATTTGGATGAAATTTAATACAGAGATCATTGATAGTCTGAAGTAACACATAAGCTTTGTATCCCGAAACCATTTTCCCATAGGGTAGATCTAACCTTTTATTTTTCTATGTGGAATCGGCACGACATTTTGCAAAGTTTAGATGTCAGGTAGCGCGACATACAATTTCTCTTCGATTGACAAGTGATTTCGGCGATGCGATAAGGTTCTTGCGGAAAAAGTCACGGACGGAAGGCTGGTTTATATATATAGAGAGAGAGAGAGAGAGAGACGGAGAAACAAAACAAGGAACTATATATATATATATAGGTCCTTGATTTCTCCGTCAAGAAGATATACAGTTAGAGGATTCTAGTCGTTATTTACCGTCATTGTTATTCTACACAGTCATAATATTATCCAGTTTTCAAGAAATGCGTAAATCTAGTACTTAGTATTCTTTACATAAATATGAATATTATCGTCTTCCGCACATGCGTAACCCAGTCGCTTTCATATCGTAGACTTCCCGGCAAATGCATATACTGGTTGTAATTTAACAAGATTGCATAAGGTATATACTATAATACATTCTTGAACTGGTACCGAAGCATTTGAAAGACTTCCGTGAGGTCAAACTTTTATGTGATAAAAATAAAATAGAGTGATATCAGATGTATTTAACCTGGGACCTGCCGTAATTGGGGCTGTGCCACTCCTACGACATGATTTATCAATTACAAAGGATCGATTGAATGGTATCAATAAGTATCAAGAGTGTGGGCGATCGGTCGTCGAACTGCGCGGGCGCAGGCTGTCGGTGGGGTGCTCTAATTCAATTTGACGACAACCCAGTGCACAGGGCCGGCAATACGCTCCGCTGTCACTGGCATGTTCGTCCACCATATTGGATTACTGTTGAATAACTTCCAGGTTAAATCATAGAGTATTTAAAGCTTATTTTGACGGGCCCGATGGCGTGGGTTCGATACCCACCCAGGACAAATATTTATATGATGAATATATGTTTTATTCTATCGTTGTTGTATGAATTATGCATATTTGTTGTGTTTGGGTGGTATTCATATATTTGAGTATTATATATGCAATATGTACCTCTGTTATCTGTAACACGAGTGCTTTATGGTACTTATATCGGAGTCAGATGAACGTATGTCGTGTGAAAATATTATTATTATATTTAAATTATGGCTGATAACAAAATTAGTTACTGTTTGGTGTAGTAGGTACTAAACTATTGTCTACATCAGAAATTGAATTATACCACTCGGTTCAATGGATCATTCCATAAAGTCATTATTGATAATTGCGTAGATGTATTCATGTAAAACGTGACAGTGTCCACGCCATAGCCACGCCCCATATTCGTTTGCTAGTGTGATCTTTGAAATATTATTAACTGTTGCTGTTTATGTTCTGGAAATGAAAAGTTCACACGCATCTGTAAATGTTTTTGGTCATGTAAACAGGTATTGTTTTCTCGCACCCTCTATTGTATTGAACTCTTAGTATTCGTTCGTCTCGGACCGGATCTGCAAGGATGGGTTGTGTCACCTTGAATGCCGGATGCCGACATTCTGAGGAGCTATCGGCCGTCAATCGTGTGAACGTCTCGCCATATATTATAGTCAACTGTCTGTTTGTCTTTGCGACTGCGTTTTTATTTTACGACTATTCACGTCCGCCGACCGAGACCTCAGTCAAGGTCGTTTCTTCTTAGCAATGAACTGGTGCAGTGATTGGAATTTTCATACCTACATTCGTTGGGTATGTATCCATATATATATCAAAAGTAAAAGCTAACTGATTGACATATCAACGTAGGGCCTAAAGCTTAGCCTTAAAATTTTAAACAGGTGTTTCGTTTTAACGTAGAGGTGCACTAAAATAGGAAGTTTGAAAATTCACCCTCTGAAGGGGTATAAAAGGTTGCTAAGTTAGTATGAAGGGCTAAGTTAGTGGAACCACGAGTCGTTGCTAGTTCTAAATTAATTACTAATTGCGTTGAAGAAAATTTTTAGTATGTATTTTTGTAACGATTTTTATCTATCTGCTGCACCAGCTCAATGTGCTAGATCTATTTCAACGATATTTTTACTGGCAGATTGCTGCTATAATTATTAATGCTGATAAAATTAATAGAACACTGTTAGAAAAAACTGGAGTAATATCCCAAAGGAGAGTATCAGTAAAAACAACTTTTTTTATTATTAATTAATCAACAAACATTTTGCCGTATTGTTCGACAATGGAAGTGATCTCAAAGTTATTTTTTATTTTTATCGTAGTGCACACTCATTTCTCTCCGACCTAGAATGTGACTCTGTTAAGTTCATGTCACAATTTGTGTTTTACTAATTACTACGTAATTTGTAGTCAATAAAGTCATTTAAAGCAAATGGTCTGATAGCGAATACAAACGATATATTCTCGTTATGTTATGAAGACAGCAAACAAGCATACGGCCCGCTTGATCGTAAACGTGACCGCAGCCTATAGTCATCACAAAGATATCACTAGCGTGTCGCTAACCTTGTGCACAAAAGATACTATATCACATTTTACCCGGTAATTCACTGTCTTTCTCACCCTTCAAACTTGAACACAGTAATACGAATACTGATATTTGGCGGTACAAATAGGTGAGTGTTGTATCAATGCAGAACACCTTTGTAAGAGGTCTGCCTTCTGTAAATGAAGATGTGATAGGTTTATATATGAATCTTTCAAAAAATCTCAGCCATGTGCAGCTTTTAAAGGTCAGTATCAATTTGAATAGGTTGATCGGTAGTCGTGTGTTATGATGAGTGCGAAGTGTTGCTGGTGTATCGAGGGAAGAGCGTGTATCTCCGCTGAAGTGCTCGGCGGAAATGGCCCGGACGTGGGCGACGCCTACGGTGCGCACGAGTGACCGCTCCAAGTGACAAATTTAATATCATTATCTATTTCTGTAACTCCACAAGTCGGCTCGTCTCAATTTATTTTTTGCTCATTTGTTCCAGGTAAACACTCCTTATCTGCTTGATCAGTGAAGGTCGTACGGTTCATCAATCAAGCTTGTGCGAGCTGTAATTATAATTTTAACGCTACAGCGGTTCAGGTATGTTAAGTCATTTAATAGTTGCCATTGAGTCGCCGATATCTCGATGTGTAATATATGTAATTGATACGAGGAAGGTTCAATCATTTGCATAGTGTTTACACTGTTAACATGTTTATAAAGTTGTAAATGTGTTTACTTAGTCATTTTTTTATCGATCATAGGTTCGGTTTATGTTATGTTTGGATAACACTGATAAATAAGTGATTGTAAATATGATTGAGACATTTATTTGATAACGTTTCATAGAGTAAGTTTGATCGATTATGATCAATAGAAAGTCCTTCAAGTTTATTACTTCGTTGCACTATCAGTCTTATGTAATTTCATAAACGGCTTAAGCGATGTTCCTCCCCGTGTCCGGACACCGGACGGTTTGTAACAATACGAATTATTTCCGCATCCGACATTGTAATTCTGCCCACTGCAATTTAATCATCTCTTCAAGTGTCAAGATGTATTAGGGCAGTTTTACGATCTAGATTATCACTCATTGAAATATAGGATGTACTACAAGTATTATAAGGTTGAATTTTGCGTAATTTTAAAAGTAGCTAGCTCCCTTTGATGTGGAATGGGAATATCGACAAAGACGGACGTCCGGTGCCGGTCAGGATTCGTTTCACACGAGTGTAGCTTCTCGGGCTCGAAAGATTTTAGATTGAAATTATTTCATAAAAGAATAAATCTTTGCAGAAAACAACAACAGGAAAATCTATCTTCTATCTATCTTCATAGTAAAGATAGGATTGGGTATAATATTTATACTATTTCAATGTCTATGTATTTATACTGTTTCAAGTGTTTGTTTGTAATTTTTTATTTAAAAGATTTTGAAAGAGCTGCTTATGTTAACGTGTAACTTTAGGCTACTTTTGTTATATATATACTATTCTCACGGGAACAGGATCTAGGCGGATCAAAACCGCGGGGCGCTGATATTCGAAAAAAAGTAGATGTGGAATCAGCTGTCATATTAAGGTTATAGAAAATATTGTAAAGAAATTTAAACTTCTTAAGATGATTCTAGAGAACAATACGAAGTTAATCTGTTTGTACAAAATCTTATATTAAAAGGCACATATGCACAAAGATTTGAAGACGGCTACTAAAAATCCTTCCGGTCCTTTTGATATGCGGATATGCGGCGTACGCGCATCTCAAAGGGCCCGTGTTTGTGTGCCTGCGCTTGTCTTGTGTAAACATCGTTTGTTACCCGCTCGTGTGATTCGATCTTTTGTAGAGTTTCACCGTATTTGTAAG
Organism: Heortia vitessoides; assembly: GCA_020976665.1. Lineage (NCBI taxonomy): Eukaryota > Metazoa > Arthropoda > Insecta > Lepidoptera > Crambidae > Heortia > Heortia vitessoides. The sequence goes on from JACJUM010003085.1 coordinate 16,246,422, forward strand.
GTCCGGTTTGATCTTATTATTAATGTTTAGCCGGAACTTGGACGAAGATAAAAGCTACATTTCGGTTTTTTGTCAATAGGAAATAACAAGATGAATAAATTGATTGCGAACCGAGTGTTGGCAACCGCCAATCAGAATCAGCTTGCGCGACGGGGAGGCTGCTGCCCATCCCCGTCCTGTGCATTTGAGCTACACTTTATCGGGTGGATATACCGTCATCTGTCGGTTCTAGAACCTTAGTCGCCTCTTACGACACCTGGTACAGAGAGAGGTACTATTCTACTCTGCCTGTACCCGTGAGGTATTCACTTCATCTTTGCATTAATTCAACCTAAATGTAATTTTATGTACCCATATAAAATAGAAAAATATGCAAATTTAACGGAGCACTCAATAGATAAAGAAACAATATACGTAAGGAATCTTTTGTTAGTTTGTTATTTTTTCCCCGAAATTAAAGCTCATCGATCCCACGTCCCGGACAATATGGGTACCGTTACAACTGCTGAATTAGTATTTGGCAGCGGGCGTGCAGCCGCTAGCATTTTGCATACAATGCCCATATTGGTGGTCGCTTGCGCAACGCGCGGCCATCGGCCGGATGTGACGACGCCGCATCGGCTGTCGCTGTGCCAAATTGTGTGCCTAGATGTCTGCGCTAGATAGGCTTCGAACCTACCCTAGCCAGCCATTACGAGTCTAAATAATGGACGCAATATAGGCCGATGCGACTTCCGCATTATGTTAAACGAACGTGTTTAATAAGCACACCTCAGGGAGCCCGATGTGAGCGTGCGACGCCATTGCTTTCTAGTAGACTGGTTGCTCTGGGTGGTCTCCACAAGGTCACCGGTGAGATGCGCGTGCGGTGCACGTCAAACGACGCCGATGGCCGCGCCCGGGCATGTCAATCAGGCGGGCGGGCCATCCCCGTGCGTCCTTGGAACTGTTGTCCACATGTGGACAGAATACATTCTCTAAAACATACCGTACTGACCAAATGCCGAACTCTATTCGCTATTAATTGCGAACCACAACAGGATGTTTGACCTACTTGACAAATACTGGTTTTTACATAACTATAGCCATTTGAACTACAATTATTAGTGTCAATATTTTTATTATAAATTTAGTAATAGGCATTTTTAAAATATCAAAAGCTGTTATCAACTGTGGCTTCCAGTTGATCTATTTATAATCCTTGGGAAGGATGTAAAATGAGAAGCAAATAAACAGAGTGGATGTTATATTATCGGCTGTCGGTAGCCAACAGAATTTATAGCGCTACAGGACTGATGATTATGTTGTATTTTATAAACCGCCGGAACTTAATCGCGGCCGAGATGTTCAGATAATGAGTATAAGGTGTCGGTAACGCGATATCAGATTGTGGGCCGTGTCAATGAGGGGCTCTTTGGTTAAATTAAAGACAACGATGACGCAGTAAACTACTGCTGCATGAAAAACGCCTGTGTTGAATCATTGTAAAAGTTAACTCTGGTGATGCGGATGTTACATTTGTGCTATAGTTTTTTACGATTTGGAATGAGCGTTAGATTAGAGATAATTTCGGGAATACGAATGAAACGTAAATTTAAAATTTACGTTTCATTCGTTCACAAAACGTATGTTTTAAGAACTGTATTTAGATTTATAACATAGTCAAGTTGACATCTATGCACCTATATTTAAAACTATAGCCACCATTATAAATACATACACGTTTATTTTAAAGACAATTTCAAAATGAACAATTTAGTAGTCGAATGAGTGTATATCATTTAGATTTTGACATGCGGGTAATTGCAAACCTGATCTGCAGGAACGTGTTCCAGGGACACCATGAAAATACGCATAGCGAGGGCAGACGCATAGCGAGATCTTTTCGAAAATGTGCCCTGTACTTTCTGGACTTGTAGAGTCGAATATGGGACAAAGATGTGCTGTACCAACTATTGAGAGTATAGTCCATACAGTAAGTACTACATGATACGTACATCCGCAGCGCGCGCGTGGGAACAGGCAGGATATCGATTTGTTGTCGCAGATTACTATCCTCAGAACTGCAGTCAACATTCTAATTTACGATATTTGTAACGGCGACTAATGATGATTCCACGAAACTGAATGCGCACACAAAATGCTTCACATGAACCGTTGTTTTAAAGGAAGTGGATTGCAAAAAGATAACTCCGTTGTCTGCGTAGACAACAGTACCATTTATCATGTGTGAATGCGACGCTCCACTTACGGTTGCACTCTGTTCCGTTATATGACTCGCTATAAACCTGAGACTAAAGGTTTTTATCTAGGTCCAAGCATCAGCTTTTATTCGTCTTAAATGTTCGTGCGGTTTTGTTGCCTACACTACTTTTGTAGCGGAGCCACTTGCACGACTGGTTAATAAAATAACCTCGGGATGTGCCCCGCGGGATACAGATTTATCTCTGTATACAATTTATGGTATATAATGACGAAGATATACATATGTAATTTGAATTTGAGAAATGATTATTCTTTTAAGATATTTACAGAAATAATTGTGGTCGGTCAAAAATATGTAATTAAGAAAAAAATAAGAAGCAAGATAATAGGCCAGCTGAACAATAGCTATGTTTGTCTCGCATTGTGCGAACAAAGTTTTTTTCACGAGCATTGTTTGAAACAATGATGTAGGTATGTTCACACGTCACATTTCGCTAAATATTTTCGAATTTGAACTCGGAAAATTCTTGAGTCATCTAAAAAACGCTCGGACAAATAGCACCCGCAGACAAGACAATAGATGTGAAGGGCAATGATATCTCGATATTCAGATACGGAAATCCTGAGTGTTGAACTTTAACATATGATTATGGTCGGTCACGGTCAATGGCAGCTCTATTCGATTTATTATCACTTCGTGATGCTAATGAGTTTATGTAATACATAGTCGCTAATATTAAGGATAACTTTTTATTAACTCGATTCGTTCTACATCGTGATTTTAAATGAGCAAGCGTTTATTTATAAAGCTCATTTATTTATACCTCTCTCTACCAGGTGTCGTTAGAGACAGATGAACGGTATATCTATCTGATACGGCGTAGTTCATATGTAATAAGGCGGGGATGGGCAGCGTTCCCGTGCGTGACAATTATGGCCAACTCCCCCCTTTCTTGGGTAGGCCTATGTTTAGTAGTGGACGTTCTGCGTATGCTATGATGATTCTAAACCATTTATTATTGTATTTGCTGGTAATAAATAACCTGGATGGTCTAACACACGATTTATGAATTTAAGGTAATTCCTGTTTATGGTGCTGAATTAACTTATTATATGCATAAAGAAACGTCACTGAATGGTCTGAATGTATCTTGTGCATATCGCGCCGCATAAATCCGTACATTTGTATTCGATTTGAGGACACCGAGGTCGTTCATCCCGGACCCCTTATCCTCGGATTAAGTCAACTATTTTCCTTTAAAAGCCGCTTGTGAGATCCCAATGCCGCGTGCGTACCTGCATTAGCACGTTTAAACCATAACACTATGTAAATAATCTTTATAAGATGTGCAGTCCATTGTCTATTGCGCATTCTGAAATCGATGTATTAGACTTAAACAAATAAAGGCCGAGTTTATAGCCGTTCAAATTTACGATGTCCATAATGTTCAGAATTGGTGTGGGCAAGTGACCAGTCGATAACCGGTCGATCCGTGTCGATCGACGAGGATGTCGCTGGCAACGTTCCCATAAATTCCACGGAATCGTACAAGATTTATAATGGCGGCGGCGTAACGGTGGGCGCGCCGCGCATGCCGAGCGTACGCACCTACGTGACCGCGCGCCCCCCGTCCCGCCCCCACGCGCATCTAGTGCGAAATTTGGATGACATATCAATGACATCCTTGCTATTCACTACGCAACCGGTGCGATTGAATCTCGCACCATACCCTCCACTCGATACAGTCACAGGTCTTTGCGTATATACCACTATTGTGTATGTAACGAATAACTCAAAAAGCAATGGACTGATTTCAAATATTCTTGTGCCATTTAAAATAGGCTATATTATATTTTAAAGAAAATTAGAGATCCCTACCTAAAATGGGCTAAAAAACTATGTGAGCAAGATTTATTTTTTTGTACGTTTATAAAAAAAGGGCGGAGATGGGCAGCTGCATCCCCATCGCGAAAGCTACGCTCTGCAATTGCAAAATCACTCGCTTAGTGCGGCAATTATGGGCAAAATTCCTCCTTTCTTGGGGAGGCCTATGTCCAGCAGTGGACTTCCAATGTTTGTAATGATGATGATGAATTTAGAAACTTCAAGGGCTTTGAACCTTAATTAATCCATCGAGACCTTTATTCCGTTAACATCAAGTCGGCACCTATTTACATAATTGCATTTTCCATTAGTTTTTAATTATACTATTAGCATACCGCTCCTGTTGGGTATTCCAATACCCATAACCTCAGGAATGATGAACTCAATAGGGATGCTAATATGGTAACTTTGACGTGGTGTTAGTCAATAATTGAATGGAGAATACATTATAATGGTTTTGTCACTACTCTACAATAGTTGTTAGTTGACGGCTAACCGATCGTGGGAGTTTATTGACTTGAGCTTCGCCGGTCGACAATCGGCATGCGACAGGTTGGCGGACGTAGGTGTCCGCAAATATTGGCTTGCCTAATTCAGTACTCGGATACCATATTTACCTTATTACCTAATCGGCTAGTTAATTTAATATTGAAGTTGTCACCTACACTTTGGTATTCAACATGCGTGCCTGCTCGTTCTAACACGAAACTTCATTGTGGGCGAGAATTTAATTAGACAGATTGACATCGAATAGGGCTCGTTGCATTTTTGATTCAAAGAAATTGTATTTGAATTTTTTGTATGTAGGCCGCTGTTTTGTGTTGACACTACTTCGCAATAACGTATAAAAACAGGTTTATGATTGAGATCCTGAATAGAGTTTTAGTAGTACAAGAGTTTTACGTTTATTATAGAATTCGAAGTATCCATTCGTCGGCGGAGGCGTACGGCCGCGGCGAGGTCGAGACCGGCGCGCGCGCACCTCGTGAATGAGAACCGTCTCTCCCCGCCCGTCGCTGCTTGAGCCGATCACTGGACCGCACGTGGCTTTTGATCCAACCTGTATATGTTAATATGATCGATTTCTGATATATTTGTTTTTGCGTACCGTTTTTGATAATATAAATGCAAATCCAATACCAATTGTCCCATTGTCATTGCCGTCTTGTTATTGTTTTGCATTTTAAGAACAATTACTTTGATTCTTATCTTGAGCATTATTCATAGAACGCATTAAATTTATCGGGCATCATTAGCTGTATTAAACTCTTACTAACCTTCGATTTAGTGGGCAGTCTGTTAACAATGGTATTGATCGGTAAGCTGAGCCGGTTGCTCCTAATTGACAGTTAAATGCCCTATTTGAGCTGCCCGAGATATAATGTATAATGTGGTCCGCCGTCGCACGATATGCCCGATGTTACGATACACCTTCCCCGCCCACATGCGCCGGCGCCGGCCGTCTGCAACGCACCTTACTAGATAAGATTTATTTTTCCTTACAGCAAGAGTAATAAAAAAGTCTATTCAATATAAATAGATCACTGTAAATTCAAGTTCGTTTCAGCACTATTGGATCCGATTATAGGTGTAGCTCACTGCCTAGTAAGCGCAGATGGTGATAACGGGCGCCCCCATCTATGCCCTTATTAGGAAACTGGCACGATTTACTCTTATGGAAACGCCATTAGTGGAGATATGAATGCCGTATCTACCAGCTTTAGCTATCAAGCGATGGTGGGAAATAATTATGATATGAAAATGTTATAATGCAATGCATGCAACGTTGGATCAAATTCTGCTTAAATTATATCTGTTTCGAAGTAAATAATAAGTAAATCTTTACTATTATCAATGAATCATGCAATCTAGATTAAGACTACTATAATGAGTCACAGTATATAATATGCTGGCTTTTATGCAAAAAATCGAAGGTCAGAAAATGTAGAATTACCTAGAGCTGTATTTATTTTTCCACGAACACACGCAATCACTGACAGGTAACACGTGAGTCGTGTTTATAATGATTACTACAGACTAACCACGGAATAACCTACCATGGTGCACTTAATTATTATTTGACAGAATTTGTTGATTTTTTTAAATATTTCTATATAATATTATAAAGCGGAAGAGTTTGTTTGTTTAAACGCGCTGATCTCAGAATCTACTGGTCCGATTTGAATAATTCTTTTTTTTTGGATAGTCCATTTATAGAGGAAGGCTTTAGGCTATATAACATTACGCTGAGACCAATAGGAGCGAAGCGTCAGTGAGAAATATTGCAAAAACGGGGAAAAGGCTACTAAACCCCCCAAAGTCACTATTCTACGCGGACCAAGTCGCGGGTACTGCTAGTATTTCTATATATATCTACCGTAAATACTTCCTTCTCTCTTAATATGCATTAAAAAAAACGCTGTTATGTTCTCTGAATTTAGCTAATTTGTAAATTTGATCAATAACCTCGTAAAACATAAGTTATCATTGTAATATATGTCGATCTCTAACGTAGCAATCGTTTTGATGAAAATCTTCTGTTAGTGACTAGAAGGGTCTTGATTATCGTATTAAAAATGAGGTCAATTACATTCAACCCCAGAGTGAAGTGCTCGTCCATCATCATTGACATTTAGCCGATGGCGATTAATGTCGCCGCAGCCGATATCTAGGTGGGTGCTAATGGAATTGTCGCTGCGACATTGTATTTACCCTCCAATATCCGGTGCGATTTGAGCCCTCCTCAGAGAATTTTAAGTGGCCACTCATAAAATTAACCGGACCTTTTTAATGGTGTTTCGGATGATACGGAATTTAAAATCCATTACCATTAAGTAGTTAGTTTTATGGAGAGACCAAACGCATTCCCATTGACACGCAGTCTTCTGGAATACGAAGTATTTACTGGTGTTGAGAATTTTGGAGTTGTTAATGCGCGGATAGTCTTGAATTTGGTGTCATGTCATCGTTAATCTCAAGGCGAGAAAACTATCCAATCGTCACTCCAAATGAATTTCTGTCGTCATCTACTCGTCTCGTTTAAACTGTCGTTTCCTGCCTACTTTAAGTAGGTTCGAAAATTCCCAAGTCGTAATGGTTTAATTTTGCCCTGTTTTGAAGTTAGGAAGTTGAGTGTTCTTAACATATCAACACTGCTTACTGACATCTTGTTTACTTATTATAAGGATACAGCGTGTCAGCAGCGGTGAGATGATCGCATTTCGTGTGAAACTAGGGGTCCACTTAAAAAGATATCATGCGTAATACAAAAAAGTAGCTTAAGCATTGGGGTGTGGGCGTTAAGAGGCAGATGTGCTGAATAGGGGCCGAGGAATGACCGTGGTTCAGTTAACTATGAACTTCCGTTAACGGGGAATGTCGGTCCGTTTATATGTGTTGAACTGAAATCTCACATAAATACACAATTGTAATTAACATTTATGTAACTCTCTATCGAGCAAAATGCACAAATACCTCATTGTAACAACAGTGTGTTTATAGCAGATAAACAATTGGCAATATGTCAACATTCAAAAATATTCAACTTCTGGAAGATGTAAATAACATGTGTTATATCTCTATTTTGTCAGCTTCTATTTTTTGTGTTAAGTGGTTCGTAGTTCCTGAAAATTCAGCGGAAGACGCGCAATTTTTAACACCTTCGTCATTCTTTTTAGTAACGAAGTCTATGAGATCAGCGATCAGCTCATTCATAATATTTTGTGGTAACGCGCACTTTGGAAACTGAAGTGTTCAGTGTCGAGTGATTTTATTCGGACACCGACATGCCACGTCTCAATCGTTCTAAATGCGAGTACGAGCTAATATGGTGCATGGATGTGTTGTGGGACAGCAAGATAAACATATCGCAAATCCGGCAGAAGCTTAGCGATCGATCTGTGTGTTCGCGTGACAATTGTATCTGCTCACATATCCTGCGGACGGAAGCGCGCGTGGATGTTGCGTCACCGGCCGGAAATAGGCGCCCTCTGTGTCACCGCGTGTCGTCATCGACACCGTCATGAACTACATTGCTTGACTAATCAGCATCAGTGCAGCACTTATCCAAACTCATTATCCCCCAGGAAATTACAGTAATTTACAATCGACAATTGTAAACAGACCTAAATGTTATCCCTTCCCGACTGCAGTATAACAAATTATTGGAAACAAAAAACTAATGGGAGCGATCGATCTCACTTGCTGTCTTAAGATCCGGGCAATTATTTCCAAACGGAAACCGCTTTGAGATAATACTGCAATTTATCCTGTTCGCTTAAAATTTATTTGTCTCTCCGTCTGCTAACCTTTGTGTGCGCTCCGTGTTTTACATTTGGGCCTGAAAAATAAAATAAGTGTTTTTGACGTTAACGTTTCCACTCAGTTCTCGATTTTTACGACGCCGTCGAACACTTAATCAACGGCAGGAAGATGTTAGCCGTCCGCTCGTATATTAATCCAATCAAAATATGGTAATGGGCGGCGGATCCAGCTGGATTCTGTTGCGGAATCAATTTGCCCCCGCGATATTTATTGGGCATGTTTCCCCAATTAACTGGCAATTCGGTGGCTTCGATTATTTCGCATAAAATGTGCGGGCGACTCCCGCATCCGGTGATTACGTCTGGCGCATAATTTGTGATGCGCCTGCGCCGAACGCGACCAAGTAACGCCCCGCTCTTGATTTTTGTTAGATAAAAAACAGAAGGGTTCGTCGTGGTCTGACTGCGGTGCACTTCGTTTGCTTGTTGTTTGTTTTTAATGTCGTCTTTTGCACCTGCGTGCGTTTTATTTTTCATGCTGGTACTCTCCACAGGCTCGGAATGAGATTTTTGCGGGATGTTTTGCTCGTTTTATTAAGTGCTTATTCATTTTTGAGGTACCCGCATAATTTGACGAGCATAAGCAATAATGTCTGTATGGAAACGAGGTAGTATTTGTGCACTTACTTGTTTTGTAATAATTTTGAATGCCGTCGTTTAAGTACAGCGTATAAAGCCTTAGTCATTACCGAGGCCACCACAATTGATGAATTATCTATATTTATACGTATTTTGGGAATTGTTGCAGAAACGTCAGGCATCACTGGCATCGTCGAGCGCGTGCCGGCGACCGGATGTTCCAGTGGCGACATAATGTGGCTTCTTGATGAGCCTAATCAACCTTATGAAGGTAATTATGTTTACGAGCTAGTTAGCCTTTGTGTGTGTTATGCTGTTTTATTTATGTATTACTTTCTTAATTGATTATCGTCTCTTACTTTTCTATTCCAGATTGTGAACAGCTACTTTGCTTTCGTTATTATAATGGCGAAGGCGAAGAGTGCATCGCCGAGTCGCCATCTCTGCCAGCGCGGTTCAAAGTCGACCTCAAAAAGTTACCCTCTCGACTCAAAGAGGGCATTTCGAGAAAAAGAAGCGGCGACCATGTGTCGCCGTTCTCTTACAACAATGAGAGCTTCGAAATGAACTCTGAAAATCCTCCCCGAGTTGAGTTCGTATCCACTTCTTCAAATCATGATATCAAACATCTCAGCGATAACGTCAACAAATGCTCAATTAGTGCTTTAGAAAGAAACGGGAACAATTTGAATCTCGATAAAACAAAATGTGATCCTAGTGAATCTCTAGTTAGTAATTTAAATAAAGAATCTCATTCTGTAAATAGTGAATCTCACAGTGCAATGGACTGTAGACCGACTTCGTCGGGTGTGAAAAAGAAATATCCTCCTCCAGTAGACACGGGTGGAGGTCATACTTTGAACGGTGTTAAAAAGAAATCGAAAGGCCACAGCGGTTTTGAATCTCCTACTTCGCCAGGTACTGAATATTTTAAAATATGGTCACCAAAGAATCCCTGCAAGATAATGAAGTTCGTATACGACGTGGAAGGTGCGAACGTGCCAAATGATGCGGAAAAATCACCGGTGCCGCCTTTACCGCCGAGACAATCGCACAAGCCGCTCGAGAGAATGCACGCATTGTCTCCGCCGCAGGTACCGAGGCATCGAAAACCAAAAAAACTAACAAAACCTGAAGACGCGTTCACTTTCGAATTGATAGACATAGATGAACAATTCTTCACTGATAACAACATTACTAATTCAGCCATGTTACAAGGCGAGATAAACGACTTTAAACCCGGAGAATTCTATGCCGGTAATCAGGTAGCTATATCTTCTACCGCTAGTTTTTGGAGAGGCGGCCAAAATGTCGCGCCACTAGCGACTCCTGAAACTGATGGTAGCTTATGTGAATCAACCATTTCCTCGATGAAAATATCTAAATTAGCTGGAGAAAAGAAAATAAAAGATGTACCTGAGGGCTCTCCTGGCGTTAGTAATAAGACTAATGTACTGTTCATAAAAGATATAGGTCCTGATAATTATATAACTACAACATTTGCTAGGAAAGACAAAGTGGGTCCGTCGACAGACGTCGTCGACGGAGTTAATCTTACGCCAAATCACGCCAAATCGGAAGAGAAGGCTCAACATACATTTTTAAATGACATAAGCAATCATTCCGAATTTGAAGACGATAATAGAAACCAAATCGAGGAAAAGGAAATTACGGTACTTAAAGGACACAAGCCGTTGACCCGGCAGACCTCCGTGCGTGCCAACACGCCGACAATGATGACAGCTTTTTTGAATTCGTCACATATAGACACGCCAACCAGAGAAATCGATAACAATAGCTCCAACGCGCCTAGTTCTTGTAATTCATCACATTCGACGTCACCCATCGACGAGTCCAGTAAGATGCTGCCGAGCGTCGGAACGATGTTGATGAACAGGAAATATTCGTGTGAAAGTTCAACACCGAAGCATTCTAGTCTGCCACGACATTTGTTGAAAAATCTCGGATGTGAAGGAACACCTGTGCATTCTCCCCATAAAACAGCGAATAGTGCTATGAAAAATAGCCCGGAAAGTCCTGCAAGACCGCACCCCCGGGTGCTGACCAGGGTGGCCGCGTTGGCTGGTGCCGCCGTACCGCAGTGTCCACCGACGCCGACTCATCACGCAAGGCGGCCACGCCCCATGCCCCCGCCCGATCTACAACCCCCACCCGTGCAAAACCCCGACCCCAGATTACATGAAAACTTTGAGATGGTCGAATTCACCAACGAGTTGAGGACTTCCGAAATAAGGTCGCCCAATTTGGAATTCGCGAACAGCAATCATTTTACGATCGTGCACGCAGGCCCTCCTGAAGACGTGGTGTTTCGGAGGCCGAGGCCTGTAGACGACAGTGATGATAATGATAACGCTCTCGCTTCGCCGACACCGTTACGGCACATGGCGGGTATCAGACTGCCCTCAATACCTGAAAGAGCGTCAAGACAGATGGCTCTGACTGGTGATTTTCCCGCAAACATGATCGGAGGAATCATCGAATGTGAAGAGCCATTACCAGCAGGTATGTATTTTGTACTTATCCAGTATAATCTATCACATTGGAACGAGAAAACAATTTTAAGAGGGACTTGTATTAATTTTCAGGCTGGGAGGCGCGTATGGACAGCCACGGGCGTGTGTTTTACATCGATCACATAAACAGGACGACTACGTGGCAAAGGCCCGGTGCTAACGGATCAGCTCCAAGATCTCCAGCGCCCGAGGTGCAAAGAAGACAGTTAGATAGAAGGTGAGTGGGCTTTTCACGCATCCGAATTAAGCCTTGAACCTTGTAGTGAACTTTGACACATATGCTAATTTTTATTAGACTATCTTATATATTTTATATATTGTTAGATTTTAATACAATTTTATTTTTTTGTATTGTTTTTTCTATTTGTATGTTAGCCTAATAAATTAGTAAATTCCTCTTAAACTCATTTAAATTAGATGAACGAAAATTAAACTTCTCTCATATCTTATCTCTTCTTAATATTCTTGCCACGTTAAGCTAATTTCAAAATTAAAATATCCTCAGATACCAGTCGATCAGGCGGACGATGACTCGCACCCAGCTGTCGGAGGAAGAGGCGCCACCGGCCGCCGGCACCTCGCGGGCGGTTGATCACATCCCGCACGCGCCACACCCCGCCGCGGAGTTCCTGGCCCGACCTGACTTCTATTCTATATTACATATGAACCAGGTAATTATTAAACTTAAACTATTCGTTTAATCTTTACCGATCGATGTTTCATAACTGTTTATATGAAATACTTTTACGACTACCGAACGAAGAGTATATGACATTTATCTGTTATGGCCGAGCCACGCTAAACTCTTTAAAAAAAATCACACAAATAAAACCCTTTAAACTCTCTTTATAAAAAATATATTAAAATATTTTCTTAAATTTTGTTTTAACACTCAAAAATAAATCTATGCATATTTTAAATGCGAATAATCAAATACAATATAAATCAGCCTACGGACAGACTGGTACCATACCTGTGTCTAAGTAGGTACACCACAACAAGGCAATGACGCACATTGGCCTATTAGATGTTATCGGGTTAGTAGATGTCGAGTCACGGGTGTCGGTAATGCCGGGCAATTAGAACTTAGTCATTAAATTACGCCAGAATTTACTACCTACCTAAATTACCTAATACCTATCGTGTATAGTGTGAAGTTATGAAAAGTCTATGGTTGTCCTCAAAAGCCCTTAAGGGTGGTATCGAGTGATGATTTCCTAAATTAATTTAAAATAAAACGTGTGTAGATAGTTACTACAAATATATTATGTGTAAAATACTATCGATGAATGTTCGTTAACACTATCGAACACTATCGGAAAAAAACGATAGCTATACACATTTAACAATGCGTGTGTATTATTAAATGTTTATTATTTTTAAATATTTTAATTTTGAATTTGACCCCACCTAATTAGCAATACTATCACACATAAAACTATCTTCTATAGCATTTTCCCGATTGATACATGGTAACTTTTTCAACGACTTGATGAAGTTACTTCTGGCTTGGTCCAATATCTCAATTTAACCATCGGTAGACAATGCTAACCGCCAGTGAAACTGGGCAAGTGTTGAGTAATCTTTGTTGTCTATTCACTCTCATTAAAATTTTCCCTCATTATATTTTTGTCTTATGTGTAAGGTAACATTGGCTTTTATGTGGTAGTTATTAACCCTTATTTATATCATACTCTTATATATTACTAGCTATGCCCGCGACTTCGTCCGCGTGGAATAGTTTTTTGGGTACCATACCTATTTACTTCAAATTATATAAACTTTGAATGTCACGTTTATTTATATCGAATCAATGGCCTGAAAAATAAGTTTTAAGTTTCTAGCTCTAAAAATAGCGATCCATGCAAACAACTTTTCATCCCCCCTTGCAACCCCTGACAACCCTTATTTCGAGTTCAAAAATAGCCTATGTCCTTTCTCAAGGTCTAAAGATTGTCTATGCCAGATTTCATCAAAATCGGTTAAGAGGTTTAACCGGGAAAGCGTAACAGACAGACAGACAGACAGACAGACAGAGTTACTTTCGCATTTATAATATTAGTAGGGATAGTAGGGATAATATAACATTATGACAAAGAAGTAAACTGCTTTATCAAAGAATTAGGAAGGCGTTTGGTGGACCAGGGTTTGGACTACCGCTCCGAGGCTTTCTGATACAGAAGATCTCGCTTGCTGTGCAGCGTGGAAATGCTGCAAGCATTCTGGGGACCTTTGGGTCGGACATGTCTCTTTTATGGAATGCATAATATTTTTTTGAATAATAAATAATATGTATTAATAAATAATTGTATGATAAATAAATTATATACATTATGATATAACATTAGCTTTTAAGAAACCTCCTTGTAGAAATACCGACACAAGTTACTCTAACCCCTAATATCTCAATAATTTAAATTTTAAAACAACAATCTTCCTTGCAGGAGGCGTCAGCGCTATACAACTGCAACTCAACGCTGAAGCACATGATATCGAAGATCCGCCGGGACATGTCTTCGTTTGAGCGGTACCAACACAACCGGGACTTGGTCGCGCTCGTCAACATGTTCAGCGAGACCGACCGGGACCTGCCGCTCGGGTGGGACACCAAACTCGACCGGAACGGCAAGGTAACTCACTCACTAGTTTAGTGAAAGAACTTATAGGGATAGTGAGAGAACTCAATACGTGACCTTTATTTAGTACTTCAACGGTAACAAACAAAATAACGTACCGAGACTTGCCGCATGGATGCCAGTTCGAACGAAACTAATCTCCCTATAGGACGTTGTAATACGAAATACGAATGTAATACGAAACTAAGGTCCCCACTTATGACGTCACTCGAATAGCGTTGTGGAAGCTGCGGATTGAAGTGATAATACAAATTTGCCACGACTTGTCGCGGCAAGTTTGTCACGTCAACCGAGATTTGCCTGGGTGGAATACATAGTTTGACAGAAAAAGCGAGCTAGTAAACAAATATGATATCACTATCATATAAAAGTAAAATATATTGTGGTCAAGATAGCAGATACAAAGTTTCACCTAGCAGTGATCGCATGTGTTCTGAAGATTGGGAAAGGTAATGTGATGTAGTATATAGGTCTGGTGTCCTATAATTTGGCAAAAAACTAATAAGTCATTTTCTTTTAAAAAATTACGTTTATCTAAATTATTTTTGTTTATCCTTATATAAAAATCATTATGCCAAAACATCATTTCACAAAATATGTGTGGGGTCAAATAAAACGGAACTAGAACAGAAAAATAATATTTTAACAGATGAAATATTTCCTAAGTAATACATTTGCGGAACTTGTATGTCAAATAATTCTTTTTTAAGGAATATATAAGTGACATGAAAGTTTGTCAAATATTAAATTTTTAAACGTCCTTGGAAAATGATCTTTTGTCGTACGTTTTTTTTAAACAATAGTAAACCGTCTTGACGTCGGGATACTAGTTTCGTAGGGCCTCCTAACATACGTCCGCTCCATCCCTCACACTACGAGTGTAGTCTAAGTGACGTAAGCGCGGTAGTGAGCGTGTTGTGTGGTGTGCGGCAGCGGTTCTTCGTGGACCACGTGATGCGGCGCACCACGTTCATCGACCCGCGCCTGGCGCGCGCGCCGCAGGCGGGGCCCTTCTCGCCGCTCCTGCCCCCGCGCCGCCGCCACCTGCAGCCGCCCGACCAGGTGCCCGCCCGCCCGCACCCGCCACGCGACACCCGTGCGCGGGGAAGATTTGAGAGGGGGGATCCGACTTTGATAATATATAATATAAGATTTTGATTAATCTTGATTTACGTGCTTTTGTGAAAAGTAAATTTGATACGTGAGCTGACTTTTTGAAAACATCGCCATAATGTAATTATATAGTTGTAATAGTTAGTTCGAAGAAAGCCAACGGCTTTTGGCTATCGAGTCGGGTAGGGGGCACGAACAGTGCCCTGATCGTGGTGTATGAGCTGGCTCTTAATAAAGATTTGTTATGGAGCAGTGAAATGCTGTATGACACTTAACATTTTGGAACATACAATTTTGTCCATATGCCAAGTTTATACAATATTGCGCATAATATTAGTACAAATATTTTATTATGGTTGGGAGACTGTAGTTTACACAGGCAGAAAAACTGTTTTAGAACCTTTCAGGTCCACGCTTATAAATTAAGACTATTTATCAAATCGAAAGTACAAATAAATTAAATTAATTTAGAAACTAATGACCTCCTCCTCAAAATCTTGACCCGCCTCATTTTAGTGTTGTATTTAGGCTTCTACTTAATTTTTGTTCCTTTCTTTGTGTTCGTGCCCACGCTTACAGTCCCGCGAATGTGCACGATGTGTTACCTAAACATTTTCGGGTACATACAACTGTATTTTAGTAATGTAAGCTATCTTATAAATCATACATTCAGTCCATCGGCGAACATTGACCATTAAACATTATTTAGACACTGCATGCTCGACTCGATTAGGTTTAATTCTGCATCACATTTTTGGATCGCTCTGTCGCATGATTATTTTTCTGTTGTGATTTTTGTTTGTTTTTGTTGTTTTGTCGTAGTGTTTGTGTTGATCTGGGATGATATGGAATACAGTTTCCAGTGATATTGGGATCCGGCACTTGTTGCTTTCTGTTGGAACCCATGCATTTTGGTTTTATTTTTTTTGTCCTTGTTTAGTGAGGTTTGTATGTGTTTCTATCACTGCTTACGATCACATCCTAGCACCTGTCATTTATTTAGTGTTCTAATTATTTTAGGTCGAGGAAATAATGAGACTGTTGATAATAATCAGCTTTGAATATTAGCTTCTTTTTTAATCTTGACAAATTTAACATAGTATATAAGAAACTTTCATATATTTATTGCTAAATTTGTTATTCTGATATTACAAAGATCATTTCAATTTTATTTATATGTATAGATAAGGAAATTAAATAGATTTGAGTAAAGTTACATATATAATACTTTTTTAGCTGATTTATCCAGGTCGTCTTATTACATTCCTTATATCCCATGGGCAAAGGGATCTTATTGAAGGATATATGTGTATTACAACGTTCTATGTTGCGCAGGCGCCGACGCCGCCGCCGCGGCCGCCCATCTCGGCCGCCGATGCGCAGGCGCTCAACACACACCAAGAGATCCCAGTCGCTTATAATGACAAGGTTTGTGACAAGGGTTAAATCGAATCAAATCCATCTTAAGCAGTGTAGCTGAAATACAACAGAGCAATAATGGGCAGAATTCCCGTCTCGAAGCTACGCTTTGCGATTGCCACCACGCTTGACCAGCGCGGCAATTACGGGCATATTTTCCCTTTCTTGCGGAGACCTGTGTCCAGCAGTGAATGTTTTACGGCTGTTATGGTGATGATGATGATATTATTCGAGTTGTAAAAAGTTACAGTTGTATACGTCATCATTATCATAGCGGTCGTAGAACGACCATTGCTGGGTAATAGGACTTCGCGAGATATTCCCGCACTTATGTTCCGGTTGGTTATATTAACATAAGGACATGATCTTCTTTTAACAATAAATTCACACAACATGGGTATACATTGATGGAAGTAAGTTGCATAAAGCACTTGTGTTTCGGATATTATAGAACAGAGAAATAATATGATATCATCATCGTCATCATACGAGCCATTGAAAGTGCACTGCTGGATATAGGCTTCACTAATAAAAGTGGAATTTGCCCATAATTGCCGCGCTGGGCAAGCGTGTTGACAATCGCAGAGTGCAGCTTTCGCGATCCTCGCCCTGTGTATTTCAGCTGCATTGTTTCGGATGGATATACCGCCATCTATCGTACTGGTACCTTAGTCGCCTCCTACGACACCTGGTACTGGGGGAGATACTATCCTAGTCTGCCGGTACCTCACTGCTAGTTTTGAGATTGCATATATAAAACTTGAATGCAGTATAACACTCAGACACAAAACAAACAGAAATGTTGTTCTATCTGTTCGTCCTGGGGTAGAAATCGAACCCAAGACCCTCAGCGTATAAGATAGTGACACTACCGAAAAGGGTCGTCTGCGTTGGTACCTCACTTTCACCTATTTCTACGCTTAAATAGCAGAGTTCGCATTGCTGTGTTCCGGTTTGAAGGGTGAGAGGGGCAGTGAAATTACTGGGTAAAGTGACATAATATCTTCAAGTCACAAGGTTGACAACGCGCTAGTGATATCCTTGTGATACTCGTATTACGAGCGACCATAGGCTTCAGTGACGCTTACTATAACGCGAACTGTATTCTTGTTTATCGACCTGGTCCAATAAAAAAAAAATAAAGTTAAAAAGTTATATTATTGACGGGTTTGATGACGCAGATGGTGGTGATCATATCTTATGCGCCAAGGGTCGTGGATTCAATTCCCATCCAGGAAAAATATCTATATGACTATATTTGTGTATAGTTGTGTGTCTGGGTTTTTAATATATGTATTTAAGTAGTATATTTGTGATTCCTCTGTTGTTTGGCGTCCGACTTACCACGGAGTTGGTCAATGTATGAGATGTGGAAATGTATTTTTATTATTCTTCAACAGGTGGTCGCGTTCCTCCGGCAGCCGAATATAATGTCGATCCTCCGCGAGCGCTGCGGCGGCTGCGGCGGCGCGCTCCGGGAGAAAGTGAACACCATCCGCGTGGAGGGCGGCTCCGCGCTGTCGCGGTACCAGAACGACGTGCAGCTCACGTGCATGCTCAGGTAAGGCACATACATGTATCATTCCGAGCCTCCTGCCCTTGACGTCGCCTGTGTAAACTTCGCTTTATCACCGTTCCGCGGGTCCACGATTGCGTGACCTCGAGACGGAGTCGTTGAAAAAGCATACGACGGGATAGTATATAGATTGTCTAGTAATTTCACTGCCTCTCCTCACTTCAGACCGGCACAGCAATGCGTATACTGCTATTTGACGGTAGAAATAGATGATAGTGAGGTGCACTCCGCAACAGATCAATGATCAAACCTGAATCTCAAAGTATTTCGCAATCGATATTAATCTATAAAAGCGAGCCATTAAGTTCAAAATTTAATGTAAAAATCTGATGAATTTGAATAGGTTTATCTGTTGCTTACCAACTTAACACCAATGCGGGCGACCTTTTCTTTACCTCTGTATCTTTTATCTATCCCAAAGGCTCGAGTTATTAGCACGTCATTTGTATCCAAATTGGTTCACGCCATGGAAGTGACTGCACATTCATAATCTTGCATTAGGATACCCCAAAGTATTTAAATTGTGCCACTCTCGTCTCGGCACGGACCCGCCACCAGGTTCAGGTCATTCTACTATCTAATAAGGTGCCCTGGATTTCTTTTTCTAGCACTGAGTTTGATTTGTTGTGCATCCACTCAACTGGGATCATAATCCTAGATCATTGTAAAATTGTTCCAGCTATACTTATTGTTGTTTTGTGAGACTCTTTACACCGCTTAATACGCGTACTTTGAAACTTGGTTTTTGTGGAAATATTTACCCCTGAAATACCATCAATGAAAATGTCGAAATTTTTTTAACAACTTTGTGTTTATGAAAGATTTTATACAATAAAATTATTGATATTACATTTACACTGATTTCTCTGAAATTAGTACAATACTTACTAGTAATATTTTGATAATATCCTAAATTGGCCAAGCACTAAGTCGTCTTTAGGATGTCGCGAGAGTATAAGTTATGGTGACTACATACTAGATCACACGAGCTTTGTTTGCTAAACTATTAGTAGGAAAATCTGACCTTAGGCACACCTTAGCATATTAATCTAGACACTATTGTCAAGCAAAATGCAATGAATATAGAAATCTGACCGACGAGAATTTTGCCTATAAGTCTGTCTTGGCCATTGCAACATTAATAGGAAATGCAATTATGTGTTAAGTTTCAATACAGGTACAGTGGACTTGATTTTAATGTAAACGTTTTAAAAATTGATTAATATAAATGGCGCCATCGTCGCGACAAATTTATACAGAGGTAATTTATATCAAAGAAGAAAATTATATCGATATGGATAGATACAAATACCTACACTATTTAAGTTAACAAGCCTATCAATATACTTCCCAAGCAATTTTTTTAAAATTGTCACCTGTTTCCATCAGTCAAAAATAGGCAAGAATTCTATTACATGCCAAAATTATGAATCATATTATATTTGACGTTTAAATATGTACCATATTTAAATTGATATTATTTCTGTTTATGATAAATTTTGTTTCTATAATTTTTATCGGTTTTCAAATCATTTTTGATAAGCTCTAATGCGACGTCAAAAATTTTTCAAGGTCGACCATAGTGTAAATTAAGTTGGCCCCAAGCTAACCTACAGAGGAAGCGTGGTAATGAACCGCACATGTTTTTGGAACCACGTGGGTGAATCGAGCATGGCTATGATGCATGTTACCATGACTCAATATTTTGGTGTCAATTGGCGCCATCTAGTTAGGATATTGTCAAACCATGTATACAAAGACACCGATAGATGGAGCCTGCGGTATGTATAAGACGATAAAAATAGTAATGTGATATGCCTCACTTTACGTTATTTTAGAATGAACTTTTCGTCGCTGTTGCCACCAGTTCTCACGAGACAGCTAACTCGTTTTAAATTATTGTACGTAATAAGTATTACCACTTATTCCTTTCATATTCTTTATTGGCGTTGTAAATGAATGCCTTCCATATTGTAACCAGATTGCGGAGTTCGCCGACACTGTTTTTCCAAGATAGCAAAATAAATACACTGTTCAAGTAGCCGTTGCGATACAAGTAACGTGTAATCAATGGCGTTGGACGGTAGTTAGCGGTGGAGCCCTGAATTAAATAGCCAACATTTGGAGCGGTCACCGGCGTCGCATGTTCCACTTCGGACGTTGATAGCCGGCCTTTTTGTCATTCGTGCGCCGCTTGCGCAGTTTTGCGTAAAGTCTGCGAAGGATCAATCTATTTTTAACAACAGTAGTGCAAATGACCTGACTATTTACGAGTACATCGGCTTTATAACAAAAACATAACATAATATGGCTTTTAGCGGTGGAACTTCGTTTGTGTACGATTTGACTTGAAGTATATATTTTACATCTACTACGCTGTTTTGGATTTATTTATTTGTTTTTGGTGTACAGAAGAATAAATGCGTAGCAAGCTAAGACACTTAGCAATCCATGTCTTGAAAAGGATGTGTGTAATGCATAACAAGTTAAACTAGACATCGCTTAATTGTATTATGTGGATAACGGAAAGACTATGGTCGTGTATTTTGAGAATCTACGCAACTGTAGATATCTCCTACAGAGTTTCCTTGATGCTTTAGCTATCGGGTGGTATCATTTAATTTTAGATGTAGATAATAGTTAAGTAGACCAAAGACGGGCCCAATGGCGCAGATGGAAGTGATCCTTGTGCGCTAACAGTGATGGGCTCGGTTCCCACCAAGGACATATATTTATGTGATAAATATTGTAGTGTTATTTATGTACACGTCCATGATTTAATTTTGTATGACGTGAGTGAGACATTAAGTTATCGTCTATCGACTGCTACGTAATTGGTTGATGATACATGACATCTCATACGTTAACCTGACTCAAAGCTTAAAGCACTTGTGTTCCTGGTATCAGGAAATTACAAATGTTCAACTTAAATACGTATATTTAACACACAGACGCAGAAAAAACACAAATATCATCATACAAACATTTTAAAAATGTTTGTCTGTCTTTCCGCCTGTAATCTCTAAAACGACTGATACGATTTTGATGGGACTTACACTGGCAGATAGCTGATATAATATGGTGTAAAATAGGGTATATAACTTCACGCTACGATGAATTGGAGCAAAAATGCTACCAAAAGACGCTATTCTACGAGGGTGAAGTCGCGGATACAGCTTGTTACTTATAATATCATCTATCGGTCACTAAGAGTCTTAACTCTGACACTTCGACTGTTTTAGATTGCAGCTGGAACAGAGAGACTGCAATAAAATTTTTATTTAATTTTAATTATGAAATCATTTCTGTATAGATAATTTTATTATTACATATCCTTAATTCACACAACATCCCTGTGTTGTCCAATCCAAAATACTTGTGTTACGGACACCCGACAACAGAGGAATCACAAATATAATTCTTAAATATATATATATTTAACACCTAGAAACAGAACAAACACAAATAGGCCGTCAAGTATTATATTATACAAATTGAAGAGATCAATGATCAAGTAGATACCATGCAACAAAACGAAGCATACGCATACATTCGCGCGCCAAACTGCGGTCGCAGTTAATGCGTACGCGCACGTAAGTTCCCGCCGGGCCGTTATTACATTCTTGACTGAAACACTGCGTAATTGTACGTTTGTACTAACCATTAAGAACGGCCTGGGCGTGACATAGAATCGGTCATTATTATATAATAAATATATTCACAAAATATCTTATATATATATATATATATATATATATTAATCGTCTACCATCAAGCGGTCCACTTGCTTGATTGCCACTTTTGAGATATGGGTGACAGTTTGTCGGTTATTGTACGCGGCACGTGTGCGCATGCGCACGAGCGCCAGTAAACTTGCAAGTACTCTCTATTAGTTTTTTGTTGTTTTTATTCATCCAATTTCACCATTTAAGGAGATATCTTTGATTATTTTTTAAATTTTAGATTATACTCTTTGTTTGGTACTTATAGTCACACCATAGTAGTTTTGCAGTTGTATTGAAATGCATAATATGTCTGCAAATGTTTTATTGACAATAAATTAACTTATTTTTATATCTTAAATTTTCGTTACGCAAATGATATTTTTTAACCTAAAGTTTACTATTTATAGTAAAACTTTTTTTGAATTGCTGTAAAACCGTTTACTTTTTCATTTTTTATTTTGTTTCGTTTACATTATGGCAACTATTTACAAGAATCACTCACACAGTTGACAAGGTGTTATTACTTTCCAAGTATCTTTCTGTTAGTGAAAAAAACCATAAGAATAAAGAAGTTATAGTGACTATTTATTCATCTCTGAAAAGGTTGTAGTAATTGTTTGGTGTCCTTTAAAAAGGGAAAAAAGAGGTCTTTACTGGGTCGGTAACGCGTGAATGATACCTCGGTGTTGCAAACTGGCTAAAATAGCTAAATACTGGTTAAATAGGCTACAATTAAGCGAGCCGCATGCTATTTGCCTTTCTGGTATAAAATAATGTGGTATAAAATATTTCTAACATCTACTCATAATAAAACTGCTCTTTTAAGGAATCTTTAATCCCAAATATTTAACAATGTCTATTCCTATTATTGGCAACGTTTTTCAAGAATAATAAATAGTAGAAGTTAAATAATAATAATAGCGCGTTTAAAAAGTAGTTTAATAACAAGTTACGGCCTCTCCTTATGAGAGGAAAACATGGCTCTAAGGCATTGTTCGCCTGTTTTAATCAGACTGGCAGTGGGTTCACAAAATTAACCGCGTCCGGATCTAACCGCCAACTTTTTATGTCATCGACACTCGGTAGTTCTAAGAACTAGCTGTGATCTATGTTAGTCTACATTGATAGATATAACTGTTAGTGCTATGTGACGACTGCGAAGAGGAAATGGGTCTGGGCTAGAGGACAAGTGTATCAAATATTTGACTTGAAAACCCATAAGTAATAAATAAATGAATTCATATGACACATTATTGAACTGACTCCGAGATAAGTTAGCTTACAGCACTTGTGTTACGTGTAACAACAGAGAAATTACAAATATAATGTTTTATTACATATAAAAACACTCAGACACAGAACAAATACTCGTCATTTAAATATTTGTACTAGGTGGGGTTCGAACCCAAGACGTTTGACGCACAAGATAGGATGCGCCATCGGACCCGTAAAGTAGATTAGTTGGGCATTTTTAAGTAAACTATATATGTAGAAAGTACCTCTTCGTGTACCAGGTGTCGTAAGAGACAATTGAGGTACCGAAACCGATAGATGACGGTATATCCACCAGATGCAGTAGAGCTCAAATGCAACAAAGTGGAGATGGGCAGCATTCCCGTGGCGATGATGCGATCTTCCACTGGCACCACGTACCACCACTCAGTATAACAGTAATGGACACATTTTCATTTTCTAGCACAGACCTGTGTCCAGCAGAAAACAGACCTGTGTCTAGGCTGCTACAATAATGATAATGTATTATTAATTATGTAAGTATTTTATGAACGTATTTTATGAGTCATGTTTTAACTGCTATACTTAAATTAGTTAACTTAAATTGTAATCGGCTGCCTTCTCATAAATAAATAAGTAAAATTTCTCATCATATCATATATAAATGCCTATCCAAATGATTTCTATGGGACATTAATTTTAAATTACATTAAATTTGATTGAAAATTCTTTTTAATAATTTGTCAAACTCATCTCAGATTGTAATGACGTCCGGTGTTAACATGTATGGATTATGGTTTGCCTGATTGATAACATTGACGGGTCCGCTCGGCACACAAGGCCAATTTTGGGTCGGGCAGTTGTCTAGGTAGATGACAGGTGTGTCCGTCGTCTTCCCCTTAGCGACGGGGTAGAGGCCGGCCTGAGAGAAAGGGCGATTCCGGAAGATGACTGCACCTCTCGTACTTACACAACAGAGTTCATTTATTTGTTACATTTTGCACATAGAAAACATAATATATATGGCGAAAACACAACATACATATGACAGAGTTTTATATCTTATGGCATTATCTACCAGTCAACCATCGGACAAGGCAGAAATAAAGATACGATAGTGCAATACTCACTAAATTTTATTTCGTTTCATCATCTTTAAGAAAAAATAAATATACAAAAAAAATACCATCTTATAAATATAAGGTATACTTATATAAACATATTACAATAACTATTTTAATACATTATATATTACTATAATTATTTTACCTGATACGGATGAATGCGAAAACAGGGGTATATTAAATTGTGACATCAGAAAAAGAGATTGCGTAAGACTCTTGAATAAATGAAAACTGCGAACAATCTTGTAACGATTTCTTGATATAGAAGGGAAGCTAAATTCATGGTCGTATAGCTGTCACAGTGTAAGAATGGGACATGGAACTTGAATGGATGAGACTCGAAGAAGTATTACAGGAGCGAAGGTTACTATTAAAGACGATAGATCTATTAATATCTGGCTATTAGATAGTATGATGCATAAGGATTTTGATGGGTTATTCTACATAGTCTATTATTAAAACTACCATCGGGGTGTCACCGCTAGACGTCCTCTAGCAGATATGCTGATCAGCAAGCGGGGACATAATTATGCATTATATGTGTCGCCTCGGATGTTAAATAAATAACAGGAATAAAACAAAACAGCCAATTTGCATACGAATAAATGTCCAACTACATAACCTGAATTACAATTATCTAAAACTTTCCTGTAATTTAGTGGGCGAGCGGACGTTGCCCGCTTGACGTAGGACTGCCGACAAAATGGGTCTTGGGGCAGGTCACGGGTTCATCATGTTTGACTGGCTATAGATGTAATTAGTTTTTACGTAATATCATTGTCATGATTGTTGTCCGCCATTTTCATGTACGATGCTCGTTTGTCGATGATACTGGTCTGGGGATTCCGGGGTACATTATCTTTTGCTTTTTCTTTTCTAGGCATTTTAAGTATTGCGTAGTCAAGTATTTATTTATTTTTTAAATGTAATCTATACTAATATTATAAAGAGGAAATATGTGATTGTTTATGTTTTTGTTTTTTACGATTTAACTCAAAGTAATCATCAAGTAACATCGTATATATTATATTTATAGCTATATTATATTTCATAAAATGCAATTATTAAAACTAAGTGGAATGTAACGAGGCACTAGTTTATTATTATGTTTGTAACGCATAAACTCCAAAACCTACTCGACTGATTGCATAAAATATTTTACTAATTGAAAGCTAATCAGAAAGACAGATAATATTTTAAAGTTAATTCATAATTATTTTGCGTAGTAACATCCAAATGATAATACAGAAAATTTATGAAAACAAAATATGGGTTTGTAGACTGAAATTAAATTGATAGATGCGATAACGGCAGCACTAAACATTCACAAAATTTCGGTTTACACAAAGTTTGAGAATAATATTAACTGAATTACTTGGAGTTAAAGGTCCATTAGTGTCCATTGCGAAATTTTGACAGATTTGTGAAGATATATCAGATCAATGCTTTATATACCAGTGCAGTCGACCCTTTTAAGACATCTACCTCTTTACATAAGTTTAAATCACTATGCCAATAGCACATACGTATTTTACTGCTATAACCAGCTACCTTAGCGTTGCGTGGGCGTATCAATATTGCAGGTAACCAGATATACATAGATATAAAGTTTGCTTTACAATTTCATATTCACTGTGGTCTGGAAACGTGTTCCACAAGGCGTATGCTGTGTGTGGCGTACTGTTGTTTTTAGTTCGTAGAACTTACCTTTTGTAATTACAATATAATCTCATTTAATATTATAACGAATTTATATAACATAGCTTTTCTTTATGAATAAATGGTAAACAAACATTGGTGTTGTTCGCGGACGACTGGCCTAGAGGCCCCACTGCTCCTGCGTCTACTACCGTTATGTAGACAATTTATTAGGCGTCGTGTCCCGCGATGAGAGTTCTCTGCCCTTACAATGATGCTCCTATTAAACCTGTATGATTTTATCTGCTTGCACTATCTGCATTTCTATTGCCTGGCAGTCTTATCTAAAATAGGCTATCGCGAGGTGTCCGTTTACTGGTGTTTTGTAGTTTTCCTGCTTTTCGGTGACACTGAATTTCTATTAGTCTTAAGTAGATTATGTTTATAATTTGATACAAAACTTATTAATGTAGTATGATCTTAGTTGATCATGCTAGGGAACTCAGAATCTTAATACGATTATTAAAGATGTCTTAATGTTAAATACTACCATGTAATTTCAGATGTTCCAAGTTGGCAACCTTTTATTTTTTAGCTACACTGTTACGGGTGGATATATCGCCATCTGTTGGTTCCGGTATTTCAGTGTGACACCTGGTACAGGGGGGGCTACGATTCTACTTCGCCGGTACCCTAACGCAAAATAATAAAACCTCAATTGCGTCTCGTAAAACCTTTACCATGTCGTAATTGGTCCTTATTTGAATACGAGACGAATCGTTAAAATATCACGTCAGTCCAAATTGGCCGCGCAAACAAATATACCACCAAAGAGCGTATCGTACAGTCGTTCATTTGTCTTATTATTTGTCTATCCTTGTGTCGATTTGAACAGCTTAAAATTAGACGTTACTTATGCCCAAGGTTCGTCTAAGTAGCCTCTACTATACAAATTGTTGTAGTCATTCCGACTTGTTTTATTTTCATTTATTCGGAACTGAAACCAACTGTGTCATTTTGTTCGATGTTATTGTGACTAATTCCTGCGTGGGCGTGTTTTGGTATATCGGAACAATGGTTGTTGAAAATATTAAGGCTGAATGTTCTAGGGAATGAGTGGTTTGAAGATCAACAAAGCAGTGATTCAATAGTGGGGTTTAGTGGCGTCCAGCTGTGGCACCGGCAGGTCCAGGTACCGGCAGAGTAGAATAGTACCTCCCTTTGTACCAGGTGTCGTAAGAGGCGACTAAGGTACCAGAACCGACAGATGGCGGAATATCCATTCGAAACAGTGTAGCTCAAGTGCAGGGGGCGGGAATAGGCACCAGCATCCATGTCTGCGATTGCCAACACGCTTGCCCAGCGCGGCAATTATGGGCAAAATTCTCCCTTTATTGAGGAGACCGATGTCCAGCAGTGGACTTCTAATGGCTGATACGATGACGATGAGTGGCGTCCATTGCGTTCCATTGTTACACAAAGCGACAGATCAACTTATATAAATATAGCATAATTAAACAACCAAGCTTTGAACTTAACGACTCGCTTACTAGTTTAATTTTTAAAAAGCAAAATAAATAATGTTGTGTATAATGGAAGGTACCGCTCGCCCTCCTCATGGTATTTATCATAGAAACCGTCAAAGTAACGAACCGCAATGTTTACACGACTGGTAGCCATTTTGAAAACTAAATTTCAATGTTAAGAAAGGTCATACACAATTTATTCAACGTGGTCTTGAAGTATGTTTTTTGTTGAAAATATTAAAAATATAATCTGCCAATATTAAAAACGCGAAAGTTTTTATGGATAGATGAGGTATGGGAATTTAGTGTAGAGATTATTGGTAGCCTAGAATAACGCATGACAGTTTTGTGTATGTACCGTAGGATATTCCAGATTTCTTATTATTGTCTAAGGAATCTGCACGTATTTTGGCACCGTTTATGGTTACTGGGGCGAAATTGACTTCTCCCAGAATAACAAGAGATCCTCAGGGATAATATATAAAGACCTCGCAAGGATAAAGTCGCGGGAGGAAAGCTTGCACATGAATATTTCAAAGTAAAGGTTTCAGTGTTTTCTCCTATAGTCTTTAAATATTTGCGCCTAATAAAAGTTTATCCTAGAATAAATGAGTCCTCTTGTTTGGTGTCAGAAGTCTAATGTCATCCATATGTGTCATCTTCTTGGAGTGTTTAAAGGTTACCAGCTTTGTTTGTTTTTCAAAGATTTAAAGTATGGCACGTATCTGATATACATAATAATTTATTACTAATTAGTTGGAAGTTCTTAGAATGTCGGATACCAGTTCATTCGTGACTTTACCGGTGTTTCGTGTTTGATGGATTCTAAGTATTTTAATTAATGTTCTCCTGAATACCTGACCCGGTGTCATTTTTTATATTTTGATTTACATTCAAATTGTTGGCGGGTTAGAACTATTTTTTATAAAAATAAATAGAACAAGTTTATTTTAAACAGACAGACTTATCTGTCTCTTAAGTTTTTCTATTTTATTTTGCAAGAGCATGTTCTTACATATGTATATTTTTATGCTAATAATAAAACTGCCCCTTTTACGGCAACATTAAAGAGAGTTTTACTATTAGTTCTCAAGTTTGAAATAAGATATACTAAGCTAATATTATTTTATACTAAGATGTAGCTATGGCATGCTTATGTATGCTTTAATCATATGTATGCTACATATGATTATTCTAGTCTTTTTTAGGTATTTTGAGATTAATTGCCAAGTGAAATTTGTATCATTTACACGCATTTCACTGAAAGTGTATCCGATTAGCATTCGGCGAGCATCAGAGCGCGGTAACATCGCTATGGTACATAGTGATTAGAGTGACCAAATGTGTTTTCACTTTTTCATGCATTTAATAATGCAGGCTAATATGCACTCTGAAAAATCTGGCAACGAGGTTAATTATTATGTTAATTTGTTATTCAAAAGTTGACGCTCTTGTATTAATGTAAGCGACTATAACCACTTTCGATTATCTAGAAATGACGTTTGAACTCAACTGGCCTATGACGTAATGCAAGGTCACCACTACGGCAGGTTTAATATTAGAATTGGACTCGGCCCGTTTTTCTTCTTAAGACGAGTACTGTTAGACCTAGGCAAATGATAGGTTACCAATGGTATCAATCATTGGGGTTTTTGCCTACAATTACCATGCTGGGCTAGCGCGCCTGTCCTGCCATTCGGAAAGCGTAGCCCCGTGACGGGTACATTGCTACTCGTTTTAACGTGCTTGATGCGCATCGGTAGAGTTTCTCTCACGTGTGTCAAGGGTTGTGGGTTCAATCCTCGTCCAAGACAGATGTTTATGTGATTATCATGTGGGCTTGTTTATATATAAAAATTTAAGTTAGTTATGAGAAGTAATTGAGTAAATGTATATATTATAGTCAAACTATCTTGAATGGGTATACCGCCATCTGTCGGTTCCGGTACCTCAGTCGCTTTTTACAAAGCTATTTACTCTGCCAATATTCGACAATTATTATCTGTCATTATATTTTTAATACTGTAGGAGACAGTGTGCTGGTTTCCATATACACTCTTCTTTGTATGTGTGAAAAATACCTTTGTGTGTTTGAAAAATACCTATGTGTGTTTGCTGAAAATATCAAGGTTCATTAGGCAAGGTTCTTTAAAAAGGTGCTATATTTGAATATATACTGCATAACTCTTCGTCAGTGTTAATAGCTGTTAGTGAAGTATAAATAATAATTAATTATAAATACTATTTATAACAACTATAACTAGCGCGTAATTAAATAAAATATATCCAATTAGTAATTTGCTTACTTTTTAAACCTCAACGATATATAAAATTTCCTACATAGTAAATCCTTCACTGAATCTGTTAGGACATTGCTACGTATCATTGAGTCACACGAAGTTATATGTCAGTGGGTTGAGTCACAATAAGTCGTAACCTTAATCACTAGGCCTTATTTGCATTGCAAAGATCTTGAAAGCCTTATATGTGCGAAAATTCTACGTGGAAAGCTACCTGAGAAACCTTTGAGTGTATGGAAGGAAACTAGGACTCCAGTCACTTTGGGTCGCGTCATTGATTTGTAATCCTGCTAATGTTACAAACGCTGGAGTTTTTATGGATATATGTATGATTGTTTTGATGAAAAATCTGACACAGGAACTATTGGTAGTCAGGAATAACACAGCGGCTATTTTTTATCCTGAAAATGTACCCGTGGTATCGCGCTTTTTATTTTTCCCTAGGGAGTTGTCCCGATTTTTTGCACAGCTTAGCTATTAGAGAAGTACATATACATATTTCCGGAACGATAAGTGTTCCTCAGGGATGATATATAAAGTTAAGACCCTGCGGTTAGTATCTGTTATGTTTTATTCTACCAGTTATTACTTCAACTTAGCATCGTAGTTTATGTCCTTGGCCTCCAACTATCCTCGTGCTAAATTTAACTAAGAGACATTTAGTAATTTATAGACAGAAAACAAACAGACACATTTACGTATTTACATTAGTATCATCATAATCATCAACGCAGTCGAAGACCGTCGACTGTATCATAGGTCTCCCCCAGAAAGGGGTAATCGAAGACCGTGGCTTCGCGACGGGAATACTGCTACCCGTCCTGAGCGACTCTGTTTCGGGCGAATATACCGTCATCTGTCGGTTTCGGTACCTCGGTCGCCTCTTACGGCACATAGTACAAGGAGGTATTATTTTACTCTGCCAGTACACCCCATCATCGTTACAGGTTACAGCAATTAGAAGTCCATAGCTAGACGTAGGCCTACTCAAGAGAAGGAGATTTTTTTTTATCATTGCCGCTGGGCAAGCGTTTTGGAAATCGTAGAGTGCTGCTTTCGCGACGGGGACGCTGCTGCCCACCCCCGCCCTGTGCATTTGAGCTACACTGTCTCGGATGGATATACCGCCATTAGAACCGACAAGTTCTGATACCTTAGTCGCCTCTTACGACACCTGGTATAGAGGGAGGTACTATTCAACTCTGCCGATACCTCACGGCACATAAGTATGGATAACTTCAATTACCTATAGAAATATTCGTCACTGATAATTCTTGGTATCGCTAGAATAGGATTGTTATTGAATGTTATTTTTAAATATAATAAGTTATCATTTGTGGCATATTTGATCAACGGAACATGTTTTTTCTTCATAGTAATTCCAAGTAACGTAGCGATAGGTTCCAGTTTGTTTATAATTGTGTTGAGCGAAGCGTACGCGATGAGTCTTTTTGAAGTATTTAATCAAACGGATAATTATAGCTGGATATATGCCATACGAATGGAGGCGTCTGAATCATCATTTGCTAAATATCTAAATTTAACTTCAAATTGTGGGCAGAATATTTAGTTATTACCTAATAGCTGTGCTAGCGACATTGTCCACGTGAAGTAGTTTCTTTGGGTCAGTCTTTCTTGATACCTTTTTAATTTAACTTATATAAACATTGAATGTTATATTTATTTATATAAACAAATATACAAATCAATAGCCTAAATAATAAGTTTTAAGCTTCCAGCTCTAATAATAGTGATACTTCCATACAACTTCTCATCCCCCCTTTTGACCCCTTATAACTCCATGTCGAAGGAAAAACTAGCCTATGTCCTTTCTAAGGCTTTAGACTATCTGTGTACCAAATTTCATTTAAATCGGTTCAGTAGTTTATGCGTGATTGCGTAACAGACAGACAGACAGAGTTACTATCGGATTTATAATATTAGTAAGGATTTCGTCCGACGGTAGTGTTCCTGTCGTGTGCGCCATTCCAGGTTGTGGGTTCGATCCCCACCCAGGACAAACATTAATACATTGAATATGTGTGCTCGTTCTTTATCTGAAGTTCAATTTATGAGATGGATGAATTCAATTTATATTTTAATATCTGAAACACAACACACGCAACGGTGTTTAATAAATGTTGTATAACAAGGCAATGATGCATATTACGCGTGTAATGGAAATGCCTTGGATCTACATTATTTTCCACTCTACGACATCGTCATTATTTCCAGAAGCATATTCTAATAGTAGCAAATATTATATAGCAAGTATTTATGTACTAGCTGTACCCGCGACTTCGTCCGCGTGGAATAATTTCTTTGCGTGGAAGCTGACTGACTAATAATCATGCAAGGCCTAAACTGTAAGGGTTGATATCTTTAAATTTGGGACTGGGGTTCCTTTTTATAACGTAGGGGAGCATTAGAAAAGGATTTTTGACAATTCACCGCCAAATGGGATATAACGAAGGTGCAAAGTTAGTTAGTATAAAACAGTATGGAAGTCCTTCATTAAAAGTCATGAAATTCGTGTAAAATATTATTTCGATAATCATCCCTCAATTGGGTAAAGGGTAAATAGCTATTGTTATAGGAAGTAACTTACTTTCCTTGTATTTTTATTCTTACGGCAACCAGTACTCGGATACAAAGTAATATGGACCCAGAATGGAATCGCGGCTCTGTCTCGATAGCTTTAAAAGGGCTATCAATTAGTATACAAGGTCATTTATAGAATACTTACATAAAAAGTTATTAGTTCTAGCTTAATCATTCATTGTCAATGATACTTGTGAATTCTTAACGCTCGAAAGTCACGGTATGGTATTACAGAGCAATTTGTTTTAATTGATGTTGTATTTTTTTCTGTAATCAAATGGAAAACAAAGTAATTTATTCATTTGTTTTCTAGGTGTGACATTATAATTTCACGTGCGTACAAATATAGAAAACCATCAATCTATTTTTGTGGTAGTTGACTGTAATGTATACATCCAATTTGTTTTGACAATAATTTCTTATTATTAAAATATGTGATTTTTTATCGATACAAATTCTCAATTACAGGCTAAGGCATATGCATGGTAGACATGATTACAAGCTCACAAAGTAGGCCGTGATTGGTATTATCACGTAATCACCTAATTATAGGAAAAAACCGTGGGATACATGTGGGAAGGAAGACAGACGCCATTCGTGAACTCTCAACTGGGTCCTAAAATAGAACTCCAGTAAGCTTTGAGTTATTATAAGGTTGTTTCGACAAGGAACAAAACGTGACCTTTTCTACCGATTGTTATCCCTCTGAATTTCAATTAGAATCACAATAGGTATACGTATACCGCTGTATAATTTGCGGGAAACACCGCGGCGTACTTTGGAATATTTCCTTCGTTAAAAACTTAGTAATACTGTCTTTTATTTTTTACTAACAACCCACCCGACTTCGCATGGGTGCAATGAGGATAAAAAATTGTTATTGTGGGTCACCCCTAAGAGAGAGAGGTATGCTATCACGGACTTTTTTGTAAGCCTTTTTAATGTGTACAATACTGTAGTACATTATTTTGATTTACCTCATCGGGTTTAGCCAGCGTTTGCAATGTAAGAACAAAAGCATGTGTTTATTTACGACATCAAATTAGAAAACTCTAAAATTATCAGTGTTTTTCTACTGTATTATACATATAAACATTCCTCTTGAATCTATTTAGAATAACCGCATCATTTATCTTAGCTGTTTTAAAGATCTTAGGATACTTAGGGACAGACAGGCAGCGGGAATTGACTTTATTTTATACTATGTAGTGATGAGAAAGTAAAAAAAATACTAATTCTTTAACGCTAAAATGTACATATTTTAATGAAATATTACAAATAGTAGGTTTATGCGGTTGTCGTAGAGACACTGTCAATACTATAATTAATACATCGATATTATGGATTGTAGTTGTATTGCATGTCGAGGCTGCCTGCAACTTATCGTATATGTACTAAAATACTAAAAGGAACGAAACTTTACAATAATTATGTCGCTTAACCATTGTAATAATAATCCGGGATGAACCTCTAACTTACTTGAACCGGCTTTCTTATCTTTTTCTTCTGATTCAACTTAAGAAATAGGATATTAATTTATAATCGCAATATTTGTTTTCATAATAAACATCGATATACATATAATAAAATAAGAAAACGTCTATCAGGTCAGCTAGTAATAAATTATAAAGATAACGGCTTAGCCGTCAAGTACCGGCACAGTAGAATAGTACCTCCTTCGTACCAGGTGTCGCAAGAGGCGACTGAGGTACCGGAACCGACAGTCCATCCATAACCATCTGAATTAGTGTAGCTCAAATGCACGGGGTGTGGATGGGCAGCAGCATCTCCGTCGCGAAAGCAGTGCTCTGCGATTGCCAACACGCTTGCCCAGAGCGGCATTTACGGGCCCCTTTTTTGAGTAGGCCTGTGCAGATATGTGTAGGAAGACTTTCAACGGCTGATATATGATGATTAACGGCTTTACATAGCGGTTAATTTCACATTTGTTTTTGTTAGATTTCATATTATTTGTTAACGATATATTTTTTGTTCGTCTATCAACTAAAATGTATAAAGTCATTCGACCTGTGTCAAGGCTCCGAAGGATTGTGATTGTAATCAAGTTGCATGCATGATGTAATTACGGGCGTGATATCAGATCTTGAGTAATGCATGCGTTCACTCGTATCCTGAGTAGTCTCCACTTTGATGGTAATCACCTGAAGTGTGCGAAACGTTCACGGTTTCATTAATAAGGATTTTACTTAGAACAGAACTTGTCTGGTTAAAATAGCGGCTGAAAACCAGAGGTACATAATGTTGTTGAAAACGTGTTTGTTTTAATATGCAACGACAATACCAATGTTATACATTAATTATAATATCTGACACCTGTCAAGTGCTACTTAAACCAACATCTTGGCAAATGATATTTACGATGGTAGAATCAAGTTAAACGCTTAGTTGTAGAAACCATTTATTTTTTACTCAATTACAGTTAGGTATACAAATATGAAAAAAAGGATTTGTAAAAAAACTAGAACACTATGGGTCTTGTTAAAATGTATGTTATTGTTTGTGTTAATAGAAAAGTTAGTTGTGTTTGTTAAAATATGTCACTTTTCGTATAAAACCAACAAAGGAAAACGTTAAGACATAAAAAATGCTAACAATAATATCGACACCGACAGACTAGAATAGTACCTGCCTCTGTACCTCGTAGGAGGACAGTGACTCAACGGAATCGACAGATAGTCATATTTCCATCCTAATCCTAACATATAACGTAGCTCAACTCCAGCAGGGTGGCGGTAGGCAGCATCAACCTCTTCTACACATGCGATTGCTAACACGACTGCCCAGCGTGACAATTGTGGGTAAAACACCTTTATATTTTCACTAGCAGTGCCCCCGACTTCGTCCGCGTGGAATAGTGACTTCGGAGAGTATAGTAGCCTTCCTATAATAAATGAACTATCCAATTCCGATAAATGGACTATCCAACACTGAAAAATAATTTAAATCGGTCCAGCGTTTCCTGAGATTAGCGCGTTTAAATACACAAACAAACTGCTAAGCTTTATAATATTAGTATAGATATAACACTTTCCATCCAGCTGTGGACTGCCTAGGGCTGATATAATGCTGATGACATTAGCAATTGGTGATTTCAAATACGCGATTAAACTGAACTCTAAATTGAAATCCTTCTGAAGTGTCGTGTGATATGCTGGTGTTAAATTTGATAAAGTTCTGGATCGTACAGAATCTTTGAGTTAACAATTTTACGTCAAAATTGATAGAACCCTGTCACACTAATACTTTCATAAGACATTAATTATTCCGACCGCCATAGTGGTACGTGATATGATTGTTTGTTTTCTATGCACCACTAGTATGCTATACACACGCGATCTTCATCCGATTGAGAATCGTTAATTGAATCACAAACGCACGCATTGTTCTATCCGTTGATACTTCGGCGTATTTTTCAAAGAAACATATTCAACTATACCACAATAATCACTATTAGGATTGCCACATATATCTAGATTAACAGAATCAGAAATCAATGTTTTTGTGGAAGGGAATACTTGTATCATTTCGTATGGTTGAAAGGAATCGACTCCCGCGCAGCGCACACCATGCGGGCATTTGCATACAATCGAAATTTATTTGCTGACTAACCTAATTACTTATGCCACAATACTAAAATCTTCGTACGTACCAAATAAATTTGGATTAATATATATTTTAATCACTGGAAGGATGGAAAGTTTTGATTTTGTTATAAAAACTAGAGATGCGACGAATATTCGGCTAAATATTCGGCTAAATATTCGGACATGTTCGGCGTATATTTCTATGCTCGTGCATCATGTTCGGCTAATTTACCGAATATTTAAACAGTATATTTTTTTAATGAAAGGCTTTATTTAGAGCGCCGTAAAAACAAAGCGGCTATTTGGTAATGAACAACATCTTATGTATTATTCTTTAATTGTAGTACCGCTTTATTTTCTTTTCTGTTTTGCCCGATTTTTGACTGACAGAAAATGCCACTTGGCCATAATTCCACCATACTGTTATGTATTTGTGCAAGAAGTTTATAAATATATTGTTATTATATTGTTTTTAAATTCACACAACATCTCATCATACATTGCCTTTACTGAGCACTTGCTTTGAGGGACTTATCTCGGAGTAACACATAACATATTAAAGACATCAGACAACAGAGGAATCATAAACATGGTATTTAAATACGTATTTAACCCCCAGACATAGAACAAATACAAATATATTTATGTTACAAATATTTGTCGTGGGTGGGGATCGACCCCGCGACCCCTAGTATACAAGGTAAGATCACCACCATCTGCGCAATTAGACCCGTCAAATATACTATTGCCGTTTCTAAACTGGCTTGGTAAATTTTAGTCAGTTCTTGAGTACAATGAGAGGTTTACGAGTCGACCACAAGACCTTATCGGTTGGCATATTTGGCCGCCCTCGTTAAGACATGTCGCACATGAGATTAAATTGACGTTTATGAGACAGCTTGACGAAGTTATTTCACCAAATCCAAAATGACTTCGTAATTCTAACTCAAGTGTCTGAGCGTTCGACTCCAAGTCATGCTTATAATGAATTAATGGCACTAAAGTAATATAAAATATTACCAACCCGAAGTAAAACCCGTACGAAAATAACTCGTTTCAAATAAACAGCTTAAAAAGTAGATCATTAAGTTCTCAATCGTCTTATCAATTAAAGTAAATCGATGTTTAGAGATTAGTTAATTTCGAAGTTTAACAAACAAATTAATGGGTACTGTTTAAATAGACTCGTTACTAGTATAATTAAAAAACTGGTTGTAACGCTTGTTTCGCAATTATTCTATGCAACATGATTTTGTAAGGGTATGTTTGGAAATTAAATCAACAAAAGTATTTGTTTTTCACCCGAAAAATCAAACATATTTATGTATATTTTTCCATTGATAACAGTCTAGCAGCGCCTCGTGGTTTCACTCGCGTTAAATTTTAGAATAAACCTAGCCTTTTTTAACCAGGCCGACGAACAAGCGTACAGACCGCGTGATAGTAAGCGCCACTACAGGCTATAGACGCACTTAATATCACAAGGATATCACTAACGAATTGCCATGCCAACCTTGTGACTTGTAGATATTACGCCACATTACCCAGTAATTTAATTGCCTCTCACACCCTTTATTCCGGAACACAGCAACGCGAAAACTGTTATTTTGCGGTAGAAATAGGGGAGAGAAAGGAAGAAATGCTGACGACATTTTGTATAATGGCCTACATATTAGACCAGGTCGATAATCAACATATATACCGCTTGATAGTAAGCGTCACAGCAGCCTATAAACGCTCTTAATATCATAAAGATATCACTAGTGCGTTGCCAATCTTGTGACTTGAAGTTGTTATGTCGCATTACCCAGTAATTTCACTGCGTCTTTCACCCTTCCAACTGGAACACAGCAACGCGAACACTGCTTTTTAGCTTTAGAAATAGGTGAGAGTGAAATCTCTATGCATACGACCTTTGTATCAGGTCTAATTTAATAAACACATTGTCTATATTAAATATCGCTGAATTTTAGATTACAAAGAGATACTCCTGCGCACTGCGTTGGGCTGCGTTATTTTGGCGTGCGCACGCGCTGCGGATATTTTAGTCGGTCCGTCGATCCTCAGTTCGCACTTTAACAAAACAAACAAACGTTATTATCCTGTGAGCGCTCCCGAACCGTCGAGTTGGTTCGCCAAATGTTTCTCACTATATTTAGTACAATGTTTTTTTAATTTTGTTTCAGGTAAGAGTCGAGTATACCAATAGAAGTGGTAAGTCTCCAGTCCACTTAAACTAAACTCATATTTGTATTAATTTATATAACATAAATTTTCCATGCACGTTTCTTATTTGATATTAGACATTTAATGTGTTCTTGTAAACACTATTATTTATTGCTCAATTGCTGCTTTGCTCAATTCATACGTACTTAACATAGGCTGGCATATTTGTAAACTGAGAAATCAATGTGGATCCGCCCAAGATTTGATACAGCTGAGTCTGAATCTGAATGACGTCATCACATACATGAATAAGTTCCAATTGATCACTATTTATTTTTAGAATTAATGCAGTGAGATGTTGCAGGAATTTCCTCCGACTTTTGATAAGCAATAAAATATATTTATATACAATTTGCAACTTATGCTTGAACGTAAGTAGGTATAGTTATTTTCATAAAGATATTGCCTTGTTGACGTTACATTAAAACTCGTCCTGTGGGAATGTTCTCGCAATCAAACGTTGACAATGTTCTGGAAGATATTCATATGCCAAATGTCATTCAAAATGAGTACACCCGTTAAACTGTAAAAGCGTAACAAACAAACAGAAAGACAACCATATTTTTGCATTATTAAGTTTTAATATGGATAACATTATAATGATATTAATTGAATTGAATGATGACGTAGAACTTTGCCCGAATTATTTGAGACTGGAGTCTCGGGAACACGTGGTCTCCTTATGCCTACCAAAACTTGTGATTGTGGTTCACGTTTCCCCATTGATACGCAAATTGGGTGGGTTATACTGAAACGGCAAAGGTCGTCGGTTACGTTGAACTTTTTGTAGAAAAGTTTATTGAGAGCGTGTATAGCGAACAGATTTAAATGTTTGGCGCTCCCGTTTTTTTGAGCGGTTACTAGATAATTTATTATCTCAAAACAAGATTGTTTTAAAAATGAACACAATATTTGTAACATGGTGAAGTCACTTATTTTGATTACTCCTCATTTGAGAAGATAAGTTGGAATATTTCTCATAGATTGTGCGAGCGTGCACTAACGTTGATGTTTTATTATATTCAATAAAATTTTCACTTAAAACTTTTCCTTAAAAAACAAATGACTATCAATTATTTATAACAACACTAAATACAAATTAAATTACTCTTTATTCTAATTTAAAATGATTATGCAAGTCAACTCTATAGAATAAAAATAACACAAAAAAAAATTGACAGACAAACCTATGAGTTTTCCATGGCACACTATTAACATATACCCACACTAGCTATGCGCCGCGCCGCGACTTCCTCCGCGTTCTTACATTATTTATGTATAACTTCGAGCATTTAAGCACCGAACGCAACAAAAGCTTAAAAACGTATATTTTTCGCCCGTTGAACCACATTTTTGATTGATGCTCCGCTCCTGTTAGTCGTATCGTGATGTTATATAGCCTAAATAACTCCTTATTCTATCAACTATATGCCAGTCCCATCAAAATCGGCCTGTTTCAGAGATCATCATCAAACAAACAGACAGACAAATATAAAAAAAGTTATTTTGTTATATGATCGTGTAAAAAGCGGTTATTTTAATATGACAAACAGACACGCCAAAATTGTTTATTTGTATTGAATCAATAAGATTTACACTTAAAACTATTCTCTTAGTTAAGAATTGACTATCAGTTAGAAATAACAACATTAAATGTAATCTAAAAAGATTATTTTTTATTTTAAAATCATTCTACAATATATGCCCAAATAACTATGAAATCTTTATATTTATGTATTGAAAGATTACAACGGTTGAATGAAATTGACACAATAAACACATGAGTTTTAAAGAACCATATACACACGTGTGTGTATACCATTACATTATTTTAAATATTTAACCAAATGATAACCACGGGCACAAAACGTTTCAAACATGGCGTGTCCAAATGTCACTCTTCCTCTGACTTTCAAGGAATCACCCAAATAGAATTTACATCGAAGCCAACCGCTCAATATTCAACGGCTGCCTAGTGAATAGTTTATAGCAACCAGCGGCACAAATTTGGATATGAATGTGAGGAATTCTCGTTCACTGAAAATATAGGAATTATTATCAAGTAATTTTGGCATTTAAATACCTTTACGATAACTCTTTTCTTCTGACGTCTGTATTTTATTTACCTCCTTATTTTTCCACTTATCCATATCAAATATAATAATAGTTATACGTATATATGTCTATTTATATATTATATTAATAATTTAGTAATTTTACAATTGTGTTTTTAATAAAGGCTAAACAAGGCATTAATTAATTCATGTATACATTGTATTTTTGATGTCCAAAATGTTAAATATATACGAAAGGCTAACCAGGTCAATGTACGCGTAAGGCCATGTAGTACAATAGTCCAGCAAATAGCGTTGGAATTGTCAGAGGGCTTTTTTATCACCTTAATAATTCAAGTCAAACATGACCTTTCCTAACGTCGCTCCGTACCATGCCCTTGCTCCAAATTGCTGTAATCCCACCGACGTCTTCACGGGGAGACAGAGCCAATTAGTACAACGGCAAACAATGGTCAAGTACCGACGATAACATCTGATGAGCGGGCTAATGACTTTGATAACGGAGAACTGTCCCTTTATACCTACACGCACTGGCCTGGATATAGGACGAGGGACATGAACGCAGCAACACGCCAACTGCAAACACGAAAACCAACCGATAACAAAGAACTGCTCAAATGAATTATTGATAAGTAATACTTACGTGATAATTGCCGTTAGCACTCGAGATAATCGTTAGATGATTTATTAATGACACAATCTTATTCATGGAATCCCTAAGCTTAAGACTAACTCTTTGTTTACCAATTTTTTTTATCATTAATCAATCACAGAAATTATATATTTTTTTAGCGGGTTCGATAGCGCTGATGGTTGTGATTCAATCTGGCGCGTCAAGGGTCGTGGGCTCGACGTCCACACAGGACAGACATTTATATAATGAATTTTGGGTGTTTGGGTGTTAAATATGTATTTAAGTATTTGTGATTCGTATTGTCTGGTGTCCGTAACACGAATGATTATAGCGACTTATTTCGGAGTCAGGTCAATGTATGAAATGTTGTGTGAATTTATTATGTTATAGCAACTCGGAATGTACATTTATAGTTTTATATGTGTTTATTTAAAACGGGATTATGTTCAAGTACAATGACGTGTTAAAAAAAAAGATATCCCGTTTAGTGAAGTATTTCCCACGGAGCCGAATAATAGTTCGCCATTCGCGGCGGCGATGGCGACGGATGCTCGTCTTCGCAGGTGCGTCTCATACAATGACGACACTCAGATGGATCAGAGCACATGCACTATAATTATACCACAATTCCTCATTGTTGTACTTTTTTTTTCTTCTTATACACGGGATACCGTTTTATATGGTTAGAATAAGCACATTCCATAATATATTTGAAACGTATCTTTCTGTAGACGACTTTAGTTAACTAAACTAATTTCATATACAATTTTGAAACAGTTATTGAGAATAGTTTTATTTTTATTAGTCCAGGTCCACAAACAAGCATACGGTCAAGCCTATAGATGCTCGTAATATCACAAGGATATCACTAGCCTTACTGACCTTAGTATTGATGATATTATGTCACATTACCCAGTATTTTCACTGTCTCTCTCAACTTTTAAACCGGAATGCGAACAACGCTATTCGACGGTAGAGTTAGGTGAAAATGAGGTACGAACGCAAAATAATTCAAGGCTTTTTATTTGTTATTAATTCATCTGTGTTTTAATCAATAAAAAATAGAACTTACTATTATTAATACAATCACGAGTAATTATAATATTCAGTAATAAGATTGATCTAAAATGTATGCTTAGATCTTATTAATATTTAAAGTACGATGTATCTGAGTGCACCAACTGATTTGTCTATTTTTAATATTTAGCTGTAACTTTTTAGCGATGGTATGCCTTAAATAGACGTATTTAAATAATTTCTATAATCTTAACTATACATTGATAACTACGATATCCATTCACTCAAACTACCTATCCTTTTTTTTCGATTTTTTTACATTTATTTCGGTTAAGGAATGCATCCTCAATAACAGTTTAAAATAACCCTTTGATGCTTTTCACATGTCATGGTAAAATCATGCAGATGTTGTAATTTCACGCGCTTTCCTGGAGATAGGTCAGGCCTGCTAATCGAGACCCCTGGTAACACCGGGTTGCGGCGTTGGCGTGTTTTTTGTGCCTAACGGTACGCTAGCGCGGTCGGCCACGCAGGTAGATGCGCCCGCGCACCCGGTGATCCCGACGGTATTATATCTTTTTGATTTACTCATACGTTGAACTTTCTAGTGGAGATATGGGGATGGGATGTTATAGTTATAATTTACTATGACGCGGGTCGAAAACAGTGTTGGGTTTTTAAATTTGTAGGTTGAAGGAGTACACGATACATGGAAGTAATCGATTATACCAATTATAGTGTGTATTGAACTGATTCCGTGATAAATAATTTAGAGCACTTTATGTAAGATTAGCTGTGCCCGCGACTTCGTTCGCGTGGTTGTCAGAAACTCTATCGAGATTATTTTTTGATTGTTCACGTTGGTTTATGTTATTGTATAATCGCGAATGTCTTTAAAATAATGGGTCAAATTAATTCGGCATAAATTGTATTTTTACTTTTGGTTAAAATAAAGCACGCTGTATTCAACCCTTCCGAAGGGAGCCGACCACGCGTCTGAGTCGCGCGGCATGGTACCTCGCAAAGATACACTCGCGAGTGGTAGTGGCAAGCACGGCAGTGGGGTGAGGCGCACCTCCCCCTCGCCCGCCGCCGCGCGGCCTTCTTGCACATTATAATGGTAGCAAGCCTACTTCGACAAATAATGTTATTATGAGTAAATCTTGAGAGATAGACATATACAGTCGCGGACTTCTTTTTTATTATTAAAACGGAATAATTATTTCATATATTTTGAATAACTTAAACCGTTTATGCAGCGCATGCGACAAAAGACCTCAAATGTGAATGAAACTTTCCCCGTTTTTGCAACATTCCTCACTGACGCTTCGCTCCTATTGGTCTCAGCGTAATGTCATATAGCTTAAAGCCTTCCTCTATAAATGGACTATTCAACAAAAAAAGAATTATTCAAATCGGACCAGTAGATCCTGAGATTCGCGCGTTTAAACAAACAAACATATTCTTGCGCTTTATAATATTAGTATAGATCTCAGACATCAGAGGTATTACATGTATATCGGGATAGGATGTTATAGTTATTATTTACTATGACGCGGGTCGGAAACAGTGCTGGGTTTTTAAATTTGTAGATGAGAGGAGTTCCCGAGAAATGGAAGTAATCGATTGTATCATTTATAGTGTAAATTGAACTGATTCCGTGATAAATAATTTAGAGCACTTTATGTAATATATCAGTCATCAGAGGTATTACATGTATACCACTTGAGTATATTTTGAACTCCCAGACACAGAACAAACATAGCAGTTCATCACTTCACAAAATCACAAATATTTAGTCTAATCTGGGATTGATCCGACGACGCATAAGATAGGGCATTACCGAATGCGCCATCGGACCTTTAATATGGTCAATAGGAAATAAGCGTAAACTAAACTTTTACCAATGAATGCAATCTCCTTTTTTATCTATTTCGTGGTGTTTTTAAACGCCGCAGTACAATATGACGCGTGGCCAGTCAAAGTAGTTCTACGATGCCATTAAACCATTTTAGAACCATTTTAGAGCGATTTTATGACGCAGTAATTATTTGACCAACAAAATAACGTTACTTGGGCCGGCTGAGAACAGTCCCCTTCCAGCCGAAGCGAAAGTAAA
This sequence comes from Heortia vitessoides, assembly GCA_020976665.1. Lineage (NCBI taxonomy): Eukaryota > Metazoa > Arthropoda > Insecta > Lepidoptera > Crambidae > Heortia > Heortia vitessoides. Next base: position 16,290,514 of record JACJUM010003085.1, read on the forward strand.
AGTCGGGCGCCCATTTTGTGACGCTCCAAAAACAAATCGGTGCGTTAAATGGGCCAAGAAAATAAAGGAAATCATTTTAAATGTCCTCGGCGGTGTACTGGGGTATTTTTTACCGTTTATTTTTTTGTCTCAATTCAAAGAATACAATTTACTCATCTCCGTAGCGCCTACTTCATTTTTAGTAGTTTACTCTATGTCAATAAATATATTTATTATACTACCCGAACTAATAAACACCATGAACTTCCCTTATTTCAAAATAACACTTAAAAAATATTTAATAATAAACTCGTTTTGTTCATTAAGAGAATACTTAGATTATTTATTTCTTGTTTTTTTTATTTTTTTATTTAACTTTATTGCACAAAATGTACAAATGGCGGACTTAATGCCAGATGGCATTATCTCCCAGTCAACCATTACACAAAACTGAAAAATATAGAACTTGAAAATAAAATTGTAAATGGTTTCATAATATTTGTATTGTACTATTTATTTATTTCAATTTATATGTATATTGTTAGATTTTAAATCATTATAAGTTTATAATGAGCAGGGTTTGTTATATTTGCAGTGGTAGGAAAAGGCATCTAAGTTATAAGACTACAATAATTGTAAGACCTAATGTACATACATACACTTAGATGGCAAATACATATTTGAATTTAATAGTACACTTAGGTATATTAAACTGGACATAGGTCTCCCTAAGGAAGGAAGACTTTTTCTCATAGTTGCTGCGCTGGGCAAGCGCTGCAACTATGTTGCTGCTGCTCATACCCGCCCTGTGCATTGGATGGATATATACCGCCATCTGTCGGTTCCAGTACCTCAGTCAGTACGACACCTGGTACAGGGGAAGGTTCTATTCTACTGTGTCGGTACCTCACGGCTCCGTAGTAATCGTTACTTAATACGCTGGTCGTAAAATGAGTATCATTAACGAGTACTAGCATCGAGCTGAAGTGCAGCAATCGCACCGGTTTTAACTGGACGTATGTAAATAAACCTCAACATATCTTACAAATGGCTCGCATCCTTTGCCGATAAAACAAAACTAGTAGACAAACAAGTTGCGATAACCCGATACTGATGCGCGGGAGTCGGCTCCCGTCCATTCCTGCCGCGCAGCCACGCGTCGGCTACGCGGGCTGACAGTGATACAGGATCGCGTCATAAAGCGTGCGCCGCACCTGAGATAGATTCTCTGTATCGATATTGTTGGCTAGTTGGATAAATGTACTAAACTGTGGCCTCATATATTAAAGGATAAGGTATTCATGATTGAAGGAATTGATATGGCCATCTGAATGGTTCGAGAACACAATTTACTAGCAGCAACCCGCGGTTTTTCCTGCGATATGATGTAGAACAAACCTAGTATTATAATTTATGCTACACTGTTATAGATCCTAGCGTGATTTTATATATAGCCTATAACATTTTAGATGAGTGTGCTATATAATAGTGTTTTATTCTGACCTTATAAATTAGGCCCTGCGTTAATATGTCAGCCAGCCAGTCAGTTTCTCCTTTTATATATGTAGATAGTAAAATTTGACTGGCATTTTTATAGTTTTCTCGATAATATAGCTTCTGTTGTGACAGCTTTGAAACGCGGGTTAACATGTTTGCATTGCACTTGCGGCAACTATTTTCAAGATTGATTTTCTCTCGCAATAGACGATAACGTCTTGGATACGTAAACGTTCAGCTCCTAAAAGAGACGAGCAAAAATAAAACATATTTTGAATTTTATAGCTGTACTTTCAGACAAACAAGTTATATCTGAATATTAAGGATGAGGTATTCCTGATTAATGAAGGGAAGGAAATGTTAAAATAATCTATACAAAATAAATAAAATGAATAAATTCCCACAACTTCTCATACCTTGACTTGACTCCGTGATAAGCACTTGTGTTACGGACGCCAGACAGCAGAGGAATCAAAAATATACTACTTAAATACATATATTTAACACCCAGACAGTTTAAGATGTAAGTATCTTCTGTCTATTTATTAGAAGATCAATCATATTGAGTACCGGCAGAGTAGAATAGTAGTTCCCTCTGTACCAGGTGTAATAAGTTCGACTAAGGTACCGGAACCGACAGATGGCGGTATATACATCCGAAACGGCGCAGTTGAAATACATCAAGGCGGAGGTGGGCCGTAGTATCCCCGTCGCAAAACTTCGCTCTGCGATTGTCACGACGCAGCAGTTATGAGCAAAATCCCCGTTCCTTCAGGAGGCCTTTGTCCAACATTGGACTTTATACAGGCTGATATGACGAATCATAGATGGAGCTGTCTTTGTTATGAGTCTCATTAGTGATTTATCAGTGTATGCAGAAGTACAATACAAAGTTTACGTAACGCGAGATTTTATCATCATAGTTTGTAGTAATATTACAATGTTACAAATTACATTTTAAAATGTTAGATATGCAGTATTTATTAATAACAATTTTTGTATCTCTCGGAATCCAAGGCGAAAGTGAACAGTAACCAAGTCACCGGATATGGAGTAACTGTATATTAGAATAAGCCTTGTTGCTCTGATGGGCGCAAAAATTGGCTTATATTATGAAGTTCTAGGTTGGAGTCGTGAATCTAGCTGAAAGAGGAATCTCACTGTGTATTATGTCTTACATATACATATACAGGTTTTTTATATCTCACTCTTATATGATGACCACATCAACTCAAAACTGTTTTTTTATGTAGACAGATATTAAGATTATTGATCGCATTAGGGTCCATGAGGAATCCTCCATTTCGGTTAAATTTGTAAATAAAATCGTGATTTTTTAGAATTGTGGTTAATCTATTATTTTGAGTTGGTGCAATGAATGAGCTATTCTGCCAAAAATGATCGATCGATCGACGATTTCACAAAAGCACGCAAATGTCATTCCCATACAACAACTGTCATAGAGCTACGTCTATATTCATTGGGACGGCGCCACCGTCTATAAGAAACACAAGAACTCTTTACTGCGACGTTCGAACCACAGAATAAACAGGTTTAAAGAATGGTACGATGTTTATGTTTTTATCAAATAGCCAGTTGTCATGCGTCCCAGCACTAGGTCACGAACGAAACGCTGCCACAATGGCGTCGATGATATTATTACACAGTGATAATTACATTTGCAAGTGTTGTTGCACGCGATTCTACTATTAAATATGAACATGAAAAAAAGTGGCCGCAAAATAAGCGAGTTACATCAGCGGACCAGCATCCTCGTTGGATCCAGGTCAACCATCTGAGTACGCACCGTGGATGAGAGTCGCTGTTACTTTTTAAGTGTTTGTTACTATTACCCGCTGTAAGTGGTAACCGACTGGGTAAACAGCAGACTATAGTTGTGTTGATGTACACTCTATTATCGAATGTACTAACCACGGGGGACCTTATGTTATAACACGAAGATAAAATTTCTTATCTGTACTCGTGTTTCAAGTTGCCAAAATTACCCTATACATTAATTTATTTTTTTCCGTTTGATGCTGTTGCCTTAGTAAATTATAGTGTTACGTAATACAATTATATAATTATACTAGCGACCCGCTCCGGCTTCGCGCGGGTGCAATCAGGATAAAAAATGGTTATTGTAGGTTATCCTTCAGAGATAGATATGTATATTCCATCGCCGAGTTTTTTGTAGACCTTTTTTAAAGGTGTACAATACTGTAGTACACTTTTTTGATCTATCTCGTCGAATTCAGCTGGCTGAATGCTATCTATGTATTCGCAAAAAAATGACACTTACATCACACTAACTTCTAAAATTATCAGTGTTCCTTTAATATATTATGCATGTATTATACATATACCTTCCTCTCAAATCACTCTATCTATTAAAGAAACTACATCAAAATTCGTTCCGTAGTTTTATAGATCTTAGCATTCAGAACAGGGAAAGGGACTTTGTTTTAAACTACACACTAACCAACTTCTATATCTTCAAAGAATTATGATCCGTCCTATTGACAAAAATCCATTTGAATATGATACCGACCTATCGCTATAATAATATTTACTTTGACGTGAATGCTGTAATCGCGTATTTTATATACCATGTTAGAGAAAATATTAGGTAAGTATTATGCTCATCGTGGACTCATTTTATATCTGTGCTGCGGGAACTTTTCCTGCGTCAAAAGTAGCTTGTGTCATTCCCTAGAGTTCATGGTACCTATGTAGGTAGCTAATTTAATCAAAAACAAATTACCGGTTGAGCCGTGAAATTATAACAAATAGACGGATATACATTTAAAATGGAATAAATGTGGAAAAAAATTTGGTTTGGTCATCGTAGACTATCTCAAACCAATATTTTTTTCCATAACGTCCCATACATAGACCTGTTTCTATGATAAGTCGCTTGTGTTACGTACATCAGGCAACAGAGGAATCACACATATACTACTTAAATAAATATATTTAACACCCAGACACAGAACAAACATAAATATCGTCGTATAAATTATTTTCCTTTGTGTATATCGAACCCACGACCTTTGGTGCACAAGACAGGATCACTACCATCTGCGCCATCGGGCCCGTCGAATTATGGCCATGGAGTAACGGCAGAGTAAAATAGTCATTCCCTTTGTCGCTAGTGGCGACTGAGGTCCCGGAACCAATAGATGGGCAGGGATGGGCAGCAGCGTTCCCGCCGCAAAACTGCGCTCTGCGATTGTTACTGTGTCAAGCTGTGGACGGCTGGTATGATGTTTTAATTTGAGTAAAGTATACTATGAGCCGCCAATTACTAACTAAAATGTTTCAGAATCAGTCACATCACACATTTTGTAGTGAAAACATGTCTTTAAGGTCGCCGAGGCAGTCAACTGACCGTTGAATTGGAGGCATGAACTATTTTATAAGGGCCATAGTAATGACAAAGGTGTAGAATCCCAATTGTCAACCAATGTTTCGCCAATACCTAATTTGGATTTCAATTGGTGTTGTTTATTATGTGTCCATGTCCAGATAATGTAAATAACAATAAAACGCAAGTTGCATATTCCGTATTAGGCGTGTTAGTCATGCGGCCATGTGCTTGGTTAAGTACCTCGGGAGTCATTGCTTGGCAACGAATTGACGATCTCTTTGTGTTGTTATTGTTTTTGCATTTTTTTAAAGAAACTGTTTCGTTTTAATAATTCTAACTCAATGTTATTAAAACGAAAGTAAAATCGGAAACAAAGTAAAGAAAATTCATTTTATTTTTGTTAGTCTCCGTTGGGAAACAAATGAGTATAATAGAATTTAGAATTCTATTTTCGACGATTTAAGTTTTAGTTTAAAGTCGAAATATAATTCAACTCTTCAAAGTTTGTAGAAAACAGACCTTCACGTGGTGCGATTGCTTTGTGTCAACCGCTTCAAAGTAACACTGGCCTTCTCGACGAATTAGTCGGACCGCAAAACTTATTATTGTTTATTATTTGCATCGTTTATTGATTACAATACTTGGCCGAGTGATATAGTCGCAACTACGTACAATTACGGTGTCGGAGGCTGATTCATTTCTACATTAGTTTTAATAGACGGCAAGTTTCCTACAATTACCGCGTAATTGTAACGGAAGTGAGGCCATGCGCTATTCCATTGCATCGTTTCGTTTAACTACACTTTATTAGTTTTAGTACAATAACCGTGCGTGTGACAACAAAGAAATGCGTTTACCTAATAAAACGACTTTAAACGCCGTTTATTTTATTTTAGTATTATTTTATTCGACATTTCGGTTGCAGCAACTGTTTTTATGATTGGTCCCGATTTTTTAAATGTGTTTATAAATTAATAAACACTTTTTTTCTAGTTTTATACTAATAATAATTCATCATTTTTTTTTTGCATATATTATTTTTTATTATTTACGCCTTGGTTTATAAAAAAATAAAATAAATCATATGGTGAACACATCTAGGTTACCGTCTAGTTTATATAGTTAATATTATATTTAATTATGAATATTAGTATGAATGATAGTGATCTGTAAGTATACCTATACTAAATAAATACGTTGGTTGATCATGGCGTCTCTTGAAGGCGACATTTTGTACGAATGAATAATTTTGTGCGTTGGTCATGTGACTTTCTTTATTTTGATGCAAATCCTTGTCAATTGTTTACAATATAACGTTTACGGTGTTACAACTCGGGCAGAATCCTAATACTTCACGCGGCTCGCCAACTGTGCGGACATTCGTCGCGGTTGGATCGCGCTTATCTGTAGACGGGCTGACGGACAGCCGTGTGTTAATTGGTATGACCAAATAAAAACCAGATAACACATGTTATTTCAATAAAAAAATACATTATGTCAAATACCGTTATCGCAACTGGTCAAAAGAAACAAATCCTACCTGAAAATGGATATCTTTTTCACTATAGAATTCTGCTATCTGATTAATCTGTGTCCAAAATCAATCCAAAAATATATATTATTTTGTTTAATCTTCCGAATCATATGTAATTCAGGTGTTTTTATAAATAAATAAGACACATAATTTATATAATATAAACTCTCGCACTCTTATTCATAAAAATCTCTCCACGCTTCTTGTCGATAAAATCCATGAAACATTCCGAAGGTCAGCAAAGGTCTGTTTAGTTAAAATGATTAATTTAATTGCTTTAAGGGCTTATAGTTTACTCTTTAAACTGATCCTCTGTGGAGTTGCAGTTCTTTTAGATAAACGGCTTATGTATTCATTGTTAACAATTAAAAATGATAATGCATTACAGCCAAATTTAATAACTTTATTTGCTTCTCTTTAATTGTTCCTTTTATAACATTGAGTAATTTTTATTTGTATAAATATATAATACTTTCTATTACAAATTAGTATCTACATATAAGAAATGGCTTTATTTTAGAAGCCATTGGAAGTCAATAGCTGTACATGACCTCCCTAAGAATGGAGGAATTTTGCCCATACTTGCTCCGCTGTGCAAGCGTGTTAGCAATCGCAGAGCGCAGCTTTCGCGACCGGAATGCTGATGCAAATTTCCGCCCTGTGCATTTGGGCTACACTGTTGTGGATGGATATACAGCCACCGGTCAGTTCTGGTACCTTAATGGCCTTTTACGACACCTGGTACGGGGGGAGGTACTATTCTCCTCTGCTCTAAGATAAATAAATTTATATTCTAAGTCTAGTCGTAATGGATATAATTTATATAACCATAATGATCGTAATTTATTTTGAAAAATCGAAGTTTATTCATTATTATAATATTTATTGCAAATATTTAATTAATCCATTTCCCAAACAGAAGCATACTACTCTATTTTATTTTATTACCTTCTAATGTTGTTTGCATGCTATAAATATTCATTAGTTCTACATAGACAAACTTGTCTTGTTTGCATCTATATCCGAAACTATGATCTTATTTATGATTCAGCGTTGGCGTAGTAGACATACTAGAGTTATTACTTTTACTAGAGAGGGCAAAACTAAAGCGAAACCTACCCCAGGTCTTAGATATGCCGTGTTTACATTTATTCTGCTTTATAGCATATTTGATTTTGTAATTTTTATTGTGGCTTATTGTATTGAGCAATGTGCTGTTATTTACATTACTAAGTTTGTAATCAAGCTAGGCAGGCAAGGTAAGCGTCACCATAACTTGCATGTTTATGTCACATTGCCCTGTAAGTTCATCGTCTCTCTTACCCTTCAAAACTGAACTACAGCAATGCAAACACTGCTGTTTGTGCGGTAGGTACCTTCCAATTCAGATGACCTTTGTATGACGGCTACCTCTAAGAATACTTATTGTATAACATAATCCTTATTAATATTATAAATCCGATAGTAACTCTGTCTGTCTGTTACGCAATCACGCCTAAACTACTGAACCGATTTAAATGAAATTTGGTACACAGATAGTCAAGCCTTAGAAAGGACATTGCCTGCTTTTTCATTCGACATTTATATTTATTAGAGTTTTAAAGGGTCGAAAGGGGGATGAAAAGTTATGAGGAATCGCTACTGTTAGAGTTAGAAGCTTAAAGCTTATATTTAGGCTATTGATTTGTAAATATAAATAAGTTTAACATTCAAAGTTTATATAAGGTAAACTAAAAAGGTATTGTGCCCAAAGAAACTACTGTACGTGGATGAAGTCGCGGGCACAGCTAGTTTATATAAGAATCACTCAATTCACCCAACATTTGACTAATTCCTTGATAAGTGCTAAAAGCACTTGTGTTACAAAATCAGACAAAATAGGAATAATAAATATAATACTTACATACCTATTTAACTCTCATTTAAATACAGATATTAATCATATTAATGTGTGTCCTGGGTGGAGGTCGAACCCACGATCCTTGGCTCACAACCGAACAGTTCATTCATGTAGCAAATGCTTACTGCGCGTTATCCGCAATGAATATCGCGCGATAGCCCAAAGAATACGCGCTCGGGCGCGGGTCGTGACATGCGGGCAAGCTGGATGAGCCCAGATATAGGCCACGATACTGCCACACGTGCGTCGCCCTTCATCGTCCCCACCAAGACCCCGTGTTTACACGGGGCTCCCCGTCGGTTACTATATACTGCTGGTGCCCTACATTCGAGCTTGCATTCTAACTTTGACGAACACCCACTACCTTCTATTATTATCAACTCCATATATCTTATTAATTAGTCTTAAAATTTGAAAACGATAATGTCATCAATATTAGTCACGCAGATTCTATCTGATTTCCTGATTTTTGATGCCATAAACGCCAGATGTACAAAAAAGTATGCAATTATAATGCAATTCCGTTGGACTGTATGTTAGTTGAGTCAGTTTGATGAGCTCATTCGTGACATCAACCATCGATGCAGCGGGACGGCCGATTTCACTTAGGTATCCTTTAGCTAATTTTAGTGCGTGCAACTGCGTAGGCGAATGGGCTGCAATCCAGCCCCGTTCACCACTCGCAATTACGTCGTTAAATCCTCTTTGAAACGTAACGACTAACATATCGAGTGTGCCGACGACTGACGGCGGTCGAGGTGGGCAGCCGGACGGTGTTCACGCAACGCGAACCCTCGGGCGCAAACAATTGAACTGAAAGCGAGCAGAACTGAGTTGCATGGTAATGGTCGCGTGTCGGACGCGACATTGCACCTGAATTTGACATACGCCTGCACACATACAGTACGCTAAAATTATTTTGTCTACACCAAAAATAAATAGATTTAAACATCCTTACCAATGTAACAGTTTTTCGCTTTTTATCGTGCGTAAATTTTGGTTTGAAATAGATTAAACTTTTTATAGAGATTACATTAATAGAAGGCTATTAAGACTAAGGTGTACGTCGTTTTGTACTGAAAGTGGCGAATTGGTTTAATTTACTCAGGGGAAGAGTAAGCTCGCCTCTACGCTAAGTTTATTATCTTAGCACTTCCCAGTACACGGAGCCCAAAGCGCCGCACAAAGTTGCGAGTGACAATACGTCAGGTGAGCTTACGAGGTGGCGACGACACCCCCGTAGCGGCCGTAGCATCCATCCTACGAGCCGGCGGGCCGACAGTGCCGCACGCGTCTTGCCGCCGAGCGGACGCCTCGCCACAACTATTCAAACAACTCGACTGCGATGTTAATCGGACTTTCCGTGACGGTGCACCCGATTTGATATTCAAATTGGACAAACGAAATAAGTCGTCAGGGAGTGTACGATTGTATTGTAATGAGACATGTTGTAGAACCGTATATGGTGCTCTTCCAGCACGTAGACTTCAATATATGAATGAGAGGAACATGGAATTCGTTCACAGTGATAATCAACCTTATTCCCAGTGAAGTGAGACTTAGTGATGAAAGGATTTCTTGATTGCACTATAAACCGCCAAAATTAATTCTTACGCGGAGTTAGGAGTGCGCGCGGCGCCGACCCGCGGGGCGCGCCGCCGCCAATTCGTCAAGGGTTGGAAGAAAACCATGGGGGTCATCTCCAAGACCTTCGGCGTCGTCTTCAGTCTGTAAGTCTTCACTTTTTCTACAAAATCGGAAGTAATTTCACGCCACGTACGAAGTGATAGCTGTCAGCATGTCACATCGCTTTTTTCAATCTTAAAAATTATCTCTATCGCTCCAATTTATCTGGAGTACTTACTGCACACCGAGTAGCAATAAAAGCCTATTATCCAGCGGCTGCGCCGACGTCCCTGCGCGTCTTGCGCAAGCGCTCCTATTCGCACGTTCCCCGGTACTTGAACGCGGCTTTCGGCTTTATAGTACGAGCGTAACTGAACGATTCTCGTTTGCTTTTCATTCACGATGTCTTATTCATTTGTAAGTTGTCCCGCGCCAAAGTCAATTTCGTTATGCATACGTTACCCAGGTCTTGTTATTAATTATTGTCGCGCAGTCGATTGTTTTGTTGTAATCCAGTTCCCATAGCTAGGGTACTTTCGCTTAATGTATGTTAACGAGACTAATCTTGTAACAGTTCCGCACGCAACAATGCGTAGAGCGTAATCTACCGAGGACCAGTGAAACTTGGTGTTACGTGTTTCTGTAATTTGGTTTCGGAGATATATTTCCGGAGGTGTACAAATACTAATTATTTAGAGTCCCTCCCAGTCACTTGTGTCTTTATTTGTTTATTTGACTGACTGGCGCCTCAGCATCGCACGAAATGCAATATGCATTTACATATTTTATTGTATAAAACCTTTTTTTTATAACTTCTATTTCCCCGTTAGGTATGAGAATGCGTACGGAGTGTTCTGTGTTCAACTCGAAACAATCAGGGTCAATGCGGCTAGAGTATTTCCTTATAATATTTACTTGGTATTTGAATTTCATATTGTTGTTTTTCCTGAAACAAATTCGTTTTCAAAGACAACAGACTAATATTTTAGATCAGTGTTTTATTTAGCAATGACAAACGGAATTCAATATTTTTCTATGACGCATTTTTATTACTAATGCCATCACTAAATATATCAGTCTGACGCTCAACTGTTTTAATGTTTTGGACGTAATTATTCAATGGTATACTATGAAAGGGCAACGCACTCGAGTCACTTGGTTGTCTAAAAAGAGAAAACCAAACGACGTGATAGCATCTAGCTCTATGAACACACTCGCCGAGGTACAGGCTATAGTTTAGTTTCTTGCAACAACTCGTAATACATTTAGAATTAAATGTTAGAAATTATTATTTCTTCCTTGGTTGCAGAACTCGTCCATATCATAGGGTTAATCATAATAAGTAGTTTCCGATCAGATCGACGGTAGGCTTCAGAGCCGGGGTAGCCGATGACGTCACCAGTTTGCCAACCGGCCATCGACGTTGGCTGTCTAAAATTAATAGATAACTATACCGTAAATGTGGAAATTTAGCACTATCTTGATAGACCTCAATTAAACCGCTGTTAAACGAGTATTCGTTGTAAACTGTTGTGTTTAAGCTTGAAGTTTTTACTTGGCTCTAAACTTTAAAACATCCTAAGTTACTATATTTCCTTTAAAATACTTGCAGTGATTTCTTATAAATCACTGGTCGGCAACTCGTGGCCCTCGAGTCGTAAAGGCCGTGGAAATAAAAGTCTAATTCTTATAATTAAATTTAAAGTTAATTTCAATTTTTCGTAGTATTTAGTGTAACAATCTTTCTTAATATAGTACCTACTTTATATACTTATAGTGTATAAAATAGGTACTCTACCTTCAATAGGTAGGTAAATACCCCTTTATTAGGTACAAAACGTGCGATATGCCAGTGACTGTATGGCTCTCCCTAAGGTTGCCGACCGCGACACTAGACAGCTTGATACTCCGTATACGAATAGAAGTAATAGTTTCACATTTAAGTTTGTACACCATAAACTCCAGATACATGTCCAAGCAGGTGAACGATACCATTGTACGGATTTACTACGATTTCGGCTTTGGCGGCACTCGTCAAAGACAACCGTTGCCTTTTAAAGATACGTATGACAGTATTTATTTCTTTAATCGCCAGCCCTTTACTTTGAGCCTACTGGAGCTGCACAAATGCGGAGAAAGCATAATACTAGAGATGTAATATCTTACAACAATTGTTATCGTTATTCTTAATGTTCGTCCTGTTATTTCCGACGATTAGTTAATAATTTTAATATGCTTTGTGACAACGGCAGAGTTGAATAGTACCTCCCCCTGTAACAGGTGACAACCGACAGATGGCGGTATATCCATCCAAAGCTGTGTTGCACAATTGCTACAGGTCGGGAGTGGGCAGCAACATTCCCGTCGCGCTACGCTCTACGATTGCCACCACGCTTGCCCAGAGCGGCAATTATAACCAAATGCCTTCTTTAGGGAGGGGGGCTATGCCTATCAGTTGACTTCAAATGGTTGCTATCCAAAGCTGTCCAAACTTAAGGAATCGCTAGTTTATATGATAAATAATTTTACTGACTCCCTTGTCTGGGTCGGACAATGGTTACGTTCATTTTATTTAATATATAAGCCACGAAGGGCTTCGGTAACTGGTCTAACGATATTTTAAACAAACGAATTTTTTCCCCTTGCTTCATTTAAAATGAACACGCGCCAAGACAAGTCTTCACTACATAGTATAACAAGAAGTCTTATTTCGCTGTATGTCCTTATTTATGCTTACATCTTTAAAACTACGCAACGGATTTAGATAGTTTATTATTTCATTCAAAATTCAAGAGGATGGTTTATATGTATAATAATAAATGTTTTTATGTATAAAAATATACATGCAAAATTTTGTAGAGAAACAATGATCATTTTATAGGTTTACCAAAAACCCGACGAAATAGATCAGAATAATAATGTCCGCGATGGCATTTGTTTATTTCTTAGGGATACCCCACAATAACCTTTATTTAACCTCAACGCACTTGGGCAAAGCCGGGGCGGGTCGCCAATCATTCATAAATTTACCTCGAAACTATTAAAGAATTCTAGTGTCTATCACCGGCCGCCCTATCGGCGCTTCCTAATCGTCTCTAGGACGCGCTGCCATATTTTATGAGCCTATATTGGTTTAAATTATAAACAATGGGACACGACTTAAGCGTTTATAACGGTCGTAAATTGTCGGCTTTTTACGCGCAGGCACATGTTGGCTTCGTGCTCCCATATCGTTTGCCGCGCCCAATCGTAACCTCGTAAAGGTAATCGGCTCGCTCGTAACTCCTAATCCATCCGTTCGATATGGGAACTCTATTGTCCAGATCGACTCTATCAGATATCTTCCAAGCTAACTTTACACCTGCCGCTGCATTAGCCGAAATCAACACTTATTACTGCAAAGATAAAGGTCAGGTAATGTGAATGCGCGCTGTTGTATTGTTAAAATTTGTTCGAGTTAGTATCGGTTATCACGCTTTGGACAAACAACACGATACGGATTAGACCGTGTGTGGAGAATTGCCGTTTCTTTCGCTCATTGATTTTAACGACTGTCATTATTTCCTCAAACACGTAAAATCTTTATTTAAAATTGGCTTCGGCTTCGACAACACAGAGATCGACTCAGTCTATTTTGATAAATATCTTTAAAAATCTAAGGAGATAAATTGGAAACCTAGAAATTTGTTAATTAACTATGTAATGTGATTCCACTACAAGTCGCTTTCCGCTATCTATCTGACCCTATAAATGCTTAGATCTTTGAAACTACGCAATGGGTTTTAATGCAGTTTTTCTAAATAGATAAAGTGATTCCAGGGAGAGGATTATATGCAAAATTTATTCATAATATAATAATCGTAAATAACATCATTTATTTGCGATTACATTGCAGACGCTGGCTGAACCCGACGAGACAGATCAAAATAATGTACAGAATTGTACACCATAAAAAGGTCTACAAAAAAGTCTGCGAATGCATATGTCTAATTATTATTAGGCATAACCTCTCCTAATCTAACCTCATATTTGTATCCTCTTTGGACCCGAGTTTGAAACCGAGGTGTGTCGCTAGTGGTAATATAAACTGACTTTTTCTTTGTAGTAAATGAGTTTGGACCGACAAGCGGCAGAACGGAACCGCATTGTCTGCTATCTAGGCTGACTGGTTCGTCTAGGTGACCAAGGATGACAGGGCACGCTCACAATGCCTGGTTAATGTTAAAAGGGCCACAGTATTTACGCCGTCCACGTTGGTCCTTGAGGTTTATTTCAGAGCACGGCATGACGCGCGAGCCATAAATGAACCCTCGCCCATTAAAAAATCGATAAAACTGTAACTAAACATTATCTATTCTGGTCATCTATCTGTGGGAGGACAAAGTGAAATACTGGTTTTAGATTTAATAATTTCGTTGATAGAAATCAATTATATTATGTTTGTGATATTGATTTTCCGGAATAATTCGGTGAAGAAATGTTTGATATTTACATATAATTCAAAGGATAGTCAATTAATACATTTCGGTGGTAGGTGGTACCAGTTGCCGTGAGGTACCGGCAGAGTAGAATAATACATCCCTCTTTACCAGGTGTCATAAGAGACGACAAAGGCGCCAGGACCGGCAGATGGCGGTGTATCCATCCCATCCATCCCAGTATAGCTCATATGCAGAGGGTGGGGGGATGGGCAGCAGCATCCCCACCGCGAAAGCCAGCCCAGGCCAAGCCCAGGGCGTTAATTATAGGCAAATTCCCCCTTTATTGGGGAGGCATATGTCCAGCAAGGGACTTGTACTTGTCCAATGGCTGTTATGATAATTATGATGCCAGTACAATGCATTGCTTAAGTTTGTTCCGAGGTTAGAAATAAATATATTTATCTACAGACCTCTTATTGCGCTTTTCTTTTAAACACCTGAACTATATGGCTCAATTAAATTGAATGTTTAATACTTGTTAATTGCCACCAAGTGTTAATTTGCCTGACGTCGACAATTTAATATTTGCCTTCGATAATAACAAACGAAGGCAAGGCCGATATCATCGTACCGCAATTTGTGATGTAGTACAGGTGTGCTCTCTAATCGGTCATTGTCTTTCACTTCCTGCTATTGATAACTTATTTTCTGTAGTTAATTTAATACGTTCACAATACGTAATTAGTTAGTCACCCTTAGGGGATTTCTGACAGATGGTCAGTTTTCCACTTGCAATGTAGTTTTATAATTCCCTGTCGGTGGCTTAGTCATGCCTTTGCTTATAATTTAACCAGTTTTATGCGAGTAGGTATCCATGGATACCTAAGTACAACCGAGGGTCGGCTCCCTACTTTATGTAAAATTGGTAATTGTATATCATTAAAGTTTCACTTTTTCACTTTAAAAGTCATTATTTTCAAATTGCTTCAGCTTGAAAAAAACATTGTATGCGCGCCTTATATTCAATTCAAGTAATTATCAGTGAGTATTTTTTCCATGTACTATTGTAAATACGCACTATAATATCAGACTGCCTATAATTAAAACCTATTACCGAAACCGGACACAAGCTATATGCGGCGGCATGTGCAAGCCTTCCGTGCCTTCCCAGATCTCATAAGTCTTTCCTAGCAACGTGCACCATCGTGTATCTGATGAGACGCTCAACTTAAGGACCGCCATCGGTTCCACGGTGAACTCTCCACTTCGTTGCGTCAACAACCATTGACATAACGAGTTGAGTAATTAAGTGGTCTGCATCGGCAACAGAGGGTCAGAGTGCAGTCCCTTGCCCTTTGTTCCCCATGCATTGTGTTCGTTTCCTGTCCGCCGGAATTGACGTGTATTCATTAGGGACATTCACTCGCTATTTATTCCCTTCGTTTGAATTAATTGCTGAAAGTGTATGCTTTAAATTGTTTAACCCTTTTTTTATTTTTACTCTGTCTTTAGTTGGATCATTAAAATCTATACGTAATAAATGTGAAGTATTCAATTGTTATGTCAATGTAGAGTGTTTATATGTAAAATCAGCTGATTCCATATGAAAGCACATAGGAACCCACAAAATGCATTTCTAACTAATATATCTTCATCAATATGAATCATGAGAAATTCACACGGACCGCGCGCTCTTTTTCAATCCCTACTTAATCTTCTCACTCTTTGTCCTTTATAATCAGAAGTCGCACCTCCTCTTCGCCTGGTCCGTGCCCACTGTCTATCGGTTCCGTTAGCTTTCTCGCTCTCTTTCTCCGATGCTCCGGTTTTCCTGTCTGTCTGTCTGTCTGTGTTTCTCTTTAGTCTGCCCAAAATCCGATATCACACACGCTACAAGTACCGTAGCCGCTTGAAGTTCGCCTTTTATCCGGCCGGGTCGCGATAGACCGGAAAGACTAGGTCCGGCTTATAATTAAAACAATTGTAATAATTTTCGCCTGTAGACATCCTTTAGCTGATATAATGATAACAAGTTTCGACATGTCCTTTAATAATCTTGTTTAATTGTCCAAGCGAGAATGTCACCTAACATGAAATTTTAGAACGTGTTGATTTTATACGTTAGGCCGAGTTTTGTCATTTCCTTTGGGTTATTTACGAGGATGTTAAATAAAAACGAGGATTACAAGTTTCATTAAATTACATAGACTTTATGACAAATCAGTTAACATAGTTTTTTATTAGTAACGGTATGTCGTAATTGGTCAGTGGCTAAATAAAACAAGTTTCTCTTTGTAACGAGTATATTTTTTTGTTTATGAATGTTTTTATAAAAAAATATTCTTTTTAATAATTTTCATCACCCACTAAATCTATTTTTTTATTTACAAAAAAGCGCCATGGGTTCTTATGAACATGTGTATATGTTCTGTGTCTTGGTGTTAAATGTTATATTTGTAATGACCTAGCTACTTATTACGGAGTTCGGTCAACGTATAAGATTACAACGTATGGTACAACGTATAACGTATAAGTTATGTGAATTTTAATATACAAAGAGAGATACCACTACAACAAGTTACAGTGAGTGAGGGAAATGGCAAGTGATCCCCACTACAATTATTTCCATTCTCATAATTACAGTCTCGATTTCTATATTATTTAATAACATTTTATAACTTTTCCTGTTCCGTGTAAAATAACTAATAAACACATATATAGTTGACTAGCTTATTGTTATGTGTCCATTATGCATTATTATAATTAAAACACTTTTCGCAAACATCCCGCATTATGCTAGTGCCAGAGGCACTTTCTAAACTCATTAATCGCAGTTGCGTTTCCCTTACAATGTTCTTATTTATACATCCGCTGATTATATGAACACCTTCGACTTTCACTATATAGGACAAACAGGGTGTACAAGCAGGTCATCGCGGTTTTTCCCAAGGAGTTTCCGCTATCGTCGACATTTAGGGATAAAAAAATCTACTTACATAAAAACAGAAGTTTACTGGCTGACTGACTGACATATTAACGCAGTACGTAGGGGAGTACTAAGAAAGGATTTTTGAAATTCACCCCTTACGAGGTTTCAAAGTTAGTAAGAAACTTTGCTTTTATGTAGTTATTCAAATCAAATTCCATTATGGTTTTTCATTGAAAGACATGAAACACGAGTAAAATATTTTTTGGATAATCATCCCTTACTATGCTTTTTACCATCTAAAAGGGAGTTAAAAGTTAGTATTAAAGTTATACAAATTATAGCGAGTGAAACTGCGGGGCGCTGCTAGTATCTTATATAATTTTCATGGTAATGTACCTTTCCATTAGTAAAATATAAATCGTGCCTCGTTATATTCTAGTTTAGGTGTTTATAGTTAATTTAAAATAATGTAGCCTAACGGCGAAGACGTAGCTGTCTAATGGTGAAATAATTATTTAAATTGGTGGTGAACTTTTTTAATAAAATCGTACCAAACAAACACATCAGATATTTCCTTTATAATACTTTTTAATATTAGTATACATTATACATAGAGACTAAATATATAAAATGAGGTCTTAAGTCAGGTGCAACTGTGTTACTTCATTCAGTTTTTATTATAATTATACCAAATCAGTCGTACCTCTGCTGTACACGAGCTGGAGCTGTAGTTTTTACCCCTAATTGCCACTTACGCTAGGCACTGGGTGCTGGTCATCTCTTGAAATGACCTCGAAGATCCGATGGATCGCACCCTGTACTCTGTCAGCTCAGGAAGGTACAAGACGACATGATAGACTGTGGGCTGCCGGAATACCCTTAAAAAGTACTTTCACTATAAAAAGTGAACGCGTAAATATTGTAAAATAATGAAAAGATAAAAAATAAATGATATAAAAAGATACAACATAGAAAAGATAAAAAAATTACTAGAGTGTACACCAGTACCACCAAAGTTAAGTGCGAACTTGACCTTGCGCGTAACAACAAACAGAGATTTATTGTCAGTAGTAATACACATTCGGCCGGACGGCCTTAGGATATTTGTTAATAGAGAGCTACCAGTTGTGCAAACAATTGCATATATTCATAACAAATTTGTCTGTCGGCCCGGCTCGGAAGTCCTTCGCAAGTCCTAACAGGCGTGACGCCTTCGGCGATACACTAAAATGAATTTGGGTGAACGATAATTTTTTAAGACCTTGCTTAACTTACGTACCGGAGAATCAATATATGCTATATAACATCTATTAGCTAAAACTATAATATCTTCGAGAACACTCCTATCGATACGAGAAAACAAAAAATAAATGACTTTAAGACAAGTTTAACAAATATTTTTTTAACATTCGCATATACTATTAAAATCCCGAGGTAATTTGGTTTGTTAATAATTTTGGTTTTTAATAATTTGGTGGATTGGTTGTTAATAATTTAATAATAAAAACCAACTCTGCAATGGGTTACCGAAAGTGAAAAATAGTACCTTTCCCTGTACCAGGCGTTGTAAGAGGCGACTGAAGTGCTGACAGATTGCGGTAATCCACTCGAAGCCGTATAGCTCAATTGCAATAGGCCAGCAGCATTCCCGTAGCGGAGCTACGCTTTGCGATTGCCACCACGACTGCCCAGCGTAGTAACTGGGTAAAATTCCCTCTTAGGGAGGCATATATCCATCAATGGTCGTACTACGGCTGTAATAATAGATAGTACATTTTCTCTCACTTTCCTTGTACAATATTTTCTAACAATTATGCGTTTACTACTCATAATAAAACTACTCTTTTAATGGGTTTAAAACGCGGTTTATATAAGTTTTTTACTTTTTTGTTCGACGTTTCGGTTACCTTGCGGCAACTGTTCCCAATATTGATTTGTGATAATGATGTGGAAATTAACCGCGTTTTAAAGCCGTTAAAATAGTAGTTTTACTTTCCCCGTTTCCAACTTTGTATTTATACGTAATGGATATCTAAATCTCAAACAATCCAAGGCCCAGGCAAGCTTAAGCTAATTATAAATAACGCAAATTTAATTTTATGTTTGCGCCCCGTGATTATAACACATTACTGCGCCAAATATTTTTCAATTTATAAAGTTCTCAGAAACGTTTATGGACAAAAAAGGATCTAACCCATTTTTAGCACGAAAATAGATGTTCCCTAAATTATTTAAGGCTTCATATAAAGCGAGATCGATTTTATTTTCGACCAGGTCTACAAACGGGTCCGCGTGATGCGTGTCTCAGCAGCCTATATGAGTTTGTAATATCAGAAGGATATCACTAGCGCGTTGCCAACCTTTTGTCTTGAAATGGTTGTCACATTACACTGCCTCTCTCACCCTTCAAACCGGAACATAGCAATGCAAACACAATTCGGCGGTAGAAATAGGCGAGAGAACTAATGCAGACTTTGTATGAGGTCTTACCTCATACTGTTATTGAGGAAACATTGTTTTGTTATACTCGTATGATTTTGGAGGTAAACAAAGTAAATATAGCTCCAGTTCTATATGCCAGTTGCGGTGAACCGCAGCTGTTAGTATTACGGTACCACAAGGAAACAAAGTTTAAAAAACAATTAGTTGTACTTCCAATTGCCACATTGTAGCGCATCGTTGTGCAATACACATTGCACTCGTATCTTCAACACACAATAAAGTTGACTACAACAAATGGTTCGCTTGTATTTCCGGCTTCAGTATTTCAATTAGTGCAACATTTCTTCACACTCATTTTCTTACAATAGATTTATCACACATCTTATACGTTGATCAGCCTTCCAGATAAATCTATATATGTCAATAAAGCTGACTGACTGATGGCATATCAATGTAAGGACAAAACTATAGGGGTTAGAAAGTTGATATGCACATGGGTTCCTTTTAGTAGTAACTTAGTGCTCCCACGTGCACTTAGAATCTTTTTTGAAAATTGGGTGAATTTTTAAAAAAACTTTCTTATGGGGGTAAAACGGGGGTGCAAAGTGAATACAAAATTTTGCTGTTTTTGAAGTTATTCGAATGTAATTGAAATTAAATGAAAAAAAGAGTGAAATACATGTCAAATATTTTTTCGAAAATCTTTCCTCGAGGTGGTTACAAAGCTAATATAAAAATTCTACAATTTAACGTGGGTGAAACGGCGGGGCACTTGTAGTCGCTCATATCACTTTGTCATAGACAACAGAGAAATCATTACATATATAAAACATATTCTCAGAAACATAAAATGAAATAAAATTCATTTCAAAACTCTTCATTCATTCATTTCAAAAAGCTAACTCTTCATTCATTTCAAAAATTGAAGAGTTTTTTAAATGAATTCAGAAAAGAGTTCAGAATCAAATAAAATCAAATGAATACAAGAAATTTATGAACACAGTGAAAAGTCTTTTAGTCTGCGTCAGGTCTCGCACGTGTGTTACCAGCCTTAAGCGGAGTTTGTTTATACTAAACAACAAAAATCAATCCATTGTTTTCTCGTTAGTAAATTGAGGGACATTCATCATAGGAAGTAATTTGTTAGAAATATTGGGCACGTATCGACTCTTATTTCCAATGAGGTCGCCCCAATGCCGACTCTTTTATAATTTAGCATTGCCTTCTCGGAATATATCATTTGAGACTTTATTTTAAATTTTAAAGCGAACGACCTACTATGTTGAACAATTGGGACCTTTTCTTTACGTGTCAATATTTGAGTTATTCTCGGAAGTAATTTGATACTTAACGGGGTCCTCCAAACGTTGTCCCACGCGGTCCACTGTTTCTGACAATGTACCGTAAACTGTTTGCGCTCCTGTCTATACTGATTTATCATGTTTGATCGAGTATAATACATATACTAATAGACTAACTAGAGTATATAATAAATACCTTCATAATTTTATGAAATTTCAGCATCACACGCAATTAAAGATACCTAATTGTTTGTAAACAATGTTGTAGTTGATTTACCTCAAAACATTCGGAACATATTAACTCTACAG
Source organism: Heortia vitessoides (assembly GCA_020976665.1). NCBI lineage: Eukaryota > Metazoa > Arthropoda > Insecta > Lepidoptera > Crambidae > Heortia > Heortia vitessoides. Next base: position 16,311,822 of record JACJUM010003085.1, read on the forward strand.
TTGGCATTCTCCGGTTTCTGTCCCTGTAATTATGAGTGGCAGTAACCTCCGGTTACCGTTGTGTCGACGCGGGTACCTGGTCGAGCGCCGGAGCCCCGGCCGGCCGGCCCGCGCCCGCGGCCAAACACGCCCGTACGCGTACGCTAGGCAGCTAACGATCGCCTTAATGCTCTCATGTAATACACATTTCCAATAATCATCAGCATCTATATAAAGCGTTGTTTCCACTCAGATGTAGCTGGCGAGGTAAGTCGACTCGATATATCAATATGTCGTTTCTAAATCTTTTCACGTTGGAACACTTGAGGGTCATCAAGCGATAAATTATGAGCTATAAACGCTTCATTTATAAGAGAAAGTGTGTAGGTTCACTCGTTTACGTGTCGTAGTCCTTTGTCTTCCAAACGGAAGGCTTCGACTCTGATGTCATGACTAATTACGGGCGGTGTCCCCGCCACCACCGTTAATTGAATAAGTACCACCGATATCTATCTGGAGATCTGGTGCTGCGTCATGTCCGATTCACCCTGACACGGGATCAAGACGTCAACGTTGCTGCAGCGTTATCGTCGGGACTATCGTCGATCTGTACACAATGCTCCGAGGGCCTGAGGCAAGACACACCTCGCACACCTGTCTGCTGGTCGGGGGACCGCCAGGGGAGAGGGGAGAGGGGCGGCGAGAGGCCCCGGGCACGGATGGACGCGGCGCGCGTGCGCCCGACCTCCGGGGGAATGCCTCTGCTAGTCATTAACTTTCGAGGATTGGTGGCTTTTCAATGATATATGTGTGGGATGTGCTCCAAGCTTATATAATTACCGCTGAGATGTTATTACGGGCAATGGAGATTTTTGAGATTCTGTAACTTGGGCAGTTAAGTACAGTGTTGTGTCAAAGGTCGATATTAACATTCTGATGGACGTCTCTGATACAGATTGAGATAATAATAGCCTTACAGTATTCACAAATGTGGTGTACGTGTATTGTTAGAAGGTTATCGCGCAAATCACTTTTGTGTTTGTGGTCGACTACTCCGAGGTATATTTTCTTATAAGAACTGGTGCATCCCTTCTGTTGCCGGCATAATTTTAGGTCATTCCCATCGATCGGCGCCGGGAAACGGCCTTGCGGCTGCGCGTACGCAATCGCGCAGATCACTAAACGTTTCCTTAACTTCCTGGGCCTTTGTCTTTGAAATCGCAACTGTTCGACCTCGGGAGCAATGCTGCAAATAATTAACACTCGTTGTTGCAACGCACGCTACATAACGTTTATATAATAGGTTATCGTTATAATACGAAGGCTTTCCTCTAAAAGGGTTTGAAATAATTTGTGTGGACGTGAGCCCGTCAAAGGTATTAGTGACCTTCAATAGCGGGTCCATTGTTGTAGCCGAAATGCGGTTTGTTATGGCTGCGATGTCGCCTTATGTAATCGATACTCGACAGGGCTCGATTGTGGAGATATCTGGTGACGATCGAATGCTCGGAGCGTTGCGCACGCGGCGTGCCTTCCCGTATAATTCACGGGCCCAAATGAAATTATTATACTAATTACCGAATCTCGATCACGAGCGGGGGGCGGGGCGGCTCTAAATCTCGCCCGCTCCTAAATCGATTACGGGTATTACTAGCCTAGAGCTCCGCGTTTTGTCTCTGTCTGGTGGGCCGGCCTTGCTCTCCTCTTTTTGGATGTAATCTTTCACGGTTCATTGCTCTGCACGGCGGTGGACATGTAAGCCGACATTTCTCTTTGTAAACGCGTAACGTACACAATGTTTTGTTGACAATTTGACGGCCTGCAAATTTTCGCTTCTATAGTTATCACACTTGTTGTGTTAACACATTTTTAAAAGTGATAGAAGTATGCATTTGGTGCTTGACCTTATTGAACTTAATACGATTGATGATGATGCAAACGAAGAAACGTTTCCTATTACCTCTTAAATCGTCACTATCACATTAGCGTCAGGAAAGAAAGCCTTTAATTGATGACGCCTTCAATTAGTTCCCAGTCGGCATGCGCCCGCGCCGCCGTGTCCACGATTATCATGCTTAATTTTAATAATACACGCTCCAGTAACTGCCGAAGGAGTTCGCCGGCTTTCACACGTACTGCCTATTTTAATTAGTTGTAAAATCTAGCGGCCCGCGGAGATTTTGCAAAGAAAAATTAATCATAATTTTTTCGGCCAACGTTCACACGGCTTTCTACATGACGTTCTGATTAATGAATAAAACAACCATGCCAGTGATGAATAAGATATCATCGCGGACTTGTATTGTTTACTAAGTTAATTCTTTTACCATTGTTTGGAAAACATAATTGTATTCGTGAAATCCCGCTAAAAGATTTGCGAAACTTTCGGAACATTGAAAAATGAATGGTTCTGTGTCTAGACTTTATAGTATCGTTATCAAGTAAGACTGGCCCGATTGCGCAGATGGTAGTGATCCTGTCTTATGCGACAAAGGTCGTGAGTTCGATCCTTATCCAGGACAAATATTTCATCATCATACCAGCCATTGGAAGTCTACTGCTGGACATGAAACTCTCCAAGAAAGGAGGTTTTTTGCCCATAATTGCCGCGCTGGGAAAGCGTGTTGGCAAGAGTAGAGCGCAGCTATCGCGACGATAATGCTGCTGTCCATCCCCGCCCTGTTATGAGCTTTGAGCTGCACTGTTTCGGATGGATATACCGCCATCTGTCGGTTCTGGTACTTTAGTCGCCTCTTACGACACCTGCTGCAGTGGGAGGTACTATTCTATTCTATCGGTAGCTCAATGCACCGGCACCGGACAAATATTTATTTGATGATATTTATGATTGTTAGCGTCTGGGTGTTAAATGTATGTATTTACGAGGTATATTTGTCTGATGTCCGTACAACAAGATTCCGTGATAATTCACTTAAACGGAATCATCTCACGGAATGAGATGTTGTGGCAATTTAAATTTAAAGTCGACCTGTTTCCCTTCGAGGGTTAACGATAGGTACTAAAAGGTATGTTTATGTCGCTAATGTTGCTGTCATAATATATATAAAACATGTTATTAACACGGCTAAACTACAAGTATAATGACGTAAACGGTGTTGCTAAACTGCAGCCCTAATCGATCGCCATTATGTATTTATTTGCAGTCAATAGTAACTTTTACTCGAAATTATTGACATAGTTCAAATAACACAGTTATCTAATAATGGCCTTCGTTCGGTGTCTATAATTTTTGCTTGAACAAACCAAAGTTGAGTGTTGAAATGAAGCCGGACTGTCTGTCTAGTATACATATGTCATATTCAGAATAAAGAAAGGGATACAATTATAAATAAATTTGCGGTCTTCTTCTTTTGCTCGTGTCGACTAACGAATAAAATAACGTAAAATGCCTGAAGCTGAAAATAACGAATACCGAAGAATTAAATAGGAACAAAATAGTAAACCCTGATAATTTTTTAGCCAGGCGTCATTTAAAAAAAACTCTACATATACTAACTGTATCTCTTTCATCCACAGCCTATTTGAGCAGGAGATAATGAGCTACGTGCCAGCGGGGGGTTGCGGGGCGGGTGCGACGGCGTCGCCGGCCGCGTCGCCCGCCGCTGCGCGGACGACACGCGCGCCTGCGCCGCAGCGGCGTGACTTCGAAGCGAAACTGCGCGCCTTCTATCGCAAGCTGGAGAGCAAGGGCTACGGGCAGGGTCCCGGCAAGCTTAAGTGAGTGAACTATTGAAAATGTGGATAAAGATAAACTTGTGAACTCGAATGAATCAATGCGCGTCTATGTTGTGCACCTTCTACCGTTAGCAGGCGGTCATTGGTAAGTTAGTACCATCTCCCAAAGGGGCATCCCTTCTTCATCTAGTCTTCAGCTATATTTAGTACTTTCATTAATGTATATTTTATAAATATAGGCTTTTATTCCCCTAGTGATGTTTGTTTAAGATATCTGTTGGTTTAGTTAGTGGTATAGTCGATTTATTGGGCACGATGGCGCAGATGGTATTGATCCCGTCTTGTGTGCCAAAAGTTCTGGGTTCGATCCCCACCGACGACAAATATTTATATGTTGATATTTATGTTTGTTCTGTGTCTGGGTGTAGAATATATGTATTTAAGTAGTATATTTTTGATTCCTCTGTTGTCTGATTTTCATAACACAAGTTCTTTAAGCGACTTATCACGAAATCAGGTCAATGTATGAGATGTTGTGGGAATTTATTATTTCTATTATTAAATAGAGCATCGAGAAAACATTCGTGAAAAGTTTACAAACCGCATTGTTTAAGATAACTAATCTTGAAATTGTATTCTTGGTATATCTTGAAATATATCAAAATAACAAATTGGTGTCAGTCAGATGAAGGGTGCGGATGGACAGCAGCATACCAGTCGCGAAGCTACGGTCTGCGACTATGCGCCATCACGCCTGCCTAGTTTTGATTTGGAGTTAGGGATTTTACAACAATCAGGTTATCTGGTTGTTCTAAAATACTAATAATATGTCATTAAAGGTATTTAGTAAGCAATATTGTTTTGAAAACGACCAGTTGGCGCGTTCATTTCTTTCTGCTCTTATTTTAAGTTGCCTCTGCTCTTATTTTAAGAAGATAACATAGCTACTTTATTCGCTATAGTTTGAAATGTATACTAATATTACAAAGAGGAAAGGTTTGTTTTGATTTCTTTATTACGATTTAATTCAGAGAGTAATACGTCAATAAACTAGGTCAATATTTATATAAAAATGTATAAGTATTGACCTAGTTATTTAAAAAGCTACATTTTACCGAGTTATAGGCTATATTATATTTTTAAAAAGTTTACAGTTTGATCGAACTTTTTGCCGACAGGACACAAAATAAATAACAAGACGATTTGTATTCTATTTTTAGCGCTCTACTCACTGGCGTTCATTCATAAAAAGTACATAGAAGTAAGAATGAAATATATGTTGGAGCCAAAGAAAATTAAGATCAATCCTCCTGTTCTTGTGAAAACCTATGATGATGATGCACGCAGATGAGGTCACGGTTAACTGCTAGTATAAATCGTATCCCCCCATTCCAGACTACACATACGCCGCGAGCATCTCCTCGAGGACGCGTTTAGGCGCATCATGTCATGCGGCAAGAAAGAACTGCAGAAGGGGAAGCTGTGCGTGCTCTGGGACGGCGAGGAAGGCCTAGACTACGGCGGGCCTAGCCGGGAATTCTTCTTCCTGCTGTCCAGGGAGCTGTTTAACCCGTACTACGGACTTTTCGAGTACTCCGCCAACGACACGTACACGGTGCACGTCTCGCCCATGTCGGCGTTTGTGGACAACCATCACGAATGGTAAGAGGCTTTTCATATCATTTCGTAATCTATATAAAAATTTTACTTGCGGCATACAAAAGGTCGTCTGTATCGGTACCTCACTCTCACCAATTTCCATCACCAAACAGCAGTGTTGAATAGTGAAAGAGGCAGTGAAATTAATGCGTAATGTGACATAATATCTTCAAGCCACAAGGTTGGCAATGCGCTTGTAATTATATATTGCGTGCGGTGAATCGAGCTAGCCTTTAAAAAAAAAACCTTCAGTGTAGTGCCCCTTATGGAATTTGTTGCCCGTTGTTGGAATGAGTTAGGCATTAAGAGTAGAGCAATTTCTTTGTTTTATCTTGTCTTGCGTACCAGTTCTTCAATCACAACTTGCCTTTGCTTCATCGTTGTAATTTCCCATACAAAATTCAAGTCATCATCATTCTCATCATTACAGCCAATGGAAGTCCACTGCTGGACGTAGGTCTCCCCTAGAAAGTGAAAATTTGCCCATAATTGCCGCGCTGGTCAATCGATGCTGCCGCCCATCGCCGCCCTGTTCATTTAAGCGTCACCGCTCCGGATGGATACACCGCTATCTGTCTCCTCAGCTACCTTGGTCGCCTCTTACGACACCTAGTACAGGGGAGCAACTATTCTACTCTGCCGGTACCTCAGGGCCTCTCAAAAACATATGTAAATGTATTAACTATGAGCTGTAACCGTTTAGACGTATGGAGGCGATGACTTCCTATACCTTGTTACAAATTATAGCGATTAAAGTTAAACAAATCAAGACACGTCGTCCCGTTGTATGTCGTGCTTATTACTTGTCATTATATCAACAACGGTCATTATCAAGTGTTATGTGCCGGACTCTTGCATCATTGGTCTACAGCGTCAGGTAATAAAGCATTCTGTAAACTAAGTTATTCATCATAGATCAGAAACATCAACTCGACAAAAGCAACTCGATAACTCTATTTCCAGAATGATTTTTTTTAATGACCAAGTCGACAAACAAGCATACGGTTGTTGGTAAGTGTCACTCTAAACGCTTGTGTTACCACAAGGATATCGTTAGCTGGTTGCTAACCTTGTGATATGAAGATGTTATGTCACATTACCTAGTCAATACAATGCCTCCCTCACCCTTCAAACCGGAACAGCGATGCGAACACTGCTATTTAGCGATAGAAATAGGTCTGAGTGAGGCCCCAATGAAGAAGACTTGTGTATGAAGTCTGTATTACTAAGTATTTTTGGAAAGGGGGTATACGTGTTTATATTTTTTTCTTTTGCCCAGATGAGAGAGATTGATGTTTTCATAACATCTTGGATGGGTAGATTTAAGTACTTACAATTTTCATAAATAATAATATCTATGTCAAATCTCTATTCCTCTATACTAATCTGCTATCCATTTAATCAAAAACCTATGTGAATACAATACCCGTGAGAAAATTGTTGGCAGTGTAATTTATTATCATAGGAATTAAAAGAAGCTCCCGTAAAGGCATCTAGACAAACGTGTTGTAAGTAAAAAAAGAAGACGATGAATGCTGTCAAAGTAACTTGCTATGTTAAAGTCTGCTTTACTATTTTTCTGTCTCATTCAATGATTGGGAATAATTCTTTTTGAACTTAGGTTGGCCTTGCGTACTGTTACTACTGTACTCTTTGGTTTTATAAAGACGATGCGTTAAATTTCGTATGTGTTACAAACATCATGCATTTCAGAACTGTAGATCTCGCAAATAATTTTTTGTGAGGCAATCCATCGTATGGTTGGATGCACTTACTATTTACTCGTACCTAGGCTGTTGTAATACTTAAAAAATACATCTTTTTTATTGTATTTATAAAATTCTATTTTAAAATGTATTATTGAAGGTTCGGTTAGCTTACAGCAACCCTTTTCAAAAGTGTCGACATTTTAAAGCCGTTAAAAATTGTTCTATTATGAGGTGTGAGTATGAGTTACACGAGGTAGACCTCATACAAAGGTCTTCTTTATTAGTACCTCATTCTCTTTTATCTCTACCCCTAAATAACAGCGTTCGCTTTGCTGTGTTCCTATTTGAAGGGTGAGAGAGGCAGTGAAATTACTGGTCAATCAATACATATTAAGAAAATTGGAGTGTCTGTGTGTAATAATAAAATAACTGGTTTTTACTAGATGCATTAAGATTTAAGAGCTTTCTTTAGAAGCATTTAAGAGCTTTCGTTGCATGCGCTGCAAGAACGGTTGAAATTACGCAAAAAACATTAAGAGGGGATTTTTCTGTTTAAAGGCTTAAACATGTCCGCTACAGTATATGTCTATTTCTTAAGATTATCTCACCGCCAAAGTCACTATTCCACGCGAACGAAGTCGCGGGCGCAGCTAGTGTGACATAAAATCTTCAAGTCACTAGGTTGGCAATGCTCTAGTGAGAGCCCTAGGGACATCCTTGTGATACTACAAGCATATTGGCCACGCTCACGCTTACTATCACGCGAAATGAACGCTTGTTTGTCGTTGAGGATAGTAAAAAAATAAGAGTAAATATGGTATATTGAAAGGAGTCTTAAGAGTAGTCATTTGTTTTCGATACACAAGCCAACTGAATTGAATAAATTAAGCCAAATGTTCGGTAGTTTGTAAAAATAGCCTCGTTAGTTACATTTCCTATTACTAACGAATTATACTGAATTACATAAGCGGTGTTTTGTATTTTTTAATTATCGTGTTCACGTCAATGACGGCTTTGTCGGCGTAATGGGTAAGATTTTGGAGGAGTGTCTGAGGTTCACCTCCCACAATGGTGGTCTGCATAGTGCCTCACTGTCACCTATTTCTTAATGTATATTATGCGCATTTATAATAGACGAGTGTTCGAACGAGACCTTCAGCGAGGACATCCATTTCTAAATGTCCCACAAAAAAGCCAAAAATCCATAGAAAAACAGACACACAATCATATATAAAATTAGTAATTAGTATAAATTGCAGTGTCCAAAGTGTGAAAGGAAAAGAGCGCGGTCAAATCCTTTAGTATTTGCAAACGTCAAGAATATATTTTCAACAACACTAGTCTCTTTTATGCTAATTATGATTGTTGCAGTTACTGTTAATTTCAAATGTAAACACCATTTATGTTTTATTGGAGTTACAAAAATATTATTCCAGGCCATATTGACATAACCCACATTATTTTATAACAAAGGTGCTGTGACTAAACTGCGTTAAAATTGCAACAATAACTTGCGAATTCACCTTACCACCAATAATAACCCTGCCCGATAGTAATGCCTCACTCAGTCTCTATCTTACTGGCACTACACAATCACAAACACTGCGCGTAAATTTTGTCTTTTCTTTTCTTTTTTTTAATACTCCAGGTCGACTAACAAACATACAAGCTATAGACACTCGTAATATCACAAGGATATCACTAGCGCGTAGCCAACCTTGTGACCTAGCTCCATTCCTTGTGACCCATTTCACTGCTTATACCACCCTTTAAAACGGAGCACAGCAGTGCAAACACTGATATTTGGCGGTAGAAATAAGTAAAAGTGAGGTACCAATGCAGGCAACCTTTGTGTGAGGACTCAGCATAATATCAGCCATTGCAAGTCCACTGCTGAACATAGACCTCCCCAAGAAAGGGGCAATTTTGCCCGCAATTGCCGCGCTGGCCAAACGTGTTCGCAATCGCAGAGCGCAGCTTTCGTAACGGGGATGCTGCTGTCCATCCCCGCCCCGTATATTTGAGCTACACTTTTGCGGATGGATATACCGCCATCTATCGGTTCTAATACCTTAGTCGCCTAGTACGACACATGGTACGGGGGAAGGTACTAATCTACTCTGCCGGTACCTCACGGCAGGTACAAGGTCTATATCATGTTAATGGCCGTAACGCCCGCGGGCGCGCAGTTTCTACCCCTACCGAATATTCACCGCACTAGTGCGGGCGAGTGCACTCCCTTTTGATCTTTTTTTTCTAAAGTCGATGATGTCCGCTCAAGCCGCTTGACTGATTGTCGATACCGTTCCTATCTTACGAGCAAGTGAGAAGTGGACAAACATAGGATCGCTCATCAATGAGCGAACTGGCCTGCTCCACCGGTGGCGCTGAGCTGACTTCTATAGATTAAGTTCATTTAGAAAACAAAAACCAAACTTGCTGGACCCCATCTACATTGTACAAAACGTAACGTAAACGCACAAATTACGCGTTTCGTACGACGAAATTGTAGCCCCCTCGCCGTATATAGATTTCCGTTGATTGTATTGGGCGTAGTCGACGTCATTAGACTTGTGTGTAATAAACTGGCTTTTGCCCGCGGCTTGGTGTACATTTGTTTCATGCATCGGAAATAATGTTGCTTTTTTCTCTTAATGAATATTCTGGTTTACCTTACCAAAATGTACCTACTATATTTCATCACAATGGGTCTAAATAACAATAGTTTTAATTTGCACTTCCTTTTTTACGGTACAATCACAGCCAGGTGCAATAAAAAGTAAATTCAAGGACGAAGTCGATCTCATACGGATGTTGTCTGCATTGGGACCTCACTCTCACCTATTTCTACCACCCATTAGCAGTGTTTGCATTACTCTGTTCCGGTTTAAAGGGTGAGGGAAGCAGTGAGATACTGGGTAATGAGACATAACATCTTTAAGTCACAAGTTAGCAACGCGCTTGTGATGTTCTTGTGATATTACGTACGTGTAGGCTGCGATGACGCTTACTATCAAGCAGGCTGTATGCTTGATTTTCAAATTGGTCTAATTAAAAAGTTTACAGGATTTTTGCTCATTGCACCCACTGGACTATTGCAGAGCGTAACTTCGAGGATGCTGCTACCCATCCCCGCTCTTTTTGTGCTACGCTGTATCTAATACATAAACCGCGATCGCGTCTTACACCACCTGGTAGAGGGAGATAATATTCAGATTGTAGAAACTATATGTAAAACCAATTGACGTACAAAGCCACAGGATCTTACTAGTTATAGGATGGATACAATTAAAGGCAGTACTCACTGTTTCGGAACATTAAGTGGGGGACAATGACAGCGTAACGGCCATATGTCCATTCAAAGTTTGTAAGACAATGCCTTGTAAATTTATCAAAACATTTTTATATCGCCATTTGAATAAGACTTTGTTGTAAAGGCACATTTATTTATATTCAATCATTTAAGTTCGAAACTAAGCTCCTTAACATCTGCATCAATTTATTCGTACAAACGTCACGCCTGGATCCCATCATCATCATCGTGGTCTCCCAAAATGGGCGGTACTTTACTCATAGAGCGCAACTTCGCGATAAAGATGCTGCTGCCCATCCCCACCCTGTAGTATTTATGCTGTGCTGTTTTGGATGAACATATCGCTATCTGTCTGTTTCGGTACCTCAGCCAACTCTGACGACACCTGGTACAGAGAGAAGTACTATTGAATTCCGCCGGTAATCCACTGCTTGTCATTAGCCATTTTAACACGTTTGGTTATTCTTAGTACTTCTGACTAGGCGTTTCTTTAGTACCTCTTACACCTGGTTAAGGTATGTTCGCCTAGATCGTCATATACCAACTCTTATATTCACACCCGCTCTATATATTTGTGCTGTCATACTATCCATCATTGCTACAAGTCAAACCATTCATATTAGCTAACCCGACATACGTTATGCTGTCTTTACTATACTTATGTTTATCCTAAAATAAAATTGCGACTAAAACTTGAGATATAAATTATTCTCTACCTATCAAGTTGAATCCGACTGTACACTGGGAGCAAAAATGGATTGAAATCGGTTCATTTGTTCATGCCAGACAAATGTCGTGATATGTTTTTTTAATAAATAAAGATACTATATTAAATTATATATTAAAATTGCATATGCTATGAAATGCATTGACTATATGTCATTATTTATATTCGGTGTCTGCATCTTCCTCAGTTTCCACCGCGGTGCGCATTATTTGTATTTTTGTCTGTGTCTGTAGGTACGTATTTAGATAATCATCTGACCTCTGTTTTTGATATTCGCAATAGAAATGCTTTAAGCTACTAAATATTATATTAAGCAGCGTAACAGACAGACATCAGTATTCATCCTATTTTGGAAATATTGTTTCTTTTTACTATTCAGAAAGTGCTTATAATGAGCCTACATAAACTAAAAATACTGTAAGTATATAGTGTAACAATTTATATATAGAGCACTGATACAGAAATAACAAACATTTTTTGTTTGTTGGTTTGTTTTTAAATTTATATACTTTCTTTGATAACGGTGAGATATTTGTGTAGAAAACAACAGCGGTGGCGCTAACTATCAGTATAGAAGCTACTACGTTTTCATAAATCTATGTATGGTATACTTCTAAATCTGTCTGACCGTCCGCCGTCCTACGAACAGTGTCCCCAATGGTAAATTTAGCCGGCACAGTTCCGGCGCGCGTCGCACCAGCGCCAACCGACTCGGATTACCAAACACCGATCAACGGGCAAACAAACAGTTTTTTGCTCATCCCCGTTTGCAACAACTAAACAGTAATTCAATCTCGCACTTTCAATTGGTGCGTATCGCCCCGTAGGTACTACATTTTGATATAGAACCAAAGATCAGAAAAAATCTATTGAGATAGATTAAGTTACCTAAATATCGAGTTACAGCAACTATCTAGCCAAGTATTTGTATAATATATGTGATTATATATAATGTTAAAACTATAAGAATTATTCGTAAGCATAATATAAATGGATCAATTTATCGAATCGAGCTGGTTTACGAAACGGCAAAGTTTGTTACGGACCCGAATGACGCAAAGTTCATGATCTCATTCTTATGTCCTCATTCTTATGTCAAGTTCGCTGATTTAATTCCCGCAAGCTTGGGTTAAAATGCTTATGTTCCGATTTAATATCTCTTCTGGTTCTGGTTATAACATTATTTACACTTGTACCGTGGCACATAGTCCTTCATCGTCGGACGCTTGCAAATCTATTAAATACGTAAAAGTGAATTGGCTTTAGGATCACCTAAATTATCTATTAATTATAAATAATGTGTCTTTCATACTAAGTGATTTGTTATCAGATAAAAAATGTATATTTCGTCTAACAAATGAATCGCTTGTGCAGGTTCCGTTTCTCTGGGCGAGTGCTGGGTCTGGCGCTGGTCCACGGGTACCTGCTGGAGGCGTGGTTCACCCGCGCACTGTACCGCGCGCTGCTACGGCTGCCGCCCGCGCTCGAAGACGTGGACGCGCTCGACGCGCAGTTCGCCGCCTCGCTACGCTGGTTGCAGGTGCGTGCCTCACCACTTCGACGACCCGAGAGGTCTCGGGATTTTTCCGAATCATAATCATCACTGAGTATAGACTGTAATAAACTGAACTCTTGGCACAGTCGGCGCGGTGCGTGTCGTCGTTGGAGCTGACGTTCGCGGTGTCGGAGCGACTCGCGGACGGGCGCGTGCTGGAGCGCGAGCTGAAGGCGGGCGGGCGCGAGCTGGCCGTCACTGACCGCAACAAGAAGGAGTACCTGGAGCGCGTGGTGCGCTGGCGCGTGGAGCGCGGCGTCGCCGAGCAGACCGAGTGGCTCGTGCGGGGGTTCCACGAGGTGAGAACCACACCCCACACTACTTATCGTTTATCTTCCCCGACGGTGGCAGGAGTACTCCCCTCGAGCGGCGGTGCTGGCAGGCGAAACGCCATCTACGGGCCATTAACCACATTTTCAAATATGCTATCATCATATCAGCCATTGCAAGTTCACTGTTGGACATAGGTCTTCCCAAGAATGAAGGGAATTTGCCCATATTGCGGGGCAGGCATGGTCCTGTATTACTTAAGCTGCGCTGTTTGCTAGGCTGCGATGAATATCCAGCTATCTGTCGGATTCGGTACCTTAGTCGCCTCTTAGGACACCAGGTACAGAGTGGGGTACTTTTCTACTCTGCTGGTACCCCACGCCTAATAAGAACATGTTATTATTGTGTATCCTTTATAACTAAACCTAACCTAACCTACCTAACGGTAAGGGAACGTGTCGTTTGCAGCGAACGAACTGTATAGACAGGATCTCTGTGTCTGTCGTGCACGATTAATTTATTTATCTTTTTGAAAGTAGCCCCAGACTCCTCAGACTGTGTAGCTAAATGGCGCTCTGGCCGAATATCCGACGCCGCAGTTTGGGGGCTTCGTTGATTTAATGCATTTGGAACACCTTTCGTATCAAACACACTATTCATTGACGTGCATGAATGAGTTTGCATTGCACAATTTGCACTTGTCTACCTTTGCACAACAAGTTATTCGTAACTGCAAAAAAAGAACTACTTATGTACGCCCGTCTTTACTAGATGGCGCCACAGGAGTAGTTGGAAATAATAATCTAATTAATGCACACCGATAAAATTATTTGTTTGATTTAAGACTAACAAACTATCAACAGAATTGATTTACTAGCAATATTACCTAAAAAACGGATTTATATGCCATGGTTTTACACAACATTATTTTAACTGATCAAAAATACCAAAAAGAACGCGTTACTCGTAATATTTTAATTAATTCATGTATATTGTGTGTATACATAGTAACTATGCAAGTCCGTCCGTGGTAACAGGATTCTATCAACTCCACACCCTTTGGCTATAACACTTTTTTTATAAGTTTCGGTTACTAAGCCTGAAAGCATTCGTAGCCACCAAATGTTTAATAATAAATAAAAATACTTCGTTATCAGTCTCCTTCGCAAATATGAGGAACGTTGCCTTGTTCCACTGTAGGGCGCGCCCGTGACCTATCGCAACCGATAACCGTCTCGCTCCGCGAGTTCCGTCTAAGCAAAATAAGACAGTTTAATTGGACTAAAATATAGATTACTATGATTGCTACAGAATGAGGTCAGACTAAAACAAGCTAATAATTTAAAAAAAAAAAACTGTTAGCCACCCAAAGAAAAATGTTCTCTCATGGCTCGTTCCCACTTGTCGGGTGTCGGATCCGTATATTAATCGGATGTCGGCGCGTCTGTTCACACACACGATTAATAATCGGTTGTCGGCCACGGTCGAAGCTAGTGTCAATTTTTAAAATTCTAGGCGAAGCGATAGTGCACGATGGACGTCGACGAATTTTTTGTTGTAATGTATTATTATTTAAAAAGAAAACAGGAAAGACAGCCAAGGAAAGAAAATATTATTGGGTGCACCCAATCCTGAGAGAAAGGTTTAGTTTGGGAACATTTCAGAATTTAATAACAGAATTGAGGAGTGACGAAATTAAGTTTTTAATTATTTTAGAATGTCGATAACTACATTCATCCATCTATTGGCTCAAATATCAGTGAGCATAAACTACCAAAATACAAGATTTAGAGAATGCGATAAGAGTTATCAGCCCCGACATCCGACGAATGTGAACAGCGCCATTCTTCATTATAGGCGAGCGAGATCCGACTCGATTTTTTTCCGGGCGTAGAGGGCTGGCAAAACATCCGACATTTCTTGTCGGAACCGACACGAAATCTGTTTCCAATAAGTGTGAATAGCTTCATATACAATGCTCTACCACTACAACCTCCGATTAATATATGGATCTTAACCCGACAAGTAGGAACGAGCTCTCGTTCGTTTTAATGACATTAATAATAAATCAATCTTACTGTTATGATTTCCCATTCAATATCCTTTTTTTCATAATTGGTTACTTACTCATTTATCAATAAAATAGGCAGCATGTAAATACTTCATATAAGTTTTAATAAATCAATGCTCATTAATTAATTACGTACTTGTTAGAGTGATTGACCCCGAGGTAAGTGCCAGTGATAACTACAATGTAGCTTCCTCGTTGATATCTATTTTACGGCGCAGGCCCACCACCCACAAAACAAGTTTGCGGTTTGAGATAAAGCTTGCATTTATCGTTCATAGGCTGTGAACTAAATATTTTACCACGATATAAAAAACTGAACAATGGTCTTAGTTATCTGATACATACAATTTGTCAACTTCAGATACTGTTAGTTTTTATTTCTGACGATTGTTAAATGTATTCATCAAAAATTAATTAATAATCAGTGTAAATGTTGCACAATACATTTCTAGACCCCCCATATCCACCGCGCCGGATTGCACGAAATCAAACTTGAACAACAGAGTTACAAATCACTGTACTCGCAAAAATCGATGATAGGGGCTCACCACTGCACTTTTGTATTAATTCTGATTTCAGTTTGGTGGGGAGATTCAGTGAAATTACTTGGTAGTAGGACATAATTTCATCAAATCACAAGCTTGCTGACTAATAGGTTAGGCCATAGTAGACACGTGGGCTTTACGCTTCTTCGACAAACTAGTAGTAAACATTTGGAATATGTTACAAATATTAGAATTTAATTACAAATTATTGATATATCTTTGTTCCCCGCAGGTAGTGGATCCTCGGCTGGTGGCGGCGTTCGACGCGCGCGAGCTGGAACTGGTGATCGCGGGCGCGCCCGAGCTGGACGTGGCGGACTGGCGCGCCAACACAGAGTACCGCGGCGGGTACCACGACGCGCACCCCGTCATCGTCTGGTTCTGGCAGGCCATCGACAGGTAAAACACACGCGTCCTCAATGAAGACATCGATCTTTCATACATCGTTACATATCATATACATACGATCGAGGATTCTAGGAGGGATATGCCTTTTCTTCGTTCCGTTATCAAAAGCACAATCGGTCAACCTATCGCATCGACCTCGATCGTTATAATGATACAATTTTAGTCGAATAATACGAATGTGCAATGTAAATAACAAACCGAAACAAACTCTATAAATGGTCATCGAACCCGACCTGCGCTCGTCGTACGTTTGAAGTTTGGTAAGCGGTGCGATCACAAGTTCAAGGGAAACTTTGTTCCAGGTTTACCAACGAGCAACGCTTGCGGCTGGTCCAGTTCGTGACGGGCACGTCGTCAATCCCCTACGAGGGGTTCTCCGCGCTGCGCGGCTCGACCGGCCCGCGCCGCTTCTGCATCGAGCGCTGGGGCCGCGTAGAGTCGCTGCCGCGCGCGCACACCTGCTTCAACCGCCTCGACCTGCCGCCCTACCCCACCCCGCACCTGCTGCACGAGAAACTGCTGCTCGCCGTCGAGGAGACCAACACCTTCGGCATCGAGTAGAATTACCGAACTTCCTCCGCCGGCCTTCGATTCGCGACGCGATTTCTCTAACCTCGAATACTAAGTTACGAGTTAGCGGATCCCCCCGAGAGTTCGTCGACTTCGATACGAGATATCGTACTGTTTGTCGAAACGTGCGAGCGGCTCGTGACGTGACCGTAATGCAGTTCCCCAATTGTAAATAATTCCGACTAATTATGCTGTGTTCGTGTAAATAATAGTCAATTGATAGCGTAGCCGCCGAACGAAGATAGCGTTTATGTTAGCGCCCCTCGCAGTTTACCGTTATATACCTAAAAAGCCACTTACGATGATATCAAGATTGTACTTTATTAATGCTTTTATTGTTAAGTGAAGTATATTGTGGCTGTGAAACGGGACTCGAGTCCTGTAATTAGTTGTTACGCTTTACGTCACTAATTTTATAATCACTAGGTACCTAGTAATAAGATAGCAGTAGACCTAAAAATTATAATTTGCGACGCGAGGACCATAGTATTTGATTAACTTCACTTGATTGAGTATAATAAAATCGGTTTGTAAATGTTTATTAATTTAATTATAGAATATTATCAAAATATTCCCAATTACAATCATAACTAGTCAGCTACTTTAACCATATCTTTATTGCTATAAAAATTCGAAATGTAACCGTTAAAATTCTGACAACTTACAATTACATAAATATTTTGTACTAAATTCTGTTAGTATTCAAAAATTTTGTGTGGTTGGTGATGATAGATTGCCTGTTCCTTCATTTATTGTACATAATAAATTATTTCCACACCCAAGTCCATGGATTACCTTATACTACATTTAATTAGAACAACTAGTAATTTTTATGTAAAAATAAGATGTGCATCTCACTTACAACTTCTACTACAAATTGCCTCTCAAATTCTTTAAAAGCTGAAAGTAGGACAATTATTCATCATGTCGTGTATAAAGTACCCAAAATATGAAAAGTATTAATTTTTAATTATTTAAAACTGTAGATATCTTATTTATTGTGGTTAGGTACTCTTTACACACAAGTGTAGTTATTATATTTTTGGAAGTAAATAGTTTTATTATGTTGAACCTTATGTATCAATTGTGTATGTATTGTTTTATTATGTAAATTTTTATTTGTTTTTGTGCAAGTGATGAAATGTATCAATATACAATATTACTTACAGTATTTGTTTCATTTCATGGAGTTACATTTGTAAGTAACATGTATATACCCTAGTTATGATTGGTTAACAACTAGTAATCCAATATGACACTAAACCACACTAGTTCGCAGTTTAAATTAATTACATTTCAGGGGAAAAAATATTAGCCAGGACATTTGAATACAGAGAGGAAAGGATATTTTTAGAGACAGTTGCAAAATAATGACGAATATTCACACATACAAAATGTTTATTTTTCAAGAAGTTTGTGTAACAACAAAAATCAACCTTGTTAAGACCTTATATTTTAAACATATAACTATTTACATTTCCCAAAGTCTGCATTTGTCAACACAAACTCATGATATAAAATGCAACAAGGGTTATTTTTTCACAATGTTCTACACTAAGTTGTGACGGAGTTAATTTATTATAGTATGTCACAGTCATTCATCTTAGTTAAAAGCTGTGATTACAATATATGATAAAAGCTACAGTTATGATAGATTCATAATATGCAATATTGTAGCTAGGTGTACTGAAAATTAAAGTCTTAAAAATATCCTCCCCCTCATTTCATGCTACATAACAAATGAGCACAATTGAGAAACCCTCTTACGAGAATTTAAGCGAACCCAACAATTTGCAGATTCCAAGATGGTCAACACCAAAATCTACAAATCTAATTTTAATATAATACACGCATGTGTAAATATTTTGTATATTTAGTTCAAAAATAACGGTAATACAATATTTTATTTGTATTTCTATCGTACTGGAGTAGAGGAAAGGCTCACTGTGAGTTAGCCGAGAGAGGGGAAATCCTTGTTGTCATCCACCTTTGGTGGTGCAACCTGAGGGCGAGGTGCGGAGCGTTCTTCAGGAGGCGCTTCGTCTCGCGGCGGGCCTCGGCCTCGTCCGCGCCCACGCCCACGGCCTCTGCCACCGGTACCACCACGCCGGGCCGTGTCGTTAAATGTGAACTCTATTCCAAGTACACGCTTTTGACGGCCAACACGCTGCGGATAATCAGCGATGTCATACTCCTCATCAGAATCGTCATCCTCACCTCCTTCCTTCTTTTTCTCCATCAAGACCAAGTTCTTCCATTGACTGAGGTCCTCACCCTCTCCAGCTTTGCGTAGATTGTACTGCGGAGCAGTACGTTGGGCATTTCGCAACGCCTTGTATTCGTCGAGCGTGAGCTCACGCGACTCTTCAGCTGGCACAGCGCGTTCAGCTTCGGGCTGCTGGCCGTCGCCTGCGGCGGCAGCATCCGGAGTCTTCTCCTCCACAACTTCACCCTCAGAGCCAGTTTTATTCAGCTCATCGAGCTCGTCCTTGAAAGTGCCCCAGTTGTGAGGACCGCCACCTTCACGTTTGTCGACAGGCTTCACACCGGTCTTGTCGGAGCCTGACCTTCTATCAAATTCACGTTTGCCTCGATTGTCGTATGGTGGACGCGGCCCGCGCGGTCCCTCGCGGTCACGAGGTTCACGAGGCGGCCTCGGTCCGCGGCGTTCAGCTCCTTCCGGGTTGTCATTAATAAAGGTGCGCCTTTCGGGGTTATTGGGCCTGCGCTCTGTAAAATCGCGCCGAGGAGGTCGTGGAGCGCCTTCCTTATTCTCGACAGAGCCGTTCTGCGGCCGGTCTTCGCGGGGGCGCCTTGGCGGTTGACGTTCACCATTGCGGTCATTTGTTCGGGCAGCAGGACCCTTGATCTTTTGTTGATCACCAGCACTCTTGATATCCTGAGGCTTCACATTTTGAGTTTCCTTGATACCTTTCCTGGCGGTAGTAACGCCTTTAGGCTTGGCTTCCGGCTTGCCTTTGTTCTCCTTTTCGGCATCTTTGGATTTTTTCTTGAGCTCTTTTGCCTGCTCTCGTTGCTTTATCGCATCAAGAGGATCGGACTCATCGTCCAAAAAAAGAGCGTATCTGTTATCAACCCCGACACCGTAGGAGTTTTCCATAATGATCCTCTTGATGATTTAACCACACAAAAACTGGATGTTAGTGGATAACTTTTGCACTTCAATAAGGCGACATTTTGTTCTGTTTTATTGATTTCATTTAATATGGCGGATGAACGCGAAACACACTAGAACGCCATATGACGAAAGGAATAGAGAAAAGATCGAATATGGCGGAAAGTATACTAACTTTTTAAAAATATCTATGGACAAGAAATAAATATGACAAAGTCTATGGTAATGTGCAATTTAAAGAGGGCGCTGATATCGCACCAACACTCGACTGCTCACCTACCTACTGTTTTATTTGTTAAAAATTCGAATGGTTAGAAAACCAAAAATTGTGATAGATTCAAAATAAAATATCCTTCCCTTGATACGTGTACACTTAACGTGTACGTGTATACGTGTTCTAAATAGATAAACTTTATTTACATATAAAAGGAACTTTATAAGAAATTCAATTTTTATAGCCGGTACCTAGTAATCATATAACCAAATGCATGCGCACATTTCATGGATGTTTCCGGTAAAACCGAAATGTTGATTTGTTAAAATTGAATAAAGTGAGCTACTCAAAACAATGTTTTGCATTCATTATCCTTTAATATTGATAATTTCATCACATATATTACAAATAATGTGTAAACAAATACACAGTTAACATTAAAAAAAAAATATAAGTTTAAATACGGTTATCCAGTGCATACCACTTTGTTTTACTTTTTACACGGATTAGGAGCGCTGCCACAGCCGCCGCTGCTGCCTCCAAGACACGTCTCCAATAGGAGACCACATACTAGGTATGGATCACAATCTCCAGCAGGCCTTCTATCTTCCATAAAACCCTTACCATTTTCCTTTATGTTTCTCTGTAAACGAATCGAAGCTTTTCTATTGGCTATACCCCATGAAAATTTTTCAAAAGGTGCCGTTTCAAATTTTCCAGATAGCCTCATTCTGTTAGTAGCCTCATCAGCTCCATATACTTTCATATGTTTCATATGATTTTGTTCCAACCTCTTTATGCATTCCTCTATAAATTTATAGCCACCATCAGATCGCATACGTTTGGTGCTGAAGTTATGATGCATTCCAACTCCAGGATGTAGAGCACCCATAGGCTTTGGATGAAAAGTTACGTCCACTCCGAAATCTTCCGCTACCCGATGCATAATAAATCTAGACAACCACAAGTCATCCGCTGCTTTGATTCCTGCAGTAGTACCGATTTGCCATTCCCAACATGCAAACATAACTTCTGCATTAGTACCTTCAAAGTCTAGACCGGCATACAAACAGGCTCTCTCATGACACTCCGCTATATCTCTACCTGCTATATATTTGGCTCCAACCCCGCAATATGAGTACACATATTTGACCGCAGGAAAACCACCACCTTTAGGCCAACCTAAACCCCATCCATCTACGTCCAACATAGTATATTCTTGTTCTAGACCGAACCAGGGATCTTCTGCTCTATGAATTTCACATAATTTATTACAATAGTTTCGGTGATTTGTCGAAGCTGGCGAATTTCCATCGCCTTGATACACTTCGCATAATACTATGACGTGTGGCTCCATTCGAAATGGATCTTTAATTACGCTAGCAGGTTTAAGCTTAGTGTCAGAATTATCTGTGGTAGCTTGGCCCGTAGAACTTCCATCAAATGCCCAACCAGGAGCAGCATCTGCAGTATGTGGTACACAGTTCAGAATTCGGTCCTTACTTCTCATGTTTATTCCAGAACCGTCAATCCAACAATAAGTAGCAAGAACTTTATTACACGGAGTAGGTAATCTTAAATATCTATCCATTACCTTTTTACTAGTGATATGATTGATGGAATGTTTTAACATTCTTCTTTTTGGCATAACTTGCACATTTAAAAAACGATGAATATGGCTAAAAGATCTCAAAAGATTTTCCATTTTTACTTGTTTATTTAGTAAAATATATTAACACAAAATAATTTGGGATTGTACAAACATATCATTAAAATTATAAAGAATGAAGATTATGAAGAAAAGAATATCGCGTCATTCGAAAAATAAATAAATTACAAACAAGAACCTCTTTATTAAATAATAAAAAAATTTATGACCTGATATACTTTGAACAAAACCTAAGCGCATGTTTCTGCCAAGATAGCGCATACTCTGTAAGGATCACAATCACCAGCTGGTCTTCTGTCTTCCAAGTATCCTTTTCGCTCAGCAATTACGCTGCGCTGAAGTCGTATTGAAGCCCCCCGATCAGCTACTGCCCATCTACAAACATCATACGAAGCAGTTTCAAACTTTCCAGTTAATCTCTTTTTATTTTCTTCTCCATCCATGAGACCGTAATTTTTCATTGTTTCTTTATGTTGTTCACACAAAACTTTGCAAACTCTTTCTATTTCATTTATTCCCTCTTTGTTTCGCATTTTATTTACACTAAAATTATGATGACAGCCTATTCCCGGTTGATGTTTTCCAACGGGTTTTGGATGGTAACTAATAATAACGCCAAAATGTTCTGCTATTCGCCCAAGCAGATATCGACCAATCCATAAATCATCAGCAGC
This sequence comes from Heortia vitessoides, assembly GCA_020976665.1. NCBI lineage: Eukaryota > Metazoa > Arthropoda > Insecta > Lepidoptera > Crambidae > Heortia > Heortia vitessoides. The sequence goes on from JACJUM010003085.1 coordinate 16,334,017, forward strand.
TTTTACTCCTGGAGTGACTCCCACTTGAAACTCCCATGAACTTTTCATAACTTCTGCATTCGAACCAGTATAATCCATGCCGGAATAAACACTAGCTCTGGCATGGCACTCTGCAATCTCTCTTCCAGCCACATGTTCTCCCAAGCCACAATAGGAATAACGAGCTTTTGTGGTCGGATAGCCACGGACCTTTGGCCAACCTAAAGGCCATAAATCTGTATCAAACAAAGTGTACTCTTGTTCTATTCCAAACCATGGATCTTGATTCGATATTTTGCTTAGAACTTTTGCACAATTAGCTCTGTGGTTGGTGGGAGTAGGTGTGCCATCACTATAATAAGTTTCACACAAGACAAGTATGTGCGGACCAACACGAAATGGATCTCTATATACAGCAGCAGGAATGAGTAGAGTATCTGAGTTTTGTGTCTTTGCTTGGCCCGTTGAACTGCCATCGAAGGACCACTTTGGTACAGTTGACAAATCACAAGGTACTTCCTCCAACACCCTATCTTTCGATCGCATATTAATTCCACTTCCATCAATCCAAACATATGTTGCAAATATCTTATTTTCTGGTAACGCCAATTTTAAGTAATGATTATAATAAGCATTTACCGGAGTACGTAATGTAGGGATCGCAGAAGTAAAACTGTTGTGGTTAATAAGTCGAATGAATTGTCTTTGTTTAAAGTCCTGTACACCTTTATTAATTATACCTTTTAAAAGTCTCAAGGGATACATTATTAGTTATATGTAGATTAGATAAAATAGAAATGGAGGAAGGATAATTTATTGATAAATGAGCAATTTAACCAGATGGTTAAAATAAAACTAGTAAGCTATGTTGCTTTCATTTAAATTACTTTTAATAATTGATTGCCCATAGACTATTTTTTCTTGTTACTGTCAGTTTTGATTTTATTTAGTTATTCACAAATTAACAATTGTGATTAAAAAGCTATACGTTTAATTCAATTTCATATAGCATAACACACATACATCACATCTTTAAAGTGGGAAAGGTATTAAAGTAACCTCTTTTTCTAAGATATTATATGAAATGGTTTCCTTTAATCGCACGAAATTGCTTTAGACAATATGAAAAACGATTTTATAATTCGTTTTGTAATCTAGTGGACACTGAAAATATAGTGCATTGAAGGGAACAATGGAAACGTAAGTAAGATATCAAATTTATGAAGTACATTTATTTGTTGTATATATGTCTATAATGACTACATTGTGTATATTATTAAAGAGCATATAATTCTATTTAGAAACCTAGTATTTATGTATGCTTTTCTTCACAGATCGAATTTATTTATTATTGTCTTATTATTTTACAAACTACATGTTGTCTAACCAAAACTAATAATAAGAGTTTAATCTTATAAGTCTCGGTAAGAATATTGTATTGTATGAAGCTGATCTAGAGTTTGATTCCAGCACTAAGTTGTATTATTTACTTTTATTTAGAATGGTTCATTGTGGTAGATATGTTATTATTAGATTATGTTACACCAGAAAACCCTATGAATGAGATCTGAAGAACATCAGATATTGTATCATAATTATTGTTATGTACACTGTGGCTAGTGCTGCATGAATTTGATGTGTAACTGTATAAGAATTAGTAAAATAGTGGTTAATATCATAGCCATTCCCTTTTGGTCTCAAGCTTAGCTATATAAATACAATCTTTGTACTTCCACTATCAATTCAAATACAATTAAGCTGCAAAAATTACTTAATACTATTTTAATGACTATGTAACCTCAGTGTGAAACAGAATGCAGCATTCCTGTGCAACTATGAGGTGATGCAAATCCTGCAGCAATTAAAAGACAGCTCTCAAAAGAAACATAAAAGGGAAGGCTCCTTGGCAACAGTCACATATGAAGTAAGTAACATTATTATTCAAGTCAAGTTTATAAAAAAGAGTAAGAAGTTTTTACATGATTAGCAACATTACCTGTTATTGATGCCTTGTTGACATCCCATAGGCAGCGGTAACATCTAAGCAGGCAACATGCTTGTTTGCCACCTTTCGTGGTATAAAAAAAATTGTGTATTTTATTGCCAAACATTTTTCAGTTCTTTACAAATTATTGCCATGAATGTGTACAATAAAGTGATATATAAATTTACAGACTGTTCATTATTTGCAAAATTCAGATTGTAAAAACCAAAGTGTACAGTCTGTGGAGAAGTTCCTAGAGGCAATGAAAAAGTTTAAACTTACAAAGACCGAGAAACTTATGATGGTGAACACACCTCCTCGCACTGAACTGGAAATTCAACTTGTGAGTGTTTTATAGTTATATGTATATTATATAAGCTTTTTATTTAGATGTATAGCATGCAGGTATAAAACATGAATTCAGCTTCATAATTGTATGAGAAATATCAATTTAAAATTTTAAAGGAGCATTCTATTGTATTTTTAAAACTGTGACCTGCATATTGTCATTTATGTTCTAACACAGCATAAGTTGAAATGTTAACACATTGTACAATTGGGAAAGCATTGGTCACATTTCATAAAATCATTTTAAAACCAATTACTTGTGCATTTAGTTAGGTAGGTGCAAAATAGATTTTATTTAAACAATACATGGCATAAAACATTTACTGAACCGTTAGAAATGTAATATTATGTTATTATTGGGCTTAATTATTAAGTTGCCAACTTTGACATACACAGTGTTAGAACTTATGTGACAATGTGGAAAAAGTATATTTTTATATGCTGTTGTAATAATATTTTATTAAAACTGGGAGTTTTCAGTCCCAATTATTATTAAGTTATTCAACTTTTTTTAATGCAGCAAAATAAGAAGCTGTTCTTTGAAAAAGTGCAATAACTAATGAGACTATGTATTTAATTATACCATACAGAAATATACCATTGATTAGCTTACCTTGTAAGGATTCTGTGACTTACAAAAATATTTCTTGAATTGCTTTTAAAATCCCATTTTTACATTCAGAAATTGATATGTTATAATAAGCTCCTTTTGCTTTGGTACATTTTTCTGTATACATTTACAAACAGTTCTATTTCAGCGTAATTAGATTTTTTTTGTGATTTGAAACAAAATGTTCCTAAAATTATAATATCATTTTTATTAAATGTAATCATTGCTCTTTTTATTACAGATTGTACAAGAAAGTGAAGAAAGATTAACAGAGGATGAAGTTAGGAACATAATAACTCTTGTCAATGAATTCTTCCCAGCTTCTGATGTCTTATGATGCATCAAGGCAAGACAAGAAGTCTATCTTGTCTACAAATTAATATACAATATATCGTCGCATAAGTTCTAACACCGCATATGTCAAAGTTGACAACTTAATAGTTAAGCCCAATGATAACACGATATTAAATTTATTACGCTGCAGTAAACGTTTTATGCTGTGTATTGTTTAAGCGAAATCTATTTTGGACCAAGTAAACGCACAAGCAATTAGTTTTAAAATGATTTTATGAAACGTGAGCAATGTTTTCCCAATTGTTACAGTGTCAACATGTTGACTTACGCTTTTTTAGAACTTAAACTACGATTTATATTTATTTTACAATAAAATTAATTATTACGTAACATGATATTGTTATTTATATATTAAATCATTTTCTAAATGAATAGTTCTTATAATTAACCTAAGTTTTTCATAGCGAAGCATACTAAAAATGTTGATATAATCTATTGATTTGTCTAAACATTTGGTGTGTTGCTACTCCTTTAGGGTGTAATTGTATAGTTTATCTATCATCCAAAATGTTTGTTATCTGTATCAGTTTTATTATTGGATAATATATGGAGGTTGATAAACGTCAGTTTATTACGATTGCCGCTAAGGTGAGTAATCTAATATTTTGTAGAAAATACTCCGAAATTAATATTATGCAGAATACTTCTATTTGATTTATGAATCGTATTAAAATACACAGTTTATACGTTGTATGTTTTTATATTTAATTACCTACTTTTATATGATTTTTATTAATTTCATGAACAGTTACAACAGTCAAGTTCTGTCTGTGTATGTAGAAGTTCTGGTGTCACCCAAAAAAAATATTTAGATTATATAAGCACTTACCTGACATAAATTACAACTTTATGTTAAACAATTTAAGCCCTCCTAATTTTTTTTTGCTATGCTCATCCGCTAAATTGATGGCACCTATGGCAAGTTATTATTGATTACTAAACATAACTTTAATATTAGGGATGGTGAACCGATAAACCGTCGATCATGGTCGACGGTTTGTCGGATCTGGAAAGACAAAGAAAATATAAGTTGAATACATCGATAATTTTAAACAATCCTACTCCTAAACTAGCGAAATTGTTTAGAAATGTGATAATTTACAAAGTTGGCTATTGTGTTAAGAATATATTTAATGGTGATTTGGAAGATTACACTATCAAGTCGGTTAACTTTAAATCTCGAATCTTATAAATTATCCAAGATTGAGTTATATGAATGTGTAACGTCAGTCGATAGCGAGTACTTTGCTGACCGTCTCTCTCTATGAATGTGATATATCGGTTATCTGGCCTATAACCAGTATATTCACTAACCACTCTACTGTATGAATATAACGCGCTACTGACAAGCGTTACTTTACTGTTTAGATGACAGCATGAACACATCGGGTGAAAGGTGCTTTACTGATCAGCAAACCATGTAAACGCATGTCCTGTGTCAGTGGTCAGGATGGCCCGGCCGGTGCTGTACCGCGCGCTGGCGAGCCCGCCGGCGCGCTCCGTCATGGCGCTCGCCGCCGCGCTCGACGTGCCGCTCGAGCTGCGCGACGTCAACATCCTCAAGATGGAACACAAAACCGAACTATTTCACAAGGTAAGTTTTTTTACTAATCGGGAGCAAATTTTTAGTCTTATTTTTTTAATTCACTCGACTTAAGAGTATTCACTCCGAGATAAGTGGCTTTATCTGACAACAGAGGAATCCCAAATTATCTTTATTCTACTTAAAGGACTGTAGGTATTATTTACAAACTTCTTTTTTATTTCTTTTTATAATTTATATGCGGAATAATATGAAGTATTTTCTTTGTTTTATTAACCATATACTTACCTAAACCATCTTTTTGCTTTTCTAGATTAACCCCATGCGTACTGTGCCCGTGCTGAAAGATGGAGATTTCATATTATCAGAAAGGTGAGTTCATATTAATAGAAATTTGCATAGATTGATTGATTGCTCTTTTGCTGTCATCAAGCAGTAGTCACTCTCAACATACTCTTCGTATGTATAATATGAGTATAGAGCCTATAGATTTCTACAACAATCGGACTATCAAATACCATAATATATTTTTAATTCAACCCATCGTTAGCTCCATACAACATCAAATTATAACATTGTAGGTAATAAAAAAAATCCCTCTACAATTTCCAGCCACGCGATACTGAAGTACCTGTTGTCAAAGTACGGGTCCGCCCAGCAGGAGCAACTGTATCCAAGTGAGATACGCGCGCGCGCCCTGGTCGACCAGTGTATGTTCTTCAACTCGGGGTATTTCTTCAGTCGGTTCTTGGCAGTGGCGGTAAGTCTCACACTCGCGTGGTATCAACACTAGAAATTAAACGTGCTGCCTGAAATAAATTGTCAGACTTCTGTAATAATTGTCTATCTCAGATGAGTCTTTCATACAAAAGGTTTAGCTATATCCTGAGGTAGACCTCATACATATTACGAGCGTCTATAGCCTGCAGTGACGCTATCACGCGGACTGTACGCTTGTTTTTCGACCTGATCGCATAGATAGATATTCTTTTCGGTTTATTTTTGTGTATATTGGTTGAACTAACAGGACCCCACGGCTACGCATGCGCTGCTCCCGTTTCTGTGGAAATACAGGGATAAAATATACCGAATGTTACTCTGGTAATCAATTTGATAATATGCTGATAATAATCAAACTGTTCATTAGTTAAAGAGCTTTTGAAACCGGTCCAGTAGTTTTGAGTTTATATGTTACAAAGATGCAAAAACACGGTAATCGCTTACATTTTTTTATTCCATAGAGATTTCTTTAAAAAAATAATATAGCCAATGTTATTCTGTGTAGGTATATGTAACTTTTTAATTGTGACATAATAACAAAGGAAGGTTTTGTTGTTTCTAGTTGCATAAAAGTAATAAAATAATCTACTTTTATCCATCTTCTCTTCACACTTGACAATCCTCTCTAAATCTCTCTAATATTGAAACAATAACTACATTAGTACCCTGATTATATTGTAGGTGCCAACGTTGACTGGGCAGCTGGCCGCACCCACCGCTCAGCAAGTAAGCGACATGGAGGACGCCTACTCTGTGGTGGAAGCCTACCTGCAGGAGCACGCCTATATAGCCTCGGACAGCCTCACGTTGGCTGACCTCTCCGTTGGCTCCACGGCCACCGCCGCGCAGGTTCTGCACAAGCTGGACAGAGAAAGGTAAGAAAAAGTTGTTACAGAATGGTACTATTTTATAGAAATTATGGTAACAGCCAATTGGCGGATCCAATGGATTTCGTATCTACAGGACCGTCAAAATTCGGCCTACACCCAAAAAATGTCTATGGGCTCTAATTAACGAGCCCATTCGGCTTTCTAAAAAATCTTTTTTATATTAGCTCGAGACCGAACCACAGATTTAGAACCTACTGTAACCCATTGGCCCTGTTTGATGTATGTGCCCCATTCAATCTTCCTAAAAGGTCATATCGGAAAATAATGTGAATATTAACTTTTACCCAATTCATTAAACACAAACAAATATAATCACAATTATTATATTCATTAGAAAATAATTAGTAAAGAGTCAAATGTCTCACTAAAAAAATTACAATTTTATTTAGAATTGTAATTAGAGTTATACTCCAATTCTAAGAATACAAGTTTATTCTTGAATTTTTTATATGGGGTTACATTTCTTCTTACTGTTCGGTATTAGTGTCGGTACAGTACCTTTAATTAAATTGTTAATTACAACATTCCATATGATTGTTATTTTTTTAATAAAACTGTGAATAAGGTCCCATAAATTAGGTCTGATGGTTCTAACGGTACTCATTAGAGCTAATTTATAGGAATGTTAGAATATAATTGTGATATATTTGTCTGTGTTTAATAAATATGGTGAAAGGTGATATCCATATTGCTTTTCATATTTGTGACTTTAAATTAAAATATTAAGCTTTTGTATTTTCATATCTGTTTATTTAAAACAAGAACCTAAATAAAAGTATACATGTATCAATTATTCAGATTCTCGTTCCAACACATATGATATAAGAGTGAACACTTTAGCTATTATTTACCTAGTCTATTGTTTACCTTTCTATTTATTTTGCTTCATAACGAGCATGGGCGGCAGTGTTTCCTTCGCAAATCTACCGATTGTCACCACGCCTGCTCAGTGCAGCAATTATGGGAAAAAATTATCCCTTTCTTGGGGAAACCTATGTCCAGCAATTGACGTTATATGTCTGCTATGATGATGTTTTAGCAATTAAGTTAAGTTAATAAATAATAATTTAAATATTATAAATATGTTGATTATGAAAATATTTCTTTTTTAACAATTTTACTTTTCTGTGCAACTGTTCTGTAATGCTTAAAAAAAAGAGTTAAATCTATACTAATATTATAAAGCGGAAGAGTTTGTTTGTTTAAACGCGCTAATCTCAGGATCTACTGGTCCGATTTGAATAATTCTTTTTTTGTTGGATAGTCCATTTATAGAGAAAGGCTTTAGGTTATATAACATTACGCTGAGAGCAATAGGAGCGAAGCATCAGTAAGAAGTCTTTCGTCGCATGCGCTGCATAAACGGTTTAAGTTATTCAAAAACTATGTATGAAAGAATGATTCCTTTTTAATTATAAATAAACAAGTTCGCGACAGTATATGTCTATCTCTCAAGATTTACTCTTAATAACATTATTTGTCGAAGAAGGCTTGCTACCATTATAATGTGCAAGCAGGCCGCGCGGCGGCGGGCGAAGGGAAGGTGCGCCTCACCCCACTGCCGTGCTTGCCACTACCACTCGCGAGTGTATCTTTGCGAGGTACCATGCCGCGCGACTCAGACGCGTGGTCGGCTCCCTACGGAACGGTTGAATACAGCGTGCTTTATTTTAAACAAAAGTAAAAATATAATTTATGCCGAGTACTTTGACCCATTATTTTAAATACATTATTTTTTGACATATTATTTTTAAAAAATCTCATAAACCAACGTAAGCAATCAAAAAATAATCTCGATAGTTTCCGACAACCACGCGAACGAAGTCGCGGGCACAGCTAGTAATGCATAAGGTCCTATTTGAAGATCCAACAGGTACCACATTTTAAACAGGAGATCAAATAGATCCTATTATGTATGTATGTTATGTATGGGATACATTCCTATTTTAAATAGTCCATTGGTCCAAACCACCTGATAGAGCATTTGGTAGTGTTCCAATATTGTGCACCTCTGGTCGTGGGTTTGTTGTTACCTACCCAAACAAATATTTATGGGTGGATATTTGTGTTTGTTCCGTGTCTGGTGCAAATATGCATTTAAGTATTTATTTTTCTCTTTCTGTTGTCTGATGTCGTGACAAAGGGGTTTTAAGCCACTTATCAAGTCAATGTATGAGGTGTGTAAATTATTTGTATTAGTATTTCTGAAAAATGCATACTCATGTTAATTACAAAAAAAGATCAAAGTAATTTGTAGCTTTTGTGCTAAATAAACCAAAATTTCTTTTAACTATTAAAAAAATGTCCGTCTTCAAACTTTCACTTCATTATCTTAATAATATCCTAATAAATAGAATGGTAAATAAACCATTTTTTTCTTCAATCAATATATTCTGTGATTTATTTTGATACTGAAATTATTAATTCTTATTTCCAGATATCCCCGTTTTGCAGATTGGGTGAATCGGTTAGAAGAAAAACCATACTTTAAAAATATCAACGCCGAAGGCGTGGCATATTTCTCAAAAATTATCAATTTTATGTGGAATAAAAACAAATTAAAAGCAAGTTCAGGGTAGCACAAACCACGTACATATATGAAATGTCTAATCTTATTACACTGAAAATCGTGCCTTATTAGTTTGTTTGTCAAATTTTGAAATATAGTTAGTTTTGAAAAACGTCGCATCAAACATTGCCATGCACACATCCTTTTGTAGTCACAGCCTTTTAAGATCCTATAGATTTTAAGAGATTAAATTTGTTATGCGATTATGTTTTGTATGTATAATTCAATAAATAAATCATCATCATCAATAATTTCACTGCTGGACATAGGCGTCCCCAAGAAAGGGGAATTTTGCCCATAACTGCCGCTGCCGCAAGCGTGTTTGCACACGCAATCTATATATGTGACATATATAGACTGCGTTTGCCAACATTATAATTTTACAAGATTTTACTAAATACATTATTTTTTTACTGAGTTTGTATTATTTTTTTATACAGTACTCTATTACCAGACTATATCAAAGATGAAAAGTTGCGTGCGAGTTTTAGGTATGGTTACTGTAATGTATGGATGCACAAATATATTAGACTAGGGCGTATTGGAAATTCATCATAAACGCTAAGAAGTTCACTATTGGCTATAGAACACCCTAAAAAATATGGGTGCTATACACCTATGTTTTGGTTTCTGTAACGTAATTGCCACCTGGTACAGTACAGCGGTAGGATACTATGTTAGTATGTACATCAATTTTATCAAATATTAAAATATATTTAATGTAATAAATTCTAATGCTAGAAATTATCATATTATTTTATTATTATTATTATTTTTTTATTAGATAACGATTAACCAATAATTCATTAAGATTTGCCACCTGTAAATACCTATATAATAAATAAATGTAATTTTAATGTTTTTTATTTAAGATTATTTTTAAGACGATTGATAACGCCATCTATAATGTAAGTAATGAAATATCTTCTATCTGTAACTAGAGTTCGGCACAGGTGTCGCTACTAATGATTCACTAAAAGTATCTTATCGTCATTAAATGTATTATTGTTCGTAAATTTTATCGTAAATATTACTTTACCAATATATTTCATAATTTAAAACATACGCTGGCCTTTTTTTGTTGAAATAAAATAAAATAAAATGAAATCGGTTTTTTAATAACGACATCTTGTGGCGTCTTACCGTACTACCAAGTTTAACGTCGTTTTGTCCTTGCCGTGCAACTTTCGAACTTAGAACGTCGGATACGGAATTTTGAATGGCTGCATTCTCCAAGTTGCCTCAAACGGCAGAAACGTGTACGGCGAAGTGCGGTCGACTTGTCGATGCGCAGCTGTCCCGCCGCGGTTGTCAATTTTTTAGTTTTTCCGAAACGCGTGTGTAAATAAACAACTTATTGCTTTTCATCGCATCGTATGATGAAGTGATATAAAAGTTTGTTTTATAATCGTGTCAATTTATAGTGGAGCGTTTAAATGAAACCGTAACCGCTTCTCGCAATGACAAGGGAGAGCACTCTGTTACCTTTTGAGAAACCGGAGGCATTAAAATGTTTCATGTGGCCTAATTGATGCCTGTTTTACTTATTTAAGTGTATTTATTGATTATAAGTACTATTGTGATTCGTTTAGTGACACTTGAAAAGTTTATATCCGCGGTTTCGACTCGGTCGTTAGTCGTCTACACGTTTTAAAAATGAATGTTTTGAGTGGTTTAAGCAAGTCTGACTTCAAAACAGCCAGCGATGGACTGTTGGAGCTACCTGAGGAGAGGCTCCGGAGCATCATGCGCTCGGAACCGATCACTGACGTCTATCATGTAGAACAGACACCCTTTGCAAGGTCAGTTTTGTATTCCCTGTAAATGTCAATGTCACTTTTCATCCGTTTGCGATCTTGGCCTGGCCACAATAGTCGAAAATGTTGAAAAGTAAGTTTTGCCCTTGAAAAGCAACAATAAAACTATCGATACTGAAAAACTGAAATTAAGAGAAACATGTAGAAAAAGTTATGTATGGTATTACCATGCACGTTTTGCTTGTAGCTTTTTATCAATCTTACTTGCAAAATACATTGAATGCATTGGAATAATTTAACTCCTATTCACTTTCATCCATTGATTATTGTGCTAATCACCTAAATGTTAGTAGATTTATCTGGTTTATTAAGAGTAATTACAGATTGTGTGGTAATTCTTTAATAAATGTCTTGGATATACCATTTCGATCCTGTGATGTTAAATTAATAATGTAAGCATAACTTGAAACAGTGAGTATCTGTACTAAGTTAGAAGATGTAAATAAATTGTATATTTAAAGTCATAAGATAGTAAACAACATGCTTGTAAAATATTACATGAGCACATATTAAACAGACATTCATGGTCAATGTTGATAGCTTATGTAATATAGCAGGCTCACTTGGCTAAGTACTACTATCATAGTATGCTATGAGCAATACAATAGGTATGATGTGGCAAATTTGTAGAGACATGCATTGTTACATAAAAGTTGTGTCTGGGTATACTTTAACATTATATCAGGTAGTGTTCTTTATCAGCAACAAGTTTGATAAATATGACGGATGTATTCTTAGTTCTGATAACAAAAAGTATAATCTTTATATGAATAATTCACCAACTGTAAGAAAAACTTAATATTTTTCATATATTGATAATTCAAGATATTTTAAAAGTGAAAACTATAATTAGTGTTCATTAGGCAAGTTATTAATTTGATTATACTTTTCTCAGATTTAAAAGTGATATTATTTCTAGTTAACATCCAACCTAATTAACCTGCCTAATCTATTAGTGCCTGCACATGAGCCAATGCAATACTAGTTCCATAAGTCTTTAAGTAATTAGCTGATTGTAAATATATTAATGTGATGATGACAAATTACCTGTTGTCTCATACCTAACATATGCAATGCCTGTCATTTACTTAATAAATCCTTTAAAAGATAAATATTATTTTTTTATTATTTATATATTTTTAGTTACTTTCAGATACTTAAATTCTAAAGTTCCTTTAGGTATTAACATTTAAGTATTACTTTCATCTTTCTAAAATATGTAGTTACAAATCTTTTACACTAATATGTGACAGAGTACAGATCTTTATATCCTTTCTAACTTTTTTTTTGTCATAAACATCATATTTGTTATATTAATTTAGGCTCTGTTTATTATTGTACATACAGCAAGTTATTGTTTCTTCCATACTTTAATATTAAAAGTGTAGAGTGTAGACTGTATACAATTGAGATAATGTCCGCTTTTCGGCTGATTACACAATAAAGTGCTTTTTTCAATATAGGTTGTACATGCTATTAACATAATCACCTGATTAAACTGGAGTTAGTCAAGAGAAGTTGTCTAGATTCCCAGCTTTATCACTTATTTTTGTGCTAAATTTTCTATAATTGTGAGCATAATCTAACATAGTAAAGCTTTCCTTTTGTCAAGTTCGATTTTAAAGATGAAGTATTAACTATCTTGTTTCATAGTTAGATGTGTTTATTGATAAACAAAAAGAAGATATATCTGAAGATAGATAGCCTTGTTTATAGTTGAAAGGTAATTATTTGTTGACCCGTGTATGTTCCAATACATTTGTTTACAATGTGTTGCGGCACATGGCGCAGGCGCAGGCTGGGCTGAGCTGGGCTGGGCTGGATCTTTCCATGCGTTCGCGGTGCGCTGTGACGCGCAAGGTCGCGCGGCGCGCTGACGTCGCCGCGCTGCCATTATCGGTCGTCGCCGTCGCCTCAATCGTCCGACTAATTGCACTTTTTTGTCCGAACGACGCTATTCTGTGGCTCCCCCTCCCGAGGCCGATCGGAACTGGTTCCGCTGGTTTGTGAAACGATTCCATTTCCCCATTGCCGGCTGCTCTCTGGCTCTGACAGATTTTAGTATAACGCTGTATCCGCGAATTTATAATGATTCAACAGAATGTGGATCATTATAAATTCGCGGTTTTAATAACAACAGAATGTGGATTTCTTCCGTTAACTTTTTGCTTATTGATGTATAATAAATTTTAAGGTAGTATACAAGCGCCTTATTTCCAGTCATATTGACAAATATTTGATATACATGTTATTCGATCTTCCGCAACACTATAATTATAGTAAAAATGTTTGTTTTCATCAACGATGCCAAGTAAAAGCCCGACCAAGCCAAAACCGGATATGCAAGTTCTTTCTCCTATTTCTTATAATGCGTGATATACTACGAAGATCATAAAAATAATATCAGATAATTTCGAGGATTAGTGTACATTGAATGATTTATTTCGTGTACAACTAACATAATTATCGGAAATAGCCCCGGGTTGTCCGGTTATGGCTGGTTTAAGTGAAATTCAACATTTCAACGATCAACGCGGGTTGGCGTTAAAGTAAATGAAAGGAATCGTTTAGAGACCACTCGCAGTTATTGGCAATTTCTCCGCGCGACGTCGCCTAGGGCGCCTCGTTTCCCGGGAGTGCGGCGCAGAGATAGCAGTTTTTGCTCGTCCGGCGTCGCCAGCGCCACCGCTGCCGAGATGTAATCGTGGACTTTCTACAGCTGAGCGGTTGGTCGACGGAGCGGTTTCACTTTCATGCGGCAGCGGAATGCGGCCGGACCTCCGACCCGCGCCCGTCGTGTCACCGGCACCGCCGGCTCACCACACACGCCGCGCCCCCCGCTCACCCGGGCCCGCCCGCAGCCCTTGTAGATTGCAAATGCATTGAACACGTTTTGCATATCAACAGCGTTCGTAGCAGCACTCAATATACACCACTGTCATTATCTCAATACTTCTGTCGTCTATCCAGTCTACAAAAGGATGGCTCACTGGATTTCCAAATGGATATAGTGTTATTAAAAAATAAACTTTTACAAGTGTTGTATTAAATCTGCAAGTACGTGTGGCCCAAATACCTGTGTCGGATTCCGACGCCCGCTGGCTAGCTATCCGCGCTAATATCTTATTCGTGTCATTAGTGCGAAATGCCAGCCGTTTGGCACCCGCGGCGCCGGCCACGTTCCCTTGCGGCCGATGCACCGCCCTGGCCGATCCACCAGCTAAATTCGGGACCGTTGCATCACGCATCACTTTCGGTTTCGCTTGTCACGATGCTATTTTAGATAGAGTGTCGATTATTAGAACGCTGCTTTTAGCCGAGCGACTCGTTAGCCGCGCGAACCATTTTTGTCTACGTGACTAACTGGTAAAGCACTCAGGAAACTTAATTGATTAACTATATGTTCAACCTCGCATTTCTTATTCAAATAGGCCGGCAAGAGCTAAAAGTGGATAAAATAAGGTTAGAGGTGATTTTCAAAGTCGGCTCCAAGTATGCAGCAACTCTCGGCAGCATACAGCAGTTATCTCGAGTTTGCGGAACGAAACCCGATCCGTATTCAGTGGCACGCGAGCGAGGCCAGCGTGGCCGTTGTGTCGCCGCTTCGCACAAACTATATTTTCCTTCCATAAGAATGAAAAAGGGATACATATTAAATGAATTATCCTTTTATAAATAACCACTAGAATCTTTTTAAACGGTTTTCGGATTATTTTTCGTACTGGAACAAAGAGAGGGTACGATCTGATTCCTCTCTGTGAGTTTACTCGCAGCATGGATTTATGAGACGAAGCCTCGAATACCATGGCTAAGAGACAATTCGTCTCGTTACAGTGCACAACCCGGTCGTCACATCTCGAATACTTCCCGGAATGTCTCGAACTACTGCCAGTGCCCTTCATCTGCAAGGCCATTGCTTAAAACAAGCGAATGTTCACCTGCGCTGGAGTCGGGGGCGGGCTCTCAATGCGGTCCACGAATTGTGCAACCGCTATGACACTTCGCAGCACGTGGGCGATCAGCAACCAAATCGAGAACAATCGACCCCCTCATTCAAACAAACGTTGGAATGCAGCACTTTGATATCGTTACAAAACCAACTGTAACGGTGGGCCAATGTCAACACGGCTTCTGTGTTCTCGTCGCGCGGATTGTCTGTATGTTAATGCGCTAGTAGTATTGTTAGTGGTTTGCTGCATTGCATACTCGTGTAGGCGACTAGATTTTCTGAATATCGGGTTGGGCCACTCGTGTAATGCAGCCACGTGCAGTGGCTGGGTAGCGAAAGTCTGGCTGACCTTCAGCTTCTAGATACGGGCGTCAATAAGGGCCTCCATACTCGAGATAACCCAATATGATCATGTTAGAACATGTAGGTTACGACGTATTCGTTACCTATCCTTCACACTAGCCGAAGGAACGGCGTAATCATATCTTCAGTAATATTGGACAGATGAAAGAGAATTTAAAAAAGTTAATAATTTTCGACTTCTATACGGAAATGTCAGGCGAGACATATTAGAAAAGTTAGCAGTGTTTACTTTCTTGCAATCTTCGAGATCGATCGCGTGCCTGTGTAGATTACTATCCCGATATATCCGGTCGTATGGTCGCCGCGCAGTCCATGCTGACAATATTTTAAGATGTAACCATCCAAAGTATGCAACGTCGAGATCAGATCGCTTATCACACTTATCAGCGGTGTGCCACTTGGGTAATTTTAGAATACGTTCAAATGGAATGCTGTACCAGTTGTTACTTATTTAGCTATATTTGACGGCGTGCAAGCAAATGTAATCGAATTTTTGATGCGCAGATCGTTGTTTTTATTTATCTTGCATATGATCTTATACGGCCTGCCGAGATTGTCAGCAATGTGCGCTTATTAGCGCGCCATGCGTCTGAATCAGGCGCAGCTGTGAATCACGGTTATGAGACCCCTAAATGATGTAATGCTGTTGCTGGGCCTTCCCGCATCAGAGAAATTCGGACACGTCCTTAAAACGAGATTGCAACGTATGCATATTAACTGACTTGTAAAACGAATTTCATGCCAAATGGTCAACTTTCGTTTTCTTTATGAATGATTGCAATATTAATGCTTATTTAAAATATCGCAATCGTTTAACCGATCTTAAGTATGTCGAATCTTAAATGGACTGCTGTACGGAATATGTTTCATTTTGTTCGTGGCCATGCATTATCGACGATTTCTCTAGTCGTGACTAAATCCTATCGCTTTTATGAGCGCTTTTATCATGTTGTTTATCTTACATTGCAATTTGAATACACTAAGATATCTCGGAGAGCAAAAAGGCCACGCTTAAAAGCTAATATTGACGTGTCTCGGTTACATTGTTTGCACACTTGATGGATGTGGTTCGCTCGTGATTTTGTTTAATCTCTCCGGTTAGCCTTGAGTCGAGTTCACCGACTCTATAATCATGAAGTATCGATCCTTTTTTAATAGACTTGAAATACTCCAAGCGAAAGCCTAATAAATGTACCATCTAGTTTGAATACACGAATGACATTTGACGGACGACAGAATTGAAATAAGAATAGTCAGCGCCGTGAGGGTAATGTTGAAACGAATCAGGTTTTATCGTTCGCTCCCTAATTTCGGACTAATACACGTGTCAACCGTGATGGATCTTATGAGCGCGCGTCGTATTGGCCGTAAACGGAGTTATTCCAACATTCCTCCTGGAGGATTTATTGTACGTCAACCGGCGCTGCGTAAATATAATTAGAGAGGCTATTTATCAGCTCGGCGGAAGGGCGCTCACTATCGCCGCCGTAAATCTAGCACCACCGCTGACGGCTCAATCCGGCGAAGAAATGGAATGTCATACTAATGGCAAGGGCCAGGGCGAATTTGTCCGCGGATCTATCCTCCATACGTTACAATCAAGAGGGATTATGCCGGCGCGGATTATTTGTGTAGACCCATAGTCGAGACGGATGGGCGCTAGTCTCCTTCGGGATTAGACTAATTTATGATGGGTCTAAGCATAGCGTTTATACTTAGAATGGGCGTCGATATTCCGTGCGTATACGTGTCTATTACTGATTCGCAGTGAATGCTTTTGGTGTTCTTTTATTTTTCAAAAACGCATCTAGTCCAAGGGTAATACGTCGTTTTTGTTGCTGACCTTACTCTTTTTCCAATTGGCGAAAAGCCGTCGTTCGTGGATATATTACAAATGGCGATTTTTTGACATAAAACAATAATTAACGAACTTTGTTTCAACCTTACATAATGGATCTGATTAGGTTAATTTATCTCTGATTAACTATAAACACCTACCTCGAAATCGTTTTAAAATAAATAAATAAAATGCCTATATGGTTGTAAAATCTTTGTTTGTAAATATGTTAATCACTAATTTATTTCTTTAATAAGTCACAAATAGTAAATATGGGAAGTACACATTCATATCAAGATACAGAAATCATCGCTTGTAGCTTGTTTATGGTGATTATTCTTAAGGATCCTCTCCTCTACCCTTGGTGTACGACTATTTGAATAAAACAAAATCTTTCATATTTACCATTAAAACGGACTCTTACTGTGAAGGCATGACAGCGTTTAAAAGTTCCATCTATTCTACGTGCATGTGCAGAGGCGACTTTTCTTATTGTGCAAATGTAGTTGAGGCACACCAAAGGAAGGAAGGAGTGGCGATAGTGTAACTAATGAATGCATGCATGAGCCCGCGAGCGGGCGGTGGTCGTGGCCGGCGGGGTGGCCAGCCCGCGAAGCACCACGACTTATTACCATAAACCGTGCTCTCTCGTGCGACGCCCCGAGACTACACCCAGCCCCAGCCTCTTACATTCAATAAATGTCACCAACCAATAAAGACTCACATAAACACAAAGAAGAAAGGAAATTAAATGTTAACTTTGAAGTCAATGTCACTTGAATGTCAGCGATCTCACAAAACTCAATATTTCGCAAACAAATAATAAGTTATAAGGAAGCGAATTAAAGTTAACCCTTATTGGAACTAACAATAAAACTGCGCGTCAGCGCATGCAAATAACGTTTTCTCAATGTCATCTTTTATTATTTTACTGCAAGTTAAGTGTATGCTTTGACTCCTGCAGTCTGGCGGGTGCAATAAAAATGTTATCATTCTTGTGTGAAGTGAGAGTGCGTACATATTTTAACAGCACATTGCTTTGCCGTGACCTTTTATATGTCCTTTCCTTAGACATTGTTCTTTTACATTGTGTGGGCAATTATCTAACCTTTGTTTGTTTTATTTCAGGTAAAGACATTGAAAACATTAACATAGTTAAGGTGAACAGCAGGTTTTGTTTAGCAGTAAGTATGTTAGTCTTAATAAAAACAAAGAAAAACATCTTAAAGCTGACGTAATCGATGAACGATCTAAACGATTATCCTTTCGACCGCTGACTCACATGAATGGTGCAGCCCATGATTTTGCTATTAATTTTAAACCGTTTTAATTAACCTTTTCCCGATGACTAACGAATATTAATGCTAAAATATTCATAATTTTAAAAAGCTCGTTTATCAGTTTCGCTTTCAACATGGAACTTCGGTTTGAACATAACAAAAAATCGAATAAAAACGTTTGTAAAGATCTGGGTACCTTTTGTTTGTCTAGTTACTAATCGGAGAGTGTAGTAGTAGAATGAAAAACTGGATGTATATTTGAAGCGACAGCAAGCAGGGTTCAACGCACCTACGGAAATGGGCTGAAAACCGTCTGGTTGCGTTGTTAACGCGCCTAAAAAGGCCATTAGAAGTAGTTGCCGTCTGCACGTCGTCACTGCCCAAGTTTTTTGTCGCGCAGCCAACAAGTCTTCCTCGTCGGCGCTTTGATTAACGACCGTAACCAGATACCGCATGTTTCCATCTCCTGACTACGGCCCAAATGAATAAATTAATTCCTACTCACGTACACCCACCTACTACCATTACGGGCAAACGTGGAAAAGAAATTTATGATTCGAATCGGTGTAAATCAATTAAGTAATCGATGTTAAATAACGAATTAATTCGTATACACAGGAAGCTCGCAGTATTCACGAGGATGACCGCTGAAATCAGTATCATCCTGTCTTTGAAATAAAAATAGGTGTATATTCCTATCCAACAAACTAAATCTGCTGGTTATCTTCAAAAGCGTGTTGTTGATTAAATATATCCGTTGTTATCGAAGGTGTCCACAAAACTTGAACATTATATGTTTATATACAAATAGCTATCGTCTGCATAGTGATGTAGCAACGGAATTCCAGGCAACGTGTAAGATCAAACAACCCGTGAAGAGCATACGGATGCCGGCACGCCAAATGTGCGACATCACAATGTTAACACAGCATCTGGCGTCCCGCTCTCCTCCTAGGAATTGGCGAACAAGCCGTCCCTTTCTCACTTCTGTTTGCTCGATTTTGGGCGAATGTGGCCGATGACAAAGCGTCACTTTCTACGGGCGCACGCGCAGCGGCAAATGAAGTGTGTCGCGTACGTAGACAGCTGCGCGATAGACTCGGCTCTAATGTGCACCGGAAACCATCAATTTAGATAGTGCGCCGGATTGCCTCCGCGAAGCTTCTGTAGGATGCAACTATTATGTGGAGGAAACTGTGATTTATGACCTTCATTGTTTTATGTCAAAGATGTCTTAGGCTGCAACAATAAGACTTATTGAACTCATACAATGCTCAAAAATCTTAGTCTTCAATAAGAAAATGCAAATACAGTGTTCTTAACTATAGCTCAATAAAAATAATCCTAATATACAAATTTGACAAAGTAGGGCAAGCTAAAGGAAGAGATTAAATAGTCTTTTCCCTGGCTAATCGAATATAGCGATCGTCATTCGATATTATGGTTAATATTTACCAACTCTCAACCTCATCGGAGGCAGTATGAGCCTCTTCTGTCGCATGTTACTGGCCACTTTCTCGAATCGAGTCAAGTGAAGCGGAGCGCCGCAGTTGCCGAAGTATTGTTTAAGAAAAGCGGGTCAGAAGAAAGCGATAGAGGGGCGAGAGCTGGTCACTCGCTGATGTCTCCCGGTGAAGAGGTCACGGCCATTATACAAAAATAAACCGAAGACAAGCGCGGCCTGTGAACTCGAAATAGAACGTTTATTGCTACCGTAACTGTAACAACGGTTTTTTTAAATCCGTGAACGGTCGATAATGGCGCCGATTTCTCTTTTTGCTTATTCCTCTGATGTTAATTGGTTTTGTGTTTGTGTTGATATTTTTGTGTCCGTTGTTTTGTTGGGAAAAAACCGGTCAAACGCCAGTTGGTCGCGCGCGCTTATGGTTCCTTTTATATATGGTTTTTTTTAACTGGACGTTGGCTATATGTTCTAGTAGCAAAATAAGTTTTTATATATAATTATAATTTTAGTAAATATTCTGAAACAATATATTGGTTTCCTCTAAGCGTGCTATTTAATCATGATACTTAAATCTTTTCGATTTAGTTGTGGATCACACAACGTTTATTTCCGCCCATCCTTCCTATAGATTCCTAGAAATCAGAGACGAGATTCTAAACGCGGATCTCTAAAAAAACGTTAGAGGCGCGTGCGTTACTCTCATTAATATTAATTTCAGTGCAGCAGTGGTGCGGCTGAACGCGGTCTCGTACGACACTCGCCGACACCGCTGCTGTGCGGCGCGACTGTGTGTCGAATTAGGAATGTATTTGCACAGCACGCGCCATGCAAGCAGACGGCGTCATTTGTTTCTCGTGCGAGCTACTTGTCTACCCTTCTCGGTGCGCTCTCGTCCCAAGGTCGGGAGCACAAAGAGCGGTACAGATTTAACATATTCTAACACTATCAGCACTCTAATCACGTAAGATAACAGTTACACGGGCTTGCACAATAGATAAGCTTACATGAGTTTAGAATCGCCGAGGCAAATCGTAGCCGTACGCGCGCCGGCGCAGGCCATATTTCACCGAGGCGTCCCCGTAATTGGAATCCAGCATTTTGTCCAGGCTCGAGCCGATAAATTTACATCTCTTCCTCCTCCTCCGACTTAAGCTCTTATAGTATTCGAGATTTAGAGGTCTCCGTGTCCTATAAATTTCAGAATATAGGTACCGGCTTTCTAAGATTAGATATTCACCTAATTGATAAAAGGCTTAAAGAAGCTTTAACGGCATAATACGAATTTAAAATATGTTCTGGTTGCAATTTTCTCTCGATATTATAATCCCGGATGCTATAAAATTCGAATAAGCTGGCTGTGAAAATCGTATTAAATGTAATGTTTAGTTTGAAATTTATGTTTCTGAATTTGTCGTACAATTCTATTGCTCGAGTGTACAATTAGACTTACATCGTACTTTAGGTGAAAAGGCTAAATTTAATTTCCTTGAGTTTATTTCGACTTCATAATTACATGTGTAATTATTCCTACTTGTTAACTCGGGAACTTAAACTCTGGAACAAGTATTATATAACGTATCTAAAAATAACCTCACCTTGCCCCGACTGCGATATAAAAGCGACAATACTAATATAAAAGTTAATATTAGGCACGCAGTTATGAACTTGGTGTCGCTTTAATTTATTAATTACAATAATAAAACTTGTTGCTCGTTGTCATTAAGTTTTAGCATTTCCTTTAATGACTGTGAATAAACATTAATAGATCATTAAGGCGTAAGTATCATTTTAGAACTGCGGAGTAGTGTTGCGTAACACGAAGTACTGCCTTACTTAACACTAATTTGCAAAACATAATACTCTTGTTAACAAATGAAAAAGGAATAGGTGTTTGAATATGCAACCAGCAGTGTAATAGGCCGTGGGTGCGCCTACGCCGGCTCGCGTCTATAAATCAGGGGACATGCGACGTCCGCCAGTTTTCATCGCATTTGTACCGGACATTAGGAAAAATATTTGCAGTTTGTCGGCTCTGCGGGATACCAATGAAATGTCTCTACAATCACAGTCTTCAATATGCTTGTTCTGGATAAACTAGCACTCGCCTGGCCTCGCCTACCCGCCTAAGTGCCGCCATCTGACATTATTTTAATGTATCTACCAAATTTTAATGAACTTCTTTAGCAAATTTAAAAATGTTTTGATAGGTTATTTATCACTGATAAAAGTGTAATAGAATATTACAACAGAGTGCGCAGATTAAACCCGTTTTTGATAACAAAAAAGAAAAGTGAGTTATTACGTTCATTATTGGAATTTAATACATGTAAAGCTTAAAATTATGGTGGTTACTTTTATACATTCCAATTATTCATAACCATTTGCATTGTAAACACCGGTTTTATACCTTAGCCATCAACCAGTTGTAGTCAAATATCGCGAATGGTATGATACACCTCCGTGGTTTACCCCCGATTTCAGTCAAGTGTCATTATGTTGTAAACAAATAACATATTTCGGACAATCTGTCAATACTAAATGGTTTTAAAGTTTTGTTTTTTATTAAATAATTTGTATGTTTGATGTCTTGCAAAGGCAATTAGTAAAGCTAACCTTAGATTTTTTTCTAACACAAATACACAACTACTTCATCGCAATACCAAGAATATGTATTTGACATAGTATGTATTCCAATAAAATATACTCGAAAAAAGAACTTCTTAATTGTCAGGCGGGACACGAACCTACGATGATATATATCTACTGAGGTTTCGGTAGCACAAAGGTGGGGCAGTCCCTCTGATAGGAAGTTCTTGCTTGGAAAAGCTTGCAAGTTCGTGTCCCGTCTGACACCTAAGACAAGTAATTTCTTTTTCTAGTAAATAATCATATCATATCAGCCATTAAAGTCCACTGCTGGATCTATTAGCTAGGCCTCCCCAAGAAAGAGGGAATTATGCCCATAGTTGCCACGCTGAGCAGTCATGTTGGCAATCGTAGAGCGCAGCTTTTGCGACCGGGATACAGCTACCCATCCTCGCCCCGTGCATTTGAGCTACACCGTGTTGGATGGATATACCGCCGTGAGTCGGTGGTTTTGGTAACTTAGTTATTCTTAACTTCTTAGCCGCTTCTTACGATACAGGGGGACCTCCTCCTGGAAGGCAGGCGGAAGAGCAGAATAGTACCTGTACGAGGGGGAGATACTAGTCTGCTCTGCCGGTACCTAAGGCACTTACGCTTTTACGGCTTATTAGTAAATATTATTTTAAAGCCAAATTCAGCACTTTTTAAGGTGTGAAACCAATAAAACTTTTTTTAATACTTTTTCAACACTCTTGGGTTATTAGAAACGGAAACAGAATCAAAACTTGCTATTCCATGGAAAATCCTTAATTTAAATCAGGATATAATGAAAATTATTGAGTCACTAGATAGATAGTTAATAGATTACTTTTAATCAAATGTTACAAGACAACCTTTTCTTTGGGGGCATTGTACAGATATATTCGCCACGAACGGAAACGAGTGTAACACTCAAATCTGACATCGTTAAGCTACTTACATTTTTTACTGCTGACGACTATATTTGTAATAAGGAAAGGAAAACTTTGACTAAGCTCACTGTAATTCTGCGAGAACATTTGTAATCAGCTCAGCAAAACAACGATCTTCATAACACATGTGCTTTTTGTTTATGGGCGATCGTGGTATAATTATAATCTATTTGAAGATTGCAGTCTTACACCTTAATCTAGCAAAGTTGGACCATAATGAAAGATCTGGAATATTTTAAAACATGATATAACGTGAATTCGTAATAATCTTCTGTAAGAAGGTCCCAGTAAACATTTTCAAAGGTCGTCCAAATAAACGGTAAAGGAAAACAAGTCGGACTCGGCTTATTAACATTGACAAGGAATGCTAAACGCGTAAACATATACAGACACCGAGACTTATCCTCGGGTGGATGAAGCGCTCACAACGCGGCATATAAACAGATCCAGTATCTAAACCCTTCCGCATACAAGCACGATTAGAAACACATGTCTTACTACAAATTGGTATTAAGTGAGAACCAATTTGAACGCGTTGTGGGTGGTAAAGTGGTTCGCAGGACGGTTTAGGAGATTTTTTTCTGGGCCCGAATATATTCTGGTGAATCATTGCCTCCTGCGTGGCTTTGCTCGATGTTCAATGAGGATTAAGCTTGGGCTCTTCAAATAGGACATGTATTGCAAATTAATGTATGCGTCTCTCATCATAACACATTTGTAACGAGTGTAAGAGATGATGTCTATTTTATCGAACAGGAATTATTCTTTTTTAATTATATCACAGAATGTGCTGTATATGTTTAATCCATTCGTTATTATACCAAGATAAATTGAATAAATGTTAATTCGTACTCAATGTCAGTATGTATAAACTAAAATTAAATTTCCATCCGGCATTTCTGTTGACAGCTAAACATTGGATAATTAATTAGATTATGAGGATCGATAGTACCAGCTGAAGGGACATTCGTTTAATCTTTCCACAAGGCTGATATGAATAACATATATTGGAGTTATTTTTAAATACGTAGTTTTTATTACTGGAATTGTAATATTGATGTTAGTCGTTTATGACCAGCTAATGGTTTTTAAACTGAGAGTCGAAGAATTGTCGCGGAGCTAATGAAAGTTTTAACATTTTTCGATGATGCCCTTCACAATAAATGCATATTACAGAATTGGTCGTGCAAGCTTGACGACGGAAGCTCTTATAGCTTATTAATTTCGGTTGATATTTCTCTCGTAAAACGGCTAAGTTATTGCCTGTTAACGCGGAATTAATGGTCCTACAGCGGTGACCTCGAAAAAGGCGACTTGCTTCTTTGTGACTTAATTTTATCTGAATAGGGCCACTTTGTTGTTTAAGCGTTTATCGCGGTCAACTAAATCGTTTTTCACCTTTTATAGGATGGTTAATATTTTAAATGGATTTTGGCTTCCGCGCCTTTGTGCAGCGTGTCTCTTCTGCCGGCTGATAAGATCGCGCTATTGTGAATTATGGAGCCACTGAGTGGCACGTTTGTCGAATTTGATAACCCGTCGCCTCACCGGCGCCACTGCTTTTTCCTACATTATCAACATATAATGGACTTCTGCGATTTATGATTAGAAACTCGATTACCACTACCACGTCTAATAAAACACA
Organism: Heortia vitessoides; assembly: GCA_020976665.1. Taxonomy (NCBI): domain Eukaryota; kingdom Metazoa; phylum Arthropoda; class Insecta; order Lepidoptera; family Crambidae; genus Heortia; species Heortia vitessoides. Next base: position 16,358,987 of record JACJUM010003085.1, read on the forward strand.
TTAATTTTACCGATGTTCACATTTATAACTGGACAATGAAAGAGCTAATTGATAAATCGGAGGCTCAATACTTAGGGAACAGCTTATAGAAGTAATAAATAAGACGGTCACACATCCTACATGTCGTTAATCATAATATTGTGTGGCGGCGACGTTTTATCTCGGGCCGGCGGGACAGGTGGGTGTCCACTGTTTTAATATTAATTGATCCTGCAGTATATCTGTTGTGTCCATACACAATTGTTCCTTTTACGTCGCCTCAGTCGTCCCATGCTGTTTCATCATTTTGTATCGTTAGAAATCTTAGCATCTAATTGTAGGTTTGCGGCCGATAAGATTCATAGCCCGGAGTCGTTGTTGTAACCATTCGTCTCCGCGTACATTTGCTAGAGTTAATTACGAGAAACGTTCGGTATTGATTGCTTTCGAATGTAATCGCTGTAACTACATGCATGGCACAGTTTGATTCAATCGACCGGTGCCGGCCGGGCCCGATCGGTGACGCGGGGTTATCTAGCTAGGTGATCAATAAACCGTGACTCACACATACAGCCTCTTTAATTTGACGATCGTTGGCAATGTTTGCCCGAACAGTTATCCGGCACACATTTCCTAGTCGAGATGGGCATTGCCGTTTTGAAGGCGCAAACTAGCCGTCGAGCGTTGTGATACCCGCGACCTCTCGACCTTTATTCAAAGAGAGGTAGACCAGTTTATGCGGATCCCTCGCTTGGCGCGCCGAACCTCGCAGCCACTCGCACTCTAACGGGTTATTTATAAATGGACACGGACAGGAGGGATGCCCGCTAGACTCGAGGTCACCGGCAGGTGCCGATTTGCACTTGACGAGCGTGCTTTTCCTATTTTGGTTTTGCATTGTTAAGAAATAAACGCGTCTCGTTACGGGCGTCTTATTAAGTCAGTTCCCAGGCCCTGGCTGGCTTGACGCGTTTGTCTCGGATTAAGCGCTCGCCGTGCGTTTGCTTAGACATTGACAATGGTATTATTCTTTTTATCAGTTCATCGATTGTACACATCGGCGGTTTTCTTAGTTTCTTCATTCTTTGGAATTCCATTGTAGTTTTATGTAAGAGCGGTTCGTTACTATTGTTTATTTCACAAGTAAGCTTGTTACGTTGTTACGTAGTTATGTTATTGTAGCTGGTTATAAAAACTCAGTTTGTTTAATAATGTGATGCACGGGGGTACGTAGTGAGTTTAAGCGTCGTCGGCCTGGGAATCTCGTTAAACCTGTCTGGAATAGCGGCTTGTTAATATTTAATTTAGTTGGAGCGGGAATCGTGCGTGCTAGCTCTGAGTAGAGCAACTCTGGTACAATCGCGGCTCACAATCGATCAAATATACGCGGTACCACCCCACGGCCGGCGGAAGAGTTTAAGCCACGCTCATAGTTTTTAATAAATAAAAATATATTTAACACTTTTATGAAAGGTAAATTGATTCTTAATAACATAACCATTAATAAAATAGCCAAATCCGTAAGAGTATGAGTGATCGGCGCAATTTCCATACAATTTATTTTACTACCAGACCATCTTAAGAGTCATCGGCGATCTTAAATACCCATATTATTATATTTTTATTGTTCATAAAGTAATACACAATAATTATATAGTCTGGACAACGAGGAAACACAAGTACTTTAATATTGCAATAACATTGTCATGGAAACTGGTTAGCTCGATAAATATTTATATTAATTCAATTGTATATCAAGCTGTAATTGAATTAATGCTATAATTAAGAAAACAATTATCACGAGATATCTTTGCTAATATTATTGTATACTTCGTATTAAAACGACATAAAAATAGTGATACGTATACGATAGTCGTTCGGGTATCGCTTATTGCGTATTATATATATATATATATATATATATATATATAAATTAATAGGCGATGTACGTTATTTTTTTCCATTTTAATTTATTACGTTCTAAACGTGGTTAGAAAGCTATAAGGAGCAAAACTAGGCAACCAAGTATTCAATAATGTAAATATTAGTTTTTCTCCATTCTAGGCAGAATATTTAGGTCACCGCTTTTATGGAAGCTGGAATTGGCAGCGGATAGCGGACTGGATTGCTCAGTCTGAATATTTAGTACCTACTCAGGATGGCGGACTGTTGTGCCACTGTCTAGTACTTTTCTGTCTCGGCACACTGGCACGCATTATGGATTGATGTTCCTCTCTGCCGCATGTACTGCATTACTGTGAGGAGGAAACGTTTGCGTCTTTATAATGGACTAGCGGCCCGCTCGAACTTCGTCCGGGCACATACTAAAATTGTATTCCATTGATCCCGTTACTATGGATGCTTTACCTCCGTTTTTGGTTCTCCAACCTATTGTTTATGGGCTATTTTTGGGTAATATTTTTTCCCACTCAAACTTCCAGAGTCCATTGAATCGTATGATCTCGTAAAAACTTAGCTCTGATTTATTTATTTTTTTGACGTGACAACATCTTATAAATTGGTTTGCCGGGTGACACTTCAAGAAACTGCGTTACGCTCCGCTCACGTTATGCGCTCACAATGAGAGCGAGTGAGAGGCACGCGTCCCTCTCACTCGCTCTCATTGTGACGTGTGTTACGCAAATGTATTGCAAGTTATTGTATGTATATTTGTATATAAATATGTATGTATGTGTAAAGGTAAAAATAAATTTTTTTTAATATGAAATTCAGTGCGAGATTCTTTGTATAAATTAATGTTTTAAATATAATTCTTTGTATAAATAAATGTTTTAAATTGTTACTATTATTTCATCCTTATTCCTACTATACGAATGAATATTCACATTAAAATTATTTTACCACTCAAAGTCGTTGTCACATAAAACTTTCGCCCGTATACCGACTTTACAGGCAACCAATTTTTTTTTTATCAGGCTAGATCTACAAACAAGTGTACAGTCGGCGTTAGAGTGAGCGTCAGCCGAACGGGCGTGAGGCTGTGATGAATGAAAATTCATTTATATATAAATAAGTGTGAAGTAAATAAGTTCATCTGAATATCACACTGTATCGCGTGTAATATACTAGGATTTAAGAAGTGCAGATATGCTAGAATTTATGGCCTAGCATTCCGCCCGCGACTCCGTCCACGTGGATTTCAATTCATCACACATAATTTCTGAAATCAAATGTAGCCAAAAGTGTTTGTTACAAAAAGATGGCTTGTTTATTTTGACAGTATGTTTTATAAAATAATATTTATACATCATAACTCAACATTACCTACCAGCTTTATACTAAATGCATATAGTCTATGATACTTGAAAAAAATCTAATGTTTGTGTCTGTCTGTCTGACTGAATGGGCTGAGCTGATTTTAACGGGACTTTAACTGATGTTATAAAGGGAACGGAAACTACGCAAGTGAATCAGCAGGACGTTTATAAATGTTATTATTACTTACAAAATTAACTTTAATTAAAAGTCTCAACAAATGGCCGAATAACGGTCATGATTCGACCATTAGGCGACGGCTATCGGGTATCTTTTTTATTGATATATCTATTTAATGTATTTTGGTGTAATAAGTAATCTAAAATATGCGCCCACCAAGCGAATCGTACAAGTGTGGCCGCTATGTAATTTGATCTGTGAAATAGGTGTAACATTTCCACTTACGGCAACGGATGCGACGTGAACTGCGCTCGCATGAATTAGACACTACGTCGGAAATGGCGTAATGAAATAATTCCACGAGGAAATTATTTAATTAATTAATTGCCTGTTTACTGTACCTTGTAATCGACATGGTGACGCTTCGTATAATTATATAGATATATTTTAATAAATATAACAAGCAGTGACCCATCCGAAAATGTATTCACACAAGTATTCACACAACATCTCATACATAAACCTGACTCCGTGATAAGATGCTGAAAGCACTTGTGTTACAGACATCACACAACAGAGGAATCACAAATCTAATACTTAAGTACATATTTTTAATACTCAGACACAGGACAAACACAAATATCATTACATAAATATATGTCCTGGGTGGCGATCGAACCCACGATCCCTTGCGCATAAGATAGGTTCACTACCTGTCTGCGCCATCGGGCCTGTCAATGTGTAGCTCAACGAGCTAATGGGCGAAACTTCCCCTCTTTCCCGGGAGGCTTATACAGTACAGCAGTGGGCTTCCAATAGCTGGTTTGATGATGATGATGATGTTCGATAATAAACACGCACCTAGTCGCGTTCGGCAGCAGCAGCAATGCGTCCAAATTGGTTAACTACGCCTCGCCGTCGGAACAATCCGGCGGCTTACTGTCGATGGTACAATGTAACGACTCTAAAGTGCGTTTAATACTGTTTGACATTTATCGTGTAACAGATAGTCCCGGCGCATTTGCCATTTCAATTCTGACTGCGATATCCCGAGTTATTGTACGATCGACGTAACAAGATTGTTTGTACGCTCGCGTTATTCAAATAATGCAACATTATTTATGGTATTTGTCGAAGGAAGGATTATTCTGGGATAGTAAATCGTCACGTGTATTAGTTTTTACGGATTGTCGCGATTTGCTGCTGGTCGCGGGCAATTTAGGTGATTTCCAATTATCTTTTCATGCGGAACTCTCGTTTAGATAAAAAATGAAATGTAATCTTTGTCCTGTGTGTTTGTTTGTGACTTTTTCACGGCTGAACGAGTAGTCCGATTTTTAATAAAATTTGCATGTGCATAGCTGAAGCCCCGGGAAAGAACGGGTACTTAAAAAGTTACCTCGAGCCATAATCTGTTTTATTCTATATGTAATAAAAACGAAGTATAAATCTAGAACTACTGCACCAAATAGGATTATAATTTTTTTGTCGTGTTTATAACTAGCTGTCCCCTTGACTTCGTCCGCATGAAATAGATTTTTTGGGTACCATACCTCTTTAACTTAACTTATATAAACTTTGAATGTCATGTTTATTTATATCGAAAGAATGGCCTGAAAAATAAGTTTCAAGTTTCTAGCTCGGAAGTATCGCCATTTTTAGCGATACTTCCATACAACTTTTCATCCCCCTTTTCAACCCCTTACAACCCCTTACAACCCTTATTTCGAATTTAAAAATAGGCCATGTCCTTTTTCAGGGTCTAAAGATTGTCTGTGCCAAATTTCATCGAAATCGGTTAAGGGGTTTAACCGGGAAAGTGTAACAGACAGACAGACAGACAGAGTTACTTTCACATTTATAATATTATATTATAGTAAGGATTGGTACTACTATGATTGTACGGGATTAAAGGGATCCGAAAGTACCTATATATGAAAAAAAAAATATTTAAAGGCTAATGTTTGTAAAGGTATGTAAGATTAAGACCTAAAAACGGGATAAAGCTCCAGGCTTTCATATCAGTGGACCTCTTAACTCTCATGCATGTATTCGTCTTAACAGTATAATAAAGAGTACTTACATTTCAATAAAACTTATACTAACGTCATACAAAAACAGTTCAACTCATATGTATGTTCGCAGCCGGCAGATTAAATCATATTTCCCACGAGCCTTTGAGTTAGAACATTCGTAATGGGAAATGACAAACCGTTGCTTGTGGTCGGTAATGCTTCAACACAGCGGTGGCGAGTATGCCGCTATAGATAAGCTATGCGGAGATATATTCATGCGTATCATCAACCTTTATGTCCTCTTCAGGCTGCCAGGTGAAGTCATTTAATTATTTAAAATTTGTACTATTCATTTATAGTCCGAGTTTGAAAGCGCATGTTATATGGTCAAGGATCAAACAGTTATTGATTACATATTTCGTCTAAAGTGTTTCAGTTCTCAATAGTTAGTATATCGTAATTTAAATAACCGCTTCATCATCATCATCATACCAGCCATTGGAAGTCCACTGCTGGATATAGACGTCCCCAAGCGTGTTGGGGTAATCGCAGGGCGCATCTTGCGCGACGGGGATGCTGTTGCCAATCTCCGCCATGTGCATTGAAGCAGCACTGTTTTGGATGGTTATACCACCATCTGTCGGTTCTGGTACCTTATACGCCTCTTACGAAACCAAGGGAAGATACTATTCTACTCTGCTAATAATGCGTTTATAGTTATCCAAGATATCATTAAAGTTTAAATTATGTTAATGCTTACTAACTTGTATTTATTACTGATAAAGCCAATGATTCGAATAGTTTAATTATTATAATTATCTTTATTATACACATATTATATTTAAAACAGCAATCGGAACAATAAGGCTGCCAAGTGTACCTAAAAGCAATCTCTCCCACACCATTTTTGAATGGAAATATAATTATAGTAACTTCACACAACATCTCATAATTTGACCTGATTCCGAGATAAGTCGCTTAAAGCACTCGAGTTACTGACCTAAGACAACAGAGAAATCACAATACTTTAATACATATTTAACACTCAGTCACAAAATAAATATTCATCATATACATATGTAGATATTTGTTCTGGGTGGTTCTCGAATTTTTGACGCACAAGATAGGAATACTACCGAATTCGCCATTGGGCCTGTCAGACGAAACGTCAATTTGAAAACATTTCAATTGTTATTTTAACTACTAGTGTTCTAGAGGTCGAAAACGATTATATTATCTAGCTTCATATGGAAGAGCGTCCTTAGCCCGCACGTTACTTTATGAGGTTGACATAATAGTGTTGTTACCTCTTGCCGGATTAGTGACTGCGTTGCCGTTATTTTTCCTATTATCTGTCTCGCTGTACCGTTAACCAATTACGAAAATGAGGGTTTAATTTGAAAATACTTTTCTCGGCTTTATCTCAGTACTCGTAAAGTGACATTTAAGCACGCCTAATAATTATTAATTTAAAAGCTTTTTGTGGGGGCTTATGCATTCATAATTGTGTCGGCCAGCGATAGTTGGGAATATCTTTTATTTTTATCAGGGCAGCATGCCGCGTGATGTACAGGTTACCGTTGCGAAATAAATCCCGAGGGTTTATTAACACGTCCCCAATCTAGGCCCGCGTCGATTTCGGACGGTTCCCGTTACCCGTGTCGCGTCCGGCCGAGCGATTTATTCGCGACGTAATCGGGCCTTACGGTAAACCCGATCTGTTCTTGCACATATCGCTCTATAAAGCATCGGACACACCTGCGATGCGTGCTCCTCGCAGATACGACCCTCTTCGTTAGCCTACATGTAACACCGCCTTAAATTTAATCTGCAGATAAGGCCGCCCCACATTTGCTTATCTCGCTTTGGGAGCGTCACGGAAGTCTCTTGATTTTAGAAACTATGTGTTTATCTCTTGTCGTGTTATACTGGCAAAGTAGAAAAGTCGCTGGATGTCGGAAGAATAAAACTGATTTTTTTATTTGGCAAAACATTGTCAGGTCAGATTTACAATTCTACATATTTCTCCATGTTATTGGCATGCAAAAATATAATTTTCTTAATAATGGGTATATGCTTACATTAATTCAATAACACAATACAATAAGTAATACAATGAAAAAGAAGGCAGAAGAAGAGGTGACTGAGGTACCGGAATCGATAGATGGTGGTATATCCGATACAATGGTTATGAGACGAAGATTGGCAGCAGCATCCCCTTTGCCACCACGCTTTCCCGCCGTGGCAATTTCGGGCTTACAGTTGATATGATAATGATGTTTATCTCGAATTATTAAAGCGGGAAACCTTCGAGTGTCACGAGGCGTCCGTCTACTGCGTACATACCTATTATCCACTAATCGTAATGGCTGTCATCGAGAAAGCAAGTAAAAGTAAACAGTGCCAGTGGCTTATGCAACCGCGGCAGTGACAGTGCGCCGAGTGGTTCGCTCTCCTCCCATCAACCTTTTTGCCGTTTGTGTACACGTAAAAATGCACTTAATGTCGCTCGTTGACCTTTTAGCAAAAAACAGATGTACCCGGCGCCGGTGTATAATTGCGGAAGCGACGTCGCGGGCCCTATCTCGCTCTTTACTGTCGGCGTTATCTGCTCATCTGTCGCACCCATCGGGGACTTACGCCTCTCTTTGTTTTCTTGCTTATACTCCACGTAAATTAATGACTGTATGCGTTACTCACGTTTTAATGTGGCATTATCATTCCTATTTATTTGATTAGATAAAAATTTGTTGTAATTTTTATTTAGTTGCACGTGCGGAATCAATACATTTGAAAATGTACATGTAAACAAAATGTTATTAAGTGAAATAAATAAAACTTAACATATAAACTAAACTTATTATACGTACAAAGAACAAACATTAGCATTTAGCACACAAACCCTGAATGCGGTGTTATAAATAAACGTAGGTAGGAATTATGTCAGATAATTACGAACTTCACCTGTGGAGCATATGAGCACGCCCACGCGACTGCCTCCTCAATTAATTAGTCACGCATCCAGGAGTGATAAAATAAGCAATGTCGGTCTTGGCTTAGGTAAGCGGTTCACGCACGATTTGCGCGGCGCCAGCGCCAGCGCAGGCGCGGCGTTGCACGCGTCGAGTGCGCTTCAGCGACCTAATTTCCTTGAGTGGAGGCGTCGGCAACGCATGCTTGCGCTGACGCCGGCGTCGAATCAACCAATCTGGAATGAACTCTTGAAAATCGATACTGTGTAAATAATATGCGCGAATATTTCATTCCATAGATTTTAACAAGATAAGAAAACAAGATTGTTTTTAATAAGAGTCAGCTGCATGATTTCACATGAATGAAATACTTAAATGCAACACAACTTCATGATATTAATGCGACTATCATGAAGTTTTGACATAATTCCGGAGCCCAATTAAATTGTCACTTTCATGTTTGCTGTCGAAATTGAAGCCTTTCAGAGTTTGAGAGTAGAAAATAAGTACGCATCAGCGATGTTTGGCGGCTAAGTGAGCACAAGGGCGCGGGGGTCACGCGGACATGTGACGCGCGGTCACGCACGCGGCGACTCCTGCGCACGACTCTGCCGCGCCGTCGGCTCCAATCGAACCATTGTGCAACTATATCAAGACCAGGATTAGACCAACGAAAGTTACAAGGTCGTCACATTCGATATGAACATAACACTTTAATTGAAACACCCATTTGTCTATAATTAAGTAACAATATTATATCTTCGTGGGCTATAATTGAAGTCTATGTCCCAATTAATCCGATATGATATGACGAAATGCTGCGGCTACAATCGAGATAAATTGAATCGATAAGACCTATCGTGTGTACCTACAATCAGAGGTGTTGTTTTGTATACTGGCACTAGGTATTTGCTTTAAGTGAAGGAAACGTAATTGAAAACATATTAGTTTTAACTTTGTGTTTCTCGAAGTGAGTAGTAAGCGATAAAATAATTTACTATAAATGCGTTTGCCCGTAGTATATCTTTTGATGTCTATTATGCCCTGATTACTGGCTACTTCAAGCATTGATGTTATGCAGTACAAAAGGAGAAATGTTATCTTAGTCTATTTTTGAATAAAGGTTGCATACTCGTTCTCTTTTCTTCAATGTGTCTAATCAATCATTTGCACTCCGTCAGCCGCAACGCCTGTCGACGATTATGATGAATATTCCTACGCTATCGCACGTCGCATCGGAATAGTTATGAAATCAACCGTCGACCGTATCGAGAACTCGATTATTTAACCCAGCCCTGAACTTCGTAGCGAATTGTGACACAATGGTCCTATTAAATCAATAGTCATTAATGGAGTAGCGTGACAGAATCTAAACAATCGAGTGGTCTATCTTAATCGACATGTCCTTGACCGCGGGCTGCTTGTGAAATCTACAATCGATATTGTTCTGAATCGAATCTGGATCGAATCGTCGGCCTTTTTAGTTTCTATTTAGTAGCCCTTTATTATATATGCCATATCGACTTCCATGGCTCAGTATCTAAGAATTTTTTATTCGAAATCGAGTATTTAATTTCATTTGATTTTTAAATTTATCCATAGAGTTTGTTAAAATTCAGGCATACATTTGTTTATTTTACTTCAGGTACTTCATTTATATTTTTGTTGATTTATAATAAAGATGTGAAACCGTTTTGTGTGGTATTCAGATTACATTGTATAGATGACATTCCACTCAGTGAGATGATTGGCCCCTCGGTGTAACAAAGTGGCGTGCTGTCCATCTGTCCCATCAATAGTTAATTCGAATGATTAGTCGTGATTGGCTTGGGGTCAACTTTACAATTGTTCCGAGGGCCAACGCAATTGCTATTGAGCTATTTCTCGATTATTCGATAGACTATTTATTAATTTGTTTTTAGAACACTCGTTGATATCTCATTGTAAATAATTCGTAAAACCTTTTGTGATTTGACTGATTCAGCTTTATGTTTAAAATATTCCGAACAATAAATATGTTGATAGGTTCTCTTGATCCAATGTACTATTATCGCTAGCCTAGGCACTCTGAAAGTAAACCATGATTAGTTGGAATTTAACACTTAAGTCTCCTTAAACCCATCAATCACTAGTCACTCGCAAAAAAACTAATTTCCACCTAGTACTCCTGCGTGCAGGTGTTTGAATTTGAAAGAAATACAAATGAATACAATTGAGTGCAATTCAAACTCTATGAAGGATTTTAATGCATCGAAATAGTTTCACGTATATATGATTGCTGCGTCATCATTTGCGTTTCGTACACATGATACAAAACGAAATAAATTATGCATTTGCCCATTATGAATAACACGAGCAAGTTGTTATAAAAAGTTACCATTGACAGGGTTCACAAAAATCTTATCGGTATTATGTTGGAGTCTATGCAGCGATTTGGTCATTCCTATGCGTCGTACACCGGATGCCTTAAAATAAGACTGCGAACTCCCTCCTATTAATAATGGTTCTTTTGACAATCGCCATTGTTTCGGTACCATGAAGTATATTTATATTCCGACATAGTACCAATTGAATGACGATGAATGAAGCTGTTTATTATAATGATGTTTTTTTTTATTTCAGGTAATTGTTGGTTGCTTCCTGATTAATGATGACAGCAAACGTAAGCACTACCCAATAATATTTCAATCAATCAAGCGGCTGATGATTGATTGTGAAAAAAAAGAGTTCATCATGTTTTGAAAGGGAATTGTTATTGATTTTTTTTTCTGTCTACGTTTTTTGTGTATTATATACACCATTACCAGCATTTCAGATTATTTATTAGTAAAGATTTTTTACCCAGTCATATTTGAGAACATTTGAAACTGCACACCAATATTAATAATTATCTAGGACAAATGCTTCTTTGTACTAATGCCGAAATTGTTAATGCGGGAGAAATTCAAATGCAATTTTGCACCCTATCACAATATTCTAAGGTCAATTCTCTCGGGGCGACGAGAGAGTCTCAATCGTGAGCCACAAGTTAATTTATCAATTGATTTATTCGATTAGCCCTGACTGCAGTAATTAATGAACGACACGCGTGTTGATAAATTAGTTTTGTAATTAAACGATTTTAATTTGGGTCGCAGTGCAACACAACCCTACACTAATTAGCAAGTACCAGGTGCCTTATGGCTTTATTAATGTCCTCTTACTTTGATAAGATATACTAACCAATAATATGTATAAAGAATATTTAATAGCATTAAATGCCGTTCTATTGGCATATTGCTCGATTGATATATTGTATTGCTCTTTTGGTTGTATTGCAATAACCGAACCGAACAAGATAAGTGAACTTATCCTGTTCCATTTCATATAGAAAGAAGTACATCTTTAGCATCTGTTATGTACTCATATAAGTTTCCCGAATCGAACGTAGTTGACGACATATTGTTTAAATAAAGTGAGTATGTCTGTAAGATTATAATACTGTTTGGTTTTTCATACAGTTCTCATTTAGCCAATCTTTTTTCAAAAATAGCTGATATATTGTGGAAAAAAGTGCATAAGACATTTTGCTGTATCCCTTTAATTTTATTGACAAGCTAACACAGTTATTAGATAGTATGATGTTAATGCAGTAAATCAGCTTTCATTGTAAAAAAGCTAAGATACGGGCCGGCATCGCGTGATGTGTCGCAAGAAAAACAATGACTCGCGACATGCACTCGATTGTGATTGAGCATAACTGGGTTACATCGAAACGATGTCAACAACTGGGTTCACTGTGTTAACAGATTCTAGATGCCACTTCGTTATTTATGAGTGTGTATCGTATTGGTCGCATGGCGCAGATGGTAGTGAACCCATAGTCGTGGGTCGTGGGTTTGATTCCTACTCAGGGCAAATATTTATATGATGATATTTGTGTTTGTTCTGTGTCTGGGTGTTCAAAATATGTTTTAAGTGATATATTTGTGATTCCTCTGTTGTATAAATAAATTCCCATGCATCTCATACATTGAACTGACTCTGTGGTAAGTCGCTTAAAACACTTGTGTTACAGATGCCAGACAACAGAGGAATCACAAATATAACCCTTAATAACGAATTTTTATCACCCAGATACAGAACAAACACATCATATAAATATTTGCCCTGAGTAAGAATCGAACCCACGACTATAGGTTCACTACCATTTGCGCCATTTAAATAAATTTTCATTAATTTAACAATAGAGATCTCTCTAAACTGGAGGTTTTTGCCCTAATAGTTTATCCCATAAACTGATTACCGGAAGACATATAACCTTGTAATGGCCTCCCGCAAAGTATTAGCCATATCAAACTGTGTATTATGACCTCAGATTGGAGTGACAATGTTATGTCATACATACAAGGAGTTGTTGCGTGATGTAAGGTTTGTCAAAAAAATTACCTTGGAATTATTTTTCATTAGTCTTTAAGGAAATAGCGAAACTTGTAATTCGTATATACGAATTTTATTTCTGCAGTTATTTGCATAAATATAACTGTAATCTAATCTTTAGGTACCTAATAATCGTTTTATGATATTGTGTTTACACTTTAAATCGGCTTCGCAATTAATTTCCGTAAAAGAAATGTAGTTTTTATGTCAAAAATGGCTGGTTATATTTATCAGCTTTCGGGTAAAGTTATTGACGACGCTTAATAGCGTTTGACCCTATTAGGTCTGGCTGTATGACCTAGGAATAATTTAGAATAGGTGTCGGTATAGTAACCTGATGTGTTTAATGACTTATTGGACAAATGAAGTATAAATTTGTCAACTAATTAATAACGTCAATGCTTTCACGATTTTAGAAACGTTGTTAATTGTTTTGACTATGAGTAGAAAATAATAAGTGTGGCGGAGAATACGACATTTGGTAGGCAATTAGATATAACTTTTTACGATTTGGGAATCTTATCGCTGCAATTAGTGGTTTTTTATATCGATAAACGTAATACTTGTTTTGATGTGGTTATCAACCTGCTGGCTCCAAATATTTTATGAATACATACTAGTGATTCGGATAAGCAACGCTAGTATAACTAATAAAGTGTGATACTGGCAGGGTGGAATAGTACCCTTTTGTGTTAGGGTACTTATCTCCAGGGTACCCATGTACTAAATCGTAAAAGAGGGCAGGCAGATGGCGGTATATTCACCAAAACTCAAATGCATCACAGCCGTGATAGGTAAAAGCATTTTGCGAAGCTACTGTCTACGATTGCCACCATCGGGCAGGCCGACGCGCCAGAATACCCTCTTCCTAGGTGAGGCTGCTAGCAATGTGCATACTACGGGTGGTATGGTGATGATGATAATGATACTTATAACGAATATATAATGCCTTATTCTACGCGGAATATATTGAAATTCTCTCTTACTATTTACTATTGATTAGCATTCTGCCTTGGTTCGGTTTTATCTGGTTTAAGATTTCATATTTTAGAAAGCTTATAAACATAGCATATTGCAGTGCAGGAGGTGTACCAAATATCAATATATCAAATAAACAGTGCCTGCTTAATTCTAAATTCATAACAGATTCAGCCCCGACAAGTAGGTGGGTGCCGGTATGCAGTGCGCCGGCGCCGACCCACCTGCCTACTTGCACTGAGATTTATGGGATCGGGAGCTGCCTACAACACACGTTGTGACATTGCTCGAATGAAGAAACATCTGTACTCATCAGCACAAGATTTCCTAGCCAAATTTTCGCAAACCAAATATCCATTTTTAATCGCCTTCAAAAAAACGAGGTTCTCAATTAGCCGGATTTTTTTTTATTTTTGATGTGTATATAACACTAACATTTTTAAACACCTACACGTTAAACACTTATTGCTAATTTATTCCTTATTTCTTAATGCTTTTACGAATGATGTCCAATCCATTCTTGAAACTCGACAAAATGTTCTTTATATCGCCGCAAACAACCTGTTCGTACAGGCAATACCATCTGATGGTAATTGATTATTAGAATCGACCATTTAGCAAACTTTCGACATGTTTGTCATTACCATAGAGTTGTATTCGATACGGGTCAGAAGTCATCGCTTACGAAAGATTCTATCGGCGTCGAAAGTCGCGATCTTGAACCTGCGTCGGTACTGCGTAGTAGATAGCGTATTATATGTTCCACTCATGCAAATTAGACGCAATGAGTATATATTTGTGTCGAAAAGGTTGTGTTTCGCTAAAATATTATAGACAACGCGTCTGCCGTAAATTGAGCGTGGAGATCCGGCGTCGATTCGTCACGCCGGCCGCTTTCGCAGTGCCAACCGGAAATTTGCCATAAACAACCGTCGAAGAAAGGTGAATGTCAAGTTTTGTTTTGGACGTAATAGAGGCGTGTGAGCATTAATTGATAGCGCAATCGACTGTGAAGCACACAGCTGATTGTTTTTTCCGCCGCGGCGCATAGCTTTCGTGTGAACGGTCGTTGGGGAATTAATTATACGCTTTTATTTAAGTGAGTTGGTTACAGGAGAGTGTTAGTAATATATTTGGTAACCCCTGGTGGATTGAACATAATAATAAAAAAAAAATCACATTAATTGAGTCGCTGCGAGATAAGTCGCTGATAAAAAAGGACAGAGGAATTAATACCCAGGCAAAAAACAAAAATATTCATCATTTGTCCTGTGTAAGGATCGAACCCACAGCATTTTGCGCACAAGATAGGATCACTACCATCTACTCCATCGGGCCCGACGAATCTATTCAATTTCTAGAATATTAAACAAAAATAAAGTGCGAGTGAAATTCACGTTCAAAATTACTATGTTCTCGTCGTCTGTAACAGAGAATATAATCTCTAATTGCAACGAGCAGAAATGTCATCAAGAGCATCAAGAACATAGGCTTTTCTCACAGCGCAACCCGTTTGCTCTTGTTCAAATGTTATTGTTACATAATAATTGTTAACGACGCTCTAAGTGGTCATAAATTAATCTCGACGCATTTATCGGAAGCTTGGATTAGAAAATTGCGCGAGCGCATCGCTGGACGCGACCACTTTCACTGGCAATGGAACACTGGACCTGCTTGTTTTATCGTTTATCGTATCAAACATATGTGTTTTTGTTGTAGCTAGTATGCTTTGAAAAGCTTGAGTTGCATAGATATGTGGAGATTATATTGAAAAATATCTGTTTTCATATCTTTTATTAGTAATTCCGTAGAGGTACAGATCTCGCCTTAGTTCCTTCATCATTTGAGAAACAACAAATGCCACATTTTAATTTGAACGCTTGACAAAATTATACTGTATACGTTTATAAATATTACTGACAATTGTTTAATAAATTATTTAATATTGACTTAAAATAATCATTTTGCTAAAACACTATTTCATAAAATAATAGGTCAAGGTATGTTAGAACTGCAACCACACAAAGCCAGAACCAAAGATAATATTTTAACAGTTAAAATATTTCCCAAGTAAAACATTTGCGAAACCTGTGCGTTACGAGTTTATTAAATGATTATTTTTTAATAGTAGTAGTATAGGTAAAGTTTCCTCTTTCTTACAGAGGGCCAGTAGTATGGCTAATAAGATGATGATCCTAGAGTGTCATAAATATATTTCATTCGTGACTTCATAAGGAATACGAGCATTTACGTGGAAAATATTGTATTAAATAGTTAAACTTATTTTATACCAAAGTAGTTGTAACGTTGTTATGTCTTTATAGATTTGGATAACTTAATCAGAAGCGCAATAAGCTTGCTTGGGGAACAATAACCCCCGGTGATTAATTGTGGCCCGCGAATAGAAATACTTGAACGGTTACAATTCCCTGTTTACATTCTCGCAGTCCGATAACGTATTGTTCAGTTGACTCTGGATTATAAATATCCTCTTGTTTCAAATGTATCTGGAAATGTTTCAAGTTTTCACCACCTTTCTCATATGAGGCAGACCTCTTATAAAGGTCGTCGACATTGGTACTTCACTCTCACCTTTATCTGCCAAATACCAATGTTCTCTTTGCTATGTTCCGGTTTGTAGGGTAAGGGGGAGGCAGTGAAATTACTGGGTAAAGTCACATGGTATCTTGAGTTTACAGGGTTGGCGACAAGTCAATATCTTAGTGATGCGTTTGTAGGTTGGATGTTTACCATCAAGCGGATCGTATGCTTGTTTGCTTTTTTTTTTTTCAACTCGCGGTTTCACTCGCGTGGTTAATTTTCCCGTAAGTTTGTGGGGGTATAATATAACTTATTTTATTTATTGATAGAATAACTATACAATAGTGAAAGAGTTTTTGAAATCGGTTAAGTGGTTTTTGAGTTTACTTGTTACAAAAACGTACAAAAATACAAATTTGCTTATATTATTTATTTTTTAAAATATAAGATAGCTAATGTTACTTGGTTACAATGTAGCTTTGTGATGGTGAATGATTTTTTTAAATCTGTTGGTAATGAAACATCATACAAATCTTTTCTCTCTATAATAATAGTGTCGATTGATAGAGGTACCACCGATTTTTGAACAATTTGTATACGTTTGCAGTTTTAACTTGGGTTGATTATGTATGCATACGTAAAATCAGCATATCCTCTTAATATTAGATTTTTTATACCATTAGAGTTATCCATATGACGATATCTAGACGTATAGACTACGACTAGAATGTATATCCTTTTGATTATAGCTAGAATATATGTTAGGACTTTTTATAAAAATTCATCAAGCCATTTTATCTATAAAGAAAGGAGGTAAATCTAGTTGGGTCATAAAACAAAACAGGTTTGACGTTTATTAGGTTGAGTAATCGACGACAATCTGCAGCATTTAGGTTTTATGATGGCTCGTACGTGGAGGAATTTTAGCATGTGATACTTTATCTTGTTTATGTATTGCATATTTTTTTTACCAAAAAATATAAGTAACGAGTTAAATATTTAAATACATAAAAATAAACTATAATCATTATACGAGTGTGTACACAGCACCCCATAAGAGAAGAATGGTTGCAATGATCTAAAATTTGTTACTGGCAAATTATACACAAGTTCTACACAAAATTGTTCAAACATTACTCAATACTTGTAATGGCAAATAGGTGAAACTACAAACCAGTCTTCTCATGAAAAACTCATTACTCCCTTCAAACGCTCTTGTGGGAAAAAGCAAAGTTCACTGACAGTCAAATACATTTGTCCGCGTGACTCATTACAACCCGTACGCATAGTGTACGTTTTTTTTTATATAAACATTGTGCAACGTGGAAAGTGTTTTCAAACTATAATTTTCTCGGAACGCGCGCGGGTCGTGATTATCGCTGGCATTTGTTGCGGGCGTGTAATTTTCATTAACGATGTTTGTAATGACACAAAAGTAATGTCCAGATGACTCGTGTGGTGCAAAACCGGCGTATGACACAGCAAATGTGCGACGCACGGTGCCGTCTGTTTGTATTAGTCAGTTGGCCCTCATTCCTTATGGCAAAATAATTTGCTAAAATATAAAAGAAACAGTATGGATACGCCAGTCATGCTGAAAAACTATATATATTCACTAAATAAATAAATAAATTACCACAACAGCTCATACATACATTGACCAGATTCCGCAATAAGTCGCCATTCGGCCCGTTTTGAATTCACTAGAAGATCTATATAAGAAAAGTGTCATCTGATTTGCCGTTTGTTGTATAACCTCTCTCCATGTATACCTTGGGCTAAACCCTCTTAGGAAACCGCTGCCGACCAACAATCTTTTCCATGAACGGACTATCGAGCCTTCTATTCGTATAAATAATAAGTGAAACATGGATATTTCGTGTGGTTTGAAAATCAGAAAGAATATAACTAGAGGCTTGTGTGAATCCTTGATGAGAGATAAGATCTTTTCAACCTCATACAAAAGGTTGTCTGCATTGGTACCTCACTCACTTATTTTTACCGCCAAATAGGAGTGTTCCCATTGATGTATTCTGGTCTGAAGGGTGAGAAAGGCAGTGAATTGACTGGTAATATGGCATAATATCCTCAAGTCACATGGCTGGCAATGCGTTAGTGATATCTTTGTGATAATACGAGCGTCTATCGGCTGGAGTGACACTTACTATTACTCGGACTGTATGCTCGTTGTCGACCTGGTGTAACTAAAATAAAGAAAAGAAAAAGCTGCCGTGCCTTCTGTAGGTTACGGTGGTGAATGCTACGGAATCAAGTGTACCTATCGATCGGTTCGGGTCTCCCTGACACGTTTCGCATGCATTTGCATGCCGCAGACGCCGTTCACCGGGCCGGCTGTAACTTAAGCTGCGGGCACATTAGCCTATTGCCCAACTGAACGAAGACTATTTGGTTTAATCTTCCATTACAGGCATATCTTAGGCGTCTGCGCTTTCAGCCAATTGTTGCTGTTACTAGAGCGGCATGCTTTTCACTTTCAAAGTTGAAAGTGACACGCTTCTAATTGCAGCTTGATATTGAAATAAGATTAAACAGAGACACGAATCAAATTAAAGGTTAAAATATATAAATCATTGTTGTATCCTAGCTTGAGTAGTTATGATAGATAGATTTAGATTCGATTAATTGCGGGCGTCTAATAATTATGCGCAGCGAATTTGTGTTAAGTAAATGCATTTTATTGCGAAGGTCAGTTACATAATTCATTTAAAATTGCTCTAAGTTTACCTTCATCCGGCGAGAGCGACGAGGTAAATGTACAGCTTGATTTATGTATAGTTTACAATTATTTTTATTAACATTATGCGAGAGTGAAGTAACAGGGCTATAAGTTACGTAAATCTTTTTTTCTGGCGTGGATCAAGTGTCGCACGGTCGAAGAATCTTACGAATCTCTCGCGTGATCGAAGTTGTAAAGCGAGCACACTAATTTCTAGCTGTGATGAGATTTAACGGGCGTAAATTAAATTGAAACATTAAACAAGACGACAATTTTATCACCGCCCGGACTTTTGGTTGTACAAGCGTTGGTGCACCAATCGATACATATTGCGTAAACAGATAGGGCCACTATATCAAGCAGATGGCTAAAAGGTAAATTTACATAAGGTAGACCTCATACTAACGTCTATAGGCAATTGATTGGATCCTATGATCCAGTGACCATGGCAACCTTAAAAACATCCACTGCTGAACATAAGCCTTCCGATAAAAGGGAGAATTTGGGCATAATAGCCGCACTGGGCAAGCGTGTTAGAAATTGCAGCTTTTTTCCAGTGACCATACTCTTTGTAGGGTGAAAGAGGCAGTGAAATTACTGAGAAATGTGACAAAATATCTTCAAGCCACAAGGTTGGCAACGCGCGAGTGCTTGTGATATTACGGGCGCCTATAGGCTTTGGTGACGCTCACTATCACGCGGCACGTCCGATCTCGTAGACCGCGTCACGTCTTAGACGACCCTCCCGACAAAATAACCGCGAAACTCGCAGCCCTTTCTCGCCCTCTCACTGGCACAACTCAACCACTGACACTCCACATGCACTCGTACAACAGAGCAGTACACCGCGTTCGCCGGCGAACGCGTGAAGTCCCTGCCCCTACGAGCGATAACCGACAGCCCGGCTGTCGGGCTCAATCTGTCCGTCCTCTTTTGTTTTAATTTAATTCATTCATAGTAAATTCAACCCCAACGACGGCGACCGAGCCTAGGTCGAGCCTCTAGAGGCGCCCTCGATCACGCTGTCGGTCCCGCTCAAATCTCGCGAGCCATTGCGGGCGCGACCGCGCTAAACGCGCGGTTGCGGCCGCGGGGCACGCAGGATTGTTACGGGCATCGGTCCTCTCATCTATGAGAGGCCCCGCCCTCTTTTTCGGTGGCGCTGGAATTGACGTCTGAGTAGTCCAGCACTAGGTTCGTCCGAAAAAAAAAAAAACTATCACGCGGTCTGTAAACGAGTTGGTCGACCTGGTCTAATAAAAAAAACATACATAAGTTTAACGATGCACATCGCGATCATGGTGACCCTAATTGTGATGGGCTAAAAACGATAAATGCTGTTAATATGACACACGGGTTAGCGGCTGCTGCAATGACTTAATCATGCAATCTGCATGCTAGCAAATTGTCGTTAATGTCGGTTTTATTACGACAAAAACTACTATTAAGTAACAGGTACCCATTCGGTGTATGCTGGCTAAATCAGCTTTTTATTTTCATACCCGTAATCGTTGCAGGCTGGTTTTATTTATCGTTACACAAAATAATCGAGATTAATTATACTGATAGATAACTTATTTACATTACTTGATAGTCTAGATAAAGGCTGATAGAGATGTATTATAATAATAATATTCTCTATTATTATTATTAGACATTACATAAGATTTACAATTTATAACCCAATTGGCGGCTTAATCGCTCAGAGTGATCTCTTGTAGACAACTTGTGTATGAATATAAAATAATGAAATATAATAGGGCAGTTGAGACGTATTATGTAATTTAATTGAATAATTTTTTATATTTCCGCGTTCACTGCTCATAATATTTTACGAGTTCATTATATTTATTAATATGGGTTGGATTCCCACCCAGAGCAAATATTTATACGATGATATTTCTGTTTTTTCTGTTTATATATTACACAGGTCTGCAAAAAAAAAGTTGAGAGCTGTCTTGGTTTTTTTTTTATAATTCTTATGTTTTTGGGTGTGCTGAATTTGAAAATAACTTTTATTTTGTCCTAGCACGTCACGTTTTCTGGCAATGTAGGTGTATGCGAAACAAGTTATTATCTTAAAATGAACATATATATTTTTTTAAATCAAGTAATTTTTATTGCGTTTCAAAAACTTATTTTCTCATCTTAAATACATTAATTAGTGAGCATTGAACAAATTTCTTTTTCCCAGTGAGACTCCTTTTGGCACATTTTCGCTTGTGGAAAGCATCTGGAAGGTCTCTTTGAAGCGTCCAACAGTAGTCTGCCATGATTGAGACACTCCATCTTCCTTGGTATCTTTTTTCCTTCTCCTTAATATCTTGGTGAAATCGTTCACCTTGCTCTTCACTCACGTCTCCTAAATTTTCTGGAAAATAGTCGAGATGATAATGAAGAAAATGTATTTTTAAACTCATTTTGCAACCTAAAGCTTGAAATGCTTTTAACATTCTTTTGACGATTTGTTTGTAGTTAGGGTCTTTGTTATTGCCTAAAAATTTTGTTGTGACTTCCTTAAAGGCAATCCACCCTTCTCTTTGAGGATCCGTCATGGTTGTGACGAATAGTGGATCAGCCATAAGCCGTCTAATATCTGGGCCAACAAAAACACCTTCCTTCAACTTTGCCTCCGAGGGGCCAGAAAACTTTGATATTAAGTATTTGAAGCAATTTCCATCTCTTGGAAGTGACTTTACAAATTGCTTCATCAATCCCAGCTTTATGTGAAGCGGTGGTAAAAGAACTTTATGAGGAGGTACCAAAGTTACATGCAGGACATTCTTTTCGCCAACTTTAAGCTCCCTCGGAGGCCAACACTTTTTGGTCCAGTGATTTGTTCGGTCTCTGCTATCCCATAGACACAAAAAGCAAGGGAATTTGGTAAACCCAGATTGCTGTCCGAGCGCCATGCCCAAGATTTTAAAATCACCGCACACTTGCCAACCGTGGTTACAAAGAATCAATTCCAAGTTCTTGTAGGTTTTTTTTAGGTGTACGGAATGGCCGACAGGAATGGAAGCATAGAGCAGTAATCAAAATAAAATTATACCTATCATTTATACTACAAGATAATCACTTTTAAGCCCGAAAAATCCATTTTTTGGAATAAAATTTTGCGTTTTGTAAAAAAATCTTATGTTCTGGTTTTTTTTAGTATTTTTTATGTTTTCAGAACACCTAAATACATAGAAATCAGTTAGAAATATCCAGACAGCATTTGTGTTGTAGACCTGTGTTATTTAAGTATGTAGTATATTTGTTTCATGTTCAACAGTTCATTCAACATTCTTGTGAATGGTTGCCGCAAGGTAACCGAAACGTCGATAAAATGTTAAAAATTAATAAACCGCGTCATGAAGCTGTTAAAAAATGGTTTTATTTTTAGATATTTTAGTATTAGAATATTTTACAACTATATACACCCTTTAAACAGAAATGCAAGCAAGCAGCAGAGTTTGATGGTCGAATTAGGCTAAAGTGACGTACCCATGCTTTACTTTGTATGATGTCTACATCTAGTGACGGCAATTTACAAAGTAATATATGTACTAAATCATTCAATAAATATCTGTAGTACAATAAATTATTTAATGATCAGTGATATAAACTTGTGAGTTCACACTCCAAGCTCCGTGATATAATTGCCTGTAAGTTTTTTACGAAAGCAAAAAGTCGATAGCCTTGATTTACGATATTGTTCAGCGCGTGCCACCGGTCTACAAGAAGTAAGAGTCCGCGGTTACACAAGACACTGCATCAGAATAACTGGAACTTCATGCTTACTATCCCGAAGTGCTGGAACCGCCAGCTAACAATCGGGCAATTAAGAGCCGTGCCTCTTTGTCTCTTGGAGCGACGTTTACCGGCTATTTGTTATGGTACTTAGACACTTGTCCAGGGCACAAAGGCGGAACACGTAGTAAACAGTTTGCGGTTGATATTTATGTTCCAGAAATGCTAAAACGTTCTGTTATGCCTTATAGGTGCACTTATAAGGTTTAGTTTTTGCGTTGTTTATCGTGAGAAATAATCTAACGATTATTTTACCGTTTCCTTCAATACATTATCGTTAATAATCAATGTAAAACATGCGGTGTTATTGTGTTTCTGTTAGTTGCGATATCTTTGTATCGTTCTGTCTCGTATGATGTCATTTTATAAACTCTCGATTCGGTCTCGAGTCAGTTTATTCGCGCCGCTTACTAACCTAACCTAGTACCCACAAACACAACTTTCGCTATGATAATCTGTCATGTTCGCCCTAACTCAGTGCTCAGTTGCTAGAACAGTTCAGGACATTTCAATTATTAGTACATTTCGTCTAGTCTGTTTCATACCACTTTCCATATTTTGACTTTCGATGGCGGTTCTCATTTTGAAAGCCGCAGGCCACCTTTCATATGTCACCGTGACAGTTCGACATAGAGTGTGAAGCAAGCCTAACAGAGCAGCGAAGTTTATGCCGTCGCTAACGACCGCGCGGAGTAATGCGATATTCGAGGTGTGAACTTACGGTGGGATTCTTCGAATTCGCTTATTATTAGTACCTGGAAACGCTGGCTTGCCTAATCCTTTCGCGTTCCCGTAACGAAGCCCTTTAATCTGCTGTAGCGCATGTAAATTACATTCCTCTAATAACTTCGAGAAATTCCAACGGTTTGTTCTACGTAGTCCGAAAATAAATACTAGTAAAGTCTATGCGTTTAGAAACTGCATTAGCATGTTACGGTAATTTGAGACATGTTTTTATTCAGCTTGTTGTTTGGCATCAGTATGTTCAGGCACTGTAACGCGAATCTCCCCATTTAGTTTATAATTACACCGTGTAACTCGTTTTTCTCATGGGAATGCGTTGTTTTATTCCTTAAACAGAAACAAATTCATGTGCCTGTCAGATTAACGGAATAGTTGATAACAAAGATAAACGATCGAGTGCCTACTTAACAAGACAAAGGAGCACATAATTTATCTATCCACTGAACGAGCCCCGATTCCCTATTGATAAATTGTCTTTGTTTCGGCGCAGGAGTGTTGAGTTTTCGATCTCTCTCGACTCCGATGAATAATGTATATATTATTTGTTTACGTTTTGAATTACTACTACTTTTTATATCCTGTCGCGTGAGTAATAACGTTGTTAAAGTGCATGATAAAACTACAAGTTGTTCTTTACGTTTTATTCTATTCAAATATTAATTAAACAGCAAGTTTGTAATTCTTAGCAGTACGTTCGAGATTGAGTGGAATAACTGGCTTTTTGTAGATAAGAGACGAACGAACGAAATAATGCGTCTATACAACTGGTGATTTATTTATGCCTTGAATTGTTTTTGTTCATAACTAAAGCAATTTGTAATGCAATAGTAAATTACAGCGGTGTACCTGTATGGCAAGTTTTTGATGCGGATTCCGAGTGTACCTGCGAGTCGGGGCTGGTTGCATATTAAGACGATGCTATTGTTCGCGCATTAGAACTTGTTCCGGGCGAGTATCGGCCATTGCGGGCTTCAAGCAGGTATAGTCGCATGGCCAGGGCTGAACCTGGCTTGTTTTTCTACACTGCCCTACATTTTGTTTACAAAAATACTATAATTGTTATTGTGCCTAATGTAGTGACTAAACATAAGTAGAACATTTTGCTTATTTTTAACGCCTAGCATCTCCGTAAAAAAATGCTTAGAAATTGACTAAATGGTTATATATATATAAAAAAGTGGAATATTATAAGACCTCCAAAATATAATCATTACTCTGAACTGCGCTAACAATAAGGATAGCTAATCTGCCGCAGCCCTGCTAGCACAATGCGCCCAACATTAGCATTACGGCGCGGGCGCAGCTCGCTAACAATGGCGGCGAGCGGCGCCGGCCCGGAGATGCCTGCAGCGTCCGCCGATAACAGAACGAACCCCATAACACATAGCATGTTGCGAAAACAGTTCCTGCTTCGTGCTTTAATCCGGAGTATTCGATTGTATATGGCAAATACAAGGGAAATATAACGTTAAGAAAAAAAATCCCTGTAATATGTAGCAATACTCTAGGATTAAAACCAAATGCAATATTCATTGTGAAAGCAGTAAAAAAAAGTTATTTTCAAAAATGTTAAATAACGTTACGGTGTCAACCGTTTTTTCAGTTTTGAAATTTCGCAGTAAGTCTTATTTGCGAGTTATAATAAAGTACAGGTTTCTGATGGAATCGTTATTAGTTACGTGAAGGGGCACACCCTGTACAGTGGGTCGCGGTGCGCCGGCGCCGGCCCCTCTAATAATAGTCGCATTCCATTCCTGCCGAGGGTCGGGATGCGCACCTGCGATACTTTCCTTTTTCATCCGCGAACGCTTTCCCTGACCTATAGCGACATCATAACTTCTCTTACGTGTATTTTGACCCTTAAGATCGATATGAGAATGTTGCTTGCTTTAACTTCACTCTAATCTATCGTTCACATCAGGCACGCCTTCGTTTCCAGTTTGAATTATGTTGTTTGTTGTCTGTTTATAATACTACTGATAGCTAGCTGCCGGGGATTGTTTCTTCAATGGCTATTATTCGTTACCAATACACGAAGCCATAATAATTGTCTTGTGTTGTATGTCATATTCATATCACCATCATTATCATATAGAAGGAGGAATTTCGCTCATAATTGACAGCGTAGTTCTTCGAGGAGAATTCTGCTGCCCATTCTGTTACATTTGGGACGCTGGTTCTGGCGGATATACTGCTATTAGTCAGTTCCGATACCTCAGTCAAGTCTTACGATACTAAGTGGAAGAGGCAGATATTATTCTACTCTGCCGGTATCCCACGGCATGCGCCATGTTCTGAATAATAAACGAGGTGTTAATTATTAGGATTAGAAGGATTTATATATTTTCTCGGAGTTGTTATAGTGCGTATCCTAAAACGTCATGAAGACAGTATCGCAAGTGTTTACTATTACATAAGTAATGAAAACAACAATCATAGTTCTCAACGGACAACACCGAGTGCAATGTGTCTGGAGCGATTAGGTTGCTCAGGAGCCGTGGTGAGCGCCGAAGTGGAACAGGGCGCGAAGGGCGCACGCGCATGCATGCAAAGGGCTACCTACTCACTTTTATTTTTTACTTCTTACACTTAATTTACATTTAAACGTACTTCACGATCTGTACGTAGGCCATTTGTTGACCTTTGAATATGTACAAAATAACGAATGGATTTATTTTTGTGCTATATTAAAAAACTACCCTTGGCATTGTGTTTTAAAGAGGCCTTTATATTCCTTTACATTTGGGAAACGACAACTTTGCTTATTTTCTGGCATATCTCTAGAAAAAGGCGTCATGTCTTGGAATAAATTAACGTGTCTCCCTCGAAGGTAGGTAACCCTGCGCAATTTCGCCGTGAGAACAACGCTCAGTATAAATATTTATTCCACTACACGCAGCCTGCCTAGAACAGTGTTAAAACTTTCACACGCGTTCAAGGAGCGAGGTAAAAGTGGCTTTGTCAAACTGGAGCTCAGAACTGGTAGCTCGGAACACTCGGAACTGACAATACGATTTTATGGTTATTGTGCAGTAAGTGCGTGTATGGTTCCTATTTGGGCTACATAACAACGTACGTCCATCGTCTTTGAAATTGTTACATTACCATTGGAGTATAATTCTCCATTTTGTTTACTGAAGAGGAATTCCCCTTTAGTAAACAAAATAGAGAACCTAAGTACGCTTGTCTTTATCTGATACGGTGATACCATTTTATCTGAAACCTATTCATTTTAGATCTTTCTAATCATCAACATCTATTTATCATAAGCAACGCCTTCTAGCCGCAAGGTACCGGCAGAGTAAAATAGTACCTCCCCCTGTACCAGGTATCTTAAGAGGCGACTAAGGTTCCAGAACCGACAGATGGCTGTGTATC
Source organism: Heortia vitessoides (assembly GCA_020976665.1). Lineage (NCBI taxonomy): Eukaryota > Metazoa > Arthropoda > Insecta > Lepidoptera > Crambidae > Heortia > Heortia vitessoides. The sequence goes on from JACJUM010003085.1 coordinate 16,385,941, forward strand.
CATTCGAAACAGCGGGGCTCAAATGCACAGGATGGGCAGCAGCATCTCCGTTGCGAAAGCTCTCTCTGCGATTGCCAACACGCTTACCAAGCGCGGCAATCATGGGCATTATTCCCCCTTTCCTGGTGAGGCCTATATCCAGTAGTAAACTTTCAATGGCTGTATTGATGATGATGATGTACCCCTTCTAAGAAAATCCTATCAGAAAAATGCAGAAATGCTTTGCAAGTATAACGGCACAGAATTTCAGCTCTCTAACTTCGCGACTCACACTCTAAAATGTCACATATCCAGTGAAATTAGCGTATAGAATGTAAACCCTGCATCTGCGTCCCATTAGGCCGGTATCAGGCCAGCATTAATTAGCGCCATTGAATATGCAAGACGGTCCGCGGGTGCTGCCGGAAGGCCGGCTTCCGTCGCTCATGGCCAACGGGGCTTTCCACCGGGGTGGCGCTCCGACGTGGTCCGATTCCGAATGCTGGCCAATTATGAGATGTAGATTCTTTGGAGAAATAAATGGAAACTTGCGCAACAAGTAATCAGGTCAATTTATAGAGATACATATAAATACTTTTTGTAATATTGTTAGATCTTGTTGACAACATGATTAAGTTTATAATGCTACAAACACGTAATTAAGATGATAGCAAATCGTTACGTAGTTTTGCTTATTTACATACCCGCAAAAGGTGAGTGCTCGTTCAAAGTCCACTTAGTTATCAAGTTGACTCCTCGAACAGATAAGATTTAGAGCGTATACCGTTAACACGTGATCATTATCTAAACGCGCCAATCGTTTATGCCATAGAGTGCAATTATTATGTACTGAACACCTGCTCCCTCGTATGCAAATGCAATTCGTAAATCACGTTCGATTCCGAGATATCACGAGAGATGGTCACGCGCAACCCCTTTTTCGTCTCTTCCACGACTTGGATCCAATTACAGCATTTCAACGACACCCACAAGAAGCTCAGATAGCCCCTATTTGGACGATCCCACTAAATCTCTTGCTTTACTTAATAATCGCCTAGTTTGTTTACATCAACTATTTTGTAGGCGGACCACAACGTGATATTTACTATGACACAATTACGGGTCCTCAACGCGCAACGTGAGGTTCCGGCTAAGTAGATTAATCCTTCCCATGAACAAATTGTCTTAGGAGGTGACTGAGGTACTAAAACCGACAGATGACGGTATATCCATCCGAGAAAGTGTATAAATGCATAGGGTGGGGGTGAGCAGCAGCATCCCCGTCGCGAAAGCTGCGATCTCGGATTAGGAACACGTTTGCCCAGCGCAGCAATTATGGGCAAATTCCCTGTTTCTTGGGGAGGTGAATGTCCAGCAATGGACTTCCAATGGCTGATATGATGAAGGCGCAACGGCGAAATCCTTGTTATGATTTTGTGATATGAATTTATACCATGACTATATAATAATACGCGTTTGCGAATTAATATTTCGGCTGTCTCCGTGTGAAGGTCAACCGTTTAAGGCGATGCTTAATTAAAGTTAGTCGCGGAGACGCTTGCGCCGTTGATGGGGCGATTTCCTCGTTAAATGCTTTGATTTACGCATCACTGGCATGGCATCCTTGGTCGGGGCGGTGTTAACCTACGACCTTCCGCGTAAGGTTTCGCCGGGTGATTCACGAATGTTTGCGTTGTGTTTTGTTTTTTTGCGCGTCAATAGATGTGACCATATACGAAGAGCCGCGGGCGGGACTTTGTTTAGGCGATCAGTCAACGACCGGTCCTGCAGTTTCCAGGCACATTCCAGTCGAATTCGTCATAGGGAGATTCATGCAAATGATATGCGAACTTAGCCGTTAGGAGCGCCCGCACCTCACGTGAACCGAATCCAAGAAGCGATTTTTTCGATGATAGCGTGCCAATGTCCGCGCTTTTGCGCCAACCTCGATCTGAACGACAGTCCGTCTCGGGCCAACAACTACTCTGTCATTCCGCAGCATATAACAGTTTCTTTAAATTGAAAACCTTTTTGCTGTACTACGGCGCGATTAAAAATTCCTGCAGAAAATTGAACAATGTTCCCACGGGCAAACTCGCAGACGTTAATTGCTTCGTAATCCTCCTCCTAGACGAATTAATCGTTGAGGAGCAGTTTTATTCGCCATGAGTTGTGTTATTCAATTTTTCGCTCAGTTAACATACGAGCCGACGGTCGTTTTTTGTGTTTACAAATTAAGGTAATTACCGTAATACCCCTGTCACAACCTTTTAAGTTCAACGCACGCATTATGTGCGTCGAAATTGCTTTTAAACCGAGTCTGATTATGATTCTTATTTCTACAAGATTAAGGTATGTTAGCCGAAATATTTTCGAATTCCTTGTGAAATATAGTTGCAGTCCACCCTTGAACACTCAGTTCCGGGCTATTTTATTGTCGTTTAATTTAAAATATGCAACTGGCTCGAGGCGATGTAATTGCAACAAGAGGAGTCGCAAATCGTAAAACAACATGAAAAGATAGGTTACAAAGCAACGACAACGCCGACCCGTTCATCTATTAAAATAATAATTAGCATTATTTTTTATCAATAACAGAATTGTTATTCTGTAACTACCTATATGGATATATTTTTCAAGAATTTCTTATTAAAATTCAATAAAAATATTAGAGATATCTAAGACACAGGCGCCATGTGCAAGGGCCGGTATTTATCACCAGCTGTTATCATAAAACTGTTTGGCGTTCCCACCGTGACTGGTCCCGTTTTGCGGCCGTTCAAATGTATCGCTGTATACGATGGTGCGATCACGCGTAATCTTCTATCTTAAGGTCAACGTTTTATGCAACGGTATGATCATATCTGACTCAACCGCGCCCCTCATGTAAAAGGTATATTAATACCTCTCTTATGCCGCAAGATAAAGGTATTCACCCCTCAATTCGCACTACCATCCTTGCACAAAGCCATTAAATAACAATGTTGCCACTACTTTATATATAAACTTTAATCAGCTTCGCTTCATCACATTTGAAGCGTCTACCTACGAGAGTTTAAATGTACTCACAAATGAGGGTCACGGCACTTCAGATAACAATGTCGTAGGCTGACGGTTGACCCCGGCTATGGACATCACCGCTGGCGGCTGCCTACCGTCGTTCAGAATCTTAATAAGATTACAATGATGCTCGAATCGCGAATTGGCAGTGACCTAGTTTGGGCCTCAGTGGGTAGCCAAAGACCTCAGCCAAACTATCACGCTGCCGCTCCCCAACTCTCTCACTAGCCAATTAGGACATCTTCAACCTGTCCGATTGGGTAATCATGTGACAAAATATGCTCTGATTCTGCGGACTAGATTTAGCAACATTTGGAACCAACCATTGAGAGCGACTTTTGTCAGTGTTTTTCGATTATTTTGTTTCGGTTGAGTTGCGCAATTGAATCGGCGTGTAATTGTATAGGGGTCATTGTTTGTAACGGGACAAGTCCCGAGTGCCGGCCAAGCCGGCCACTGGTGTGAGATGAATTTCATTAGACAAGTGCCGCGATGAAATGTCTGCACTGAGGTCGTTTACATCAACAATCAATTCTTTCCACAACACACATAATACAGCAAACCATTTGACATTTACCGGTAGGTATATAATATACCTTGATCTTTTGTCTAAAACAATATTAACATGACAATTTGAGTTTTATATGATATAGCGAACGTTCCGTGTTTGAAAGTATTTGCCTTGACACAATACACTTTATGCTTCAAGTCAAGAATGTGACTGAGTAATTGCTGTTTATCCGTTCTTTACGAATAAATGTGGGCTTATTATATGTCCCTGTTCACAATTATGACCTCGTTTATGTTAAAAGTACTTTAACTTGAAGGACTACGGACACGTAGAGACTAGTCAAGGAGGTTTGTTATGAATGATGCTATAATTCAGTTGTTATTATTCTGGTCGTGCATCCTTCGTCCGTCATTTTGCCAGGCTCTTCCTAGAAAGCGAAGTGTCCCACTGGGCGCCCAGCACACGGCCGGATATGACGACGACGTCATATTAACTGTTGATTTTCACTTTTATTATGCACGTTTGCATTGAAATTGAAAATCAATTGAGTTCGTATCTAACAAATGCAAGTGTCAAATGTATCCTCGAATAAATTAGTTTACACAGCTCTGCTACAATATTTGAATATGAATGGAGCAATTAAGGCAAGGTGGATAAGACAAACAGTCAATTAGGGGAGAGCCTAATTATATAATCAAAGTAAACAGTGCTAGGCAATGCCTGCTGAGATGCGCTGGCGCAAGGCGCGCTATCTCGACCACCCGCCGCCGCGGGCCCAGCGTTCCTACAACATTATTAGGGTAACAATAATGTATTGCATCCGTACTGAATATTATTTCTAAACGCTTATTTATTTAACCAACAACTTCAACTTTCAAAAACTGGTATATTTTGTCAGTTATTTAACGGGATTTTATTGTAGAAGAACCTTCGTGAATTAAAATTTTGGCACTTATAACACAATACAAATATTAGCACAGCTCGCCCGCGAAACAGCTCTTATCTGGAGCGTAATAAATCGCTAGTGTTGATCGCGATCGAATTGCGGCCAGGCGCCTGATTAATGAGTGAACATTTTTTAATTAACGATCTAGCTCCAATGCGGCATTACCGGGAGTGCTCCGAGCGTGCGCTTGTATCGCCGCGTCTGACTTTCCCCAGACCCATGTCGCTAAATTATAACCCTCATCTCAGGAGTTAATTGCTTGTTTACTATCGGCATTAGCTATTCCTCGTTGGATAATGGAGTCGAGGCGGTCGCGTCGTGATCGGATAGGTTCTCGCGTTATGCAAGGCCCTTTGTTGCGTTCTGTTCACATGCCGGCTCATGCGACACCGCCTAAAAGACGGTATCGTCTTCGCATAATAACATAGCTCCATTACTTTTGACGTTAATCCCACGATTTTCCAACATGTCCGTCACGTTGCGTGATGTAATTTTTAGTTTACACAATAAGATTATATACGTGTTGTCTCTTTCGCGTCTCACTGTCAGATACAGTTTTATTTTTGTAATGCTCACAAACTATTAGATTTAATGTAAGTATTGTAGATTTCTATATTTATAAGCTTTCACTGGGATGTTTCTGAGAAAAACCTATCGTTCGCTGTCTTAACGCGACGTTTAACCCTTGGGCTCTTGTTCGTCGTCGACTCGGTTACCAACGTGAAGTGACCACTATAGTCAACCTTGCTTATGAGCGATATACTTCTAGTTTGATACTGATGTTTCGAGTATGACAGCTTCGTTAGGTAAGTGTTAAACTCAACATGCCTTATCGTCATTCCTTGCATTTTATCATACGTATAGTGAACTTACTTCTAGTAGTTATTGACGAATTATTACGAGAGAGTATTGGTATCTTTTATTATAGGTGTATAAAATTAGAAATGTCTGTTGTTTTGTTGCGCAAGTAATACCATATTACAAATTGATAGATCCAATAAGAGATTAAAACTAACCTTGAACCGATTCCACAGTTTCGCGTCTAATCGTTGCACAATGGTGCTTTTGTTCGGCGCGGGAGCTACCGATTCGTTACGTTTGTAATTCGATTATAAAAACACATGTAAATGTCATAGTGTAATGAAACTATTGCGCGTCCGCGGATAGTATGTAGTTTGAATTGCACAAATGTTGCGTCCGCTGTAATTGTTGTCTTGTTCTTCATTTGTCCATACATTCTATTAAGCAATTGCTACCGCTATTTGCTTGAAGATTGTCTTATTATTCGCTAACATGTATAACATTGGGTAATCGAGCAAATTGTAATTATAAGTCATATATAGGCTTATATTTTGCCTAATACTGAAAGGGAATGTAACATTAATAAGAAATATTGTTTGTCTTTACAGGTAAGGTGTTATGGATATTTCTGGAAGGAGTCGAAACATGCGTCAATCGGGTATGTGTTAGCCATTATGAGTGTCAGTAAAACATGGTCGCTCGTTAGGCATTCACGGAGGGCGCGAGCGTTCGTGCCCACATCAATATGCGCCCGCGCACCTCACGGACACGATTTGACGAATGAATCACTCCATTTTCTTCGCAATGGAGTGTTCACGTGACGTCACGATTTTAATGTCGCACGCGCGCCAACCACGAAATTAAATTATGTTAATTAGATAACATTTCCGCTTACCTAATTATTTAATTTCTGATTGTCACGAGCTCATTTTACTCAAGCTCCAGGATGAGCACCTTATTCATTGTTTTTAAATATCATAATATGGATACATATTTCCGATTCATAAGCTTCAGTAGCGAAGTTGCTCTGAGTCAACCAGGATAAGTTTGCAGTTTTCTACAATTCCAGTATCTGGGTGTACTGGATTATAGCTCCAATTTATTCATATACAATACCTAGAGGCCGTGAGCCACCGGTAGAGTAGAAAAGTACCTACCTCTACGAGAGATGGCGGCATATCCATCCGAAATAGTGTAGCTCAAATGCACAGGGTGGGCGAAAGCTGTGCTCTGCGATTGCTACGCGCGGAAATTATGGCGCGGCCAAATTTCCCCTTACTTGGGGAGGTCTATGTTCAGCAGTGGACTTCCAATGGCTGTAATGATGACGATAACGATGATGAGCACCTAGAGGTACGAACATCTAAGTGTTAGTTTAAAATAACTTTAACCTGAGACAGCAAATGATGTGCTATTGGGTACTTATTATTTGTTTATGTGGTCAGATACAATTATATATTTCTTTCCCTGTGTCACTCCTATATGCTTCTCGGAATTGTAATTTTTCTTCAATTGGCAATAATTGCGTGTTCGAAGTCTAAGGTATTAATAGCATTGTCGCTCACGTGTTCGCTCAATTGTGGCCGCTCACGTGCTAGAATCAGTCGTACACACTCCATTATCCCTTGTATGACCTTTGTTGTCTTCCTTACAAATCCATTTATTAATATGCAAATATACGAGTATGTTATATAGTTACGAGATCTAACTGAAAGTATACTTCAATTCCATTTTTATTTTGGAAATAATAATAACCATAATGACATGGCACCTGCAAAAATACAATAAATACAAATTTATGACAAGATTCATCTTAGAGGCCGCATTCAATCGTCTTCGTCGGGACAAAGCTATCGAGCGGGCCGCAAAGCTTTACGACCAATCGGTCAAACGGCGACGGGAACCATTTAGTTCCTGCCATCTTTTACGACGAACATTCGCCATTGTGCCAGGGCGGTGTACCGTGTGGTACCCTCCGACTAACGCAGCGGAACAATAGACACACTCGCACCAATGCTCGAAAACTCGATTACTTTTATTATTCCTCTCGCATGTAATGTCAAAATGCGATTATTGCTAGCTCAGGAATGGAATATTGCTGAGAATGTTTGTCTCATAGCCTCGGTACGTCGAGGCAGCCAGAACGACCATCGGCTCGATGACTCGACTGATATGCAAGTATCAAACTGGCCCCCATTACTATCATTATGCGGGTCTGCGTACCCTATTGTTATCTCGCGCGAGCATCGCACACGCTGAAAAACGGCTCGCGAGGAACCGGCGTAAAATTGAGTCGGAGTAGCGGTCCCACCGCAGGGCAGGCGCGCAACTAGGCCGCCACGATTACGGCGTTTCCTCAAAGTTATTAGCCATCGATGAAGCCGCGGTTTGTGGCGATCCCGCCGCGCCTGCGGCCCGCACTGTTTTGTCAGAGCACCGTTTTCCAACAATATTCAAATTACACATCCGCGGTTGTCACTCACGTTTGAAACGGACACTCGTAACGCGATAGTCTTCCGAACGACTCTCTCCTTTTACCGCACAGGCCGAAATGCAGAGCGGAACGTTTCCTGGTACTCCTGCGAGGTTCGGCGTGATATTTTCTATTGTATTTGTTGATTCGGTCTCATTAAAGTGAAGAGGACAGTCGCCGTTCCGGCGCCGGGTTCTCACAATAGAAGCGAGAGTTGACTCCCGTAAGTGTAACTTCCGTAGATCGTTATCACAGCCCCGGACCAATACGTTCACATTCAGCTTCCAAGTTACGTTAAATCTAGGTAGTGTTTTACTACATAAAACACATTTTGATTGTAATAAAACAACCTTTCTATCGGCTTTAAAACGGGGTATATTTAACTTTTTCCATATTTAATTCGATGTTTCGTTTACCTAAAATGTAAAATTATAATTAAACGATTTTTAAAGACGTTAAAAAGTAGTTTTATTATGAATAGTTAACGCGTAAATGTCAGAAAATATTACTCAAGATTATTTTGTTAAAGCAAAAATGGAAATGTTGTAAAGATATTATGGTAATATTGTATATACTAATAAAACTGTCAAATGCGCCCAAAACAATGGCCAAAAAGTATTCGACTTTGCCCGTTCATTCAGATTCCTGTATGCCTCCGTGGTACTCCGTCGCCTTGTATGGTTTGATGCGCAATCAAATCTGGTGAAACGGTACGTAGTCTGTATATCGTGGGTGTACACCACGAACGTGGTAGTTTTTGCCAAAATTAATGGACGTCACGTTGGAGGTTGATATTATATTCCTTGAGAAGATGAGGCCTGATGTTGCATATTATTTAAAAAAAAACCTTAAACCATCCGGAGCTATATTAAATATAATTGAACCCTGCGACGATGATATGCTTGAAATTATACAAAGTTTTGTATGATATTGATACATACATATATTCAGCTAAGTAACGGCAAGATTCCGTGATATTTCAAGTCGGGAGCGCCGCGAGCGCGCTTGCATTACATTAGAGTTGCACGTCGACCACCCTGACAGGGCTTCACTACTACGGTCTGAAAATTGCATGACCATTTATCGAGAGCTCCTTCTAAAGATCAGCAATAGTTGACTGACGTTTGCCATTTACGTAAGTAATAAGCTACCGATTAAAACACCAATAGTTAGTTACAATTCATCCTTAACTTGTTTCGAATATATTTTTTATTTATTGTTTCTGTCACTCAATTAGAGACCTGATGGACATGTTCCGACCACAAAAACTGATATTCTGCCTTTTTTCCATTAATGTCCACTAGTTGAATAATTTAAACATTTTTGTAAGAGAAAACAATAAGATAATGTGCATTGTAAACGGTGCAATTTTAACATCGGGATGGCCAATAAAACCTCCTGGAAATTATTCCCGTGTGCTCTACCATTATATCGTTGCAACATTGAAACTTTTCACCTTTAACAAAGGCGTAGAGTAACTAGTGATTATTTTCAAGTGTTGGACATTTGCATGAGTTTGTCTGTTGGCTGCGACCCCCTAACTGGGGGCATTGTTTTCAACAATTTGAATGGCTAATAACTACCGAGCCTTCAGTCCGTTTCGTAAGTGGAACGGACAGCCTCTTTAGAAACTCTGAGATGTTTACGGTTTTGGGTGGTTCCACCGGTTTCTCATTGTTTATTTTAGGTCGAAATTGTGGGGCAAAGTTATTGAATTGTTGCGAATAACAAAGTTTTTTATGGATACGTGTCAGACATCCTTCACAAGGTCGAGATGAAAAAGCCACGTTCGTTGAAATATTTATTGTTAATAACTTAAATTGCAATGAATCGACGCGGGTTTCAATAGAAAGTGTTGTCGTACGTTTGTTGCACTTAAAGTACATTATGTTCCGTGGATCGGCACTCACATGCCCTCGTACATAAGTGCAGATATGTGTGTTCGGTTAGAAGGGAGCGCATCGCTGTCAGTGACCCTCGGCGCGCGGTCCGGCGCCCATTAATTATTCTATTACGGCAATGGCACTCGTGATCGCTGCGCGCGCGCACTCCTTTGATCCAGCCATGCGCTTCAATACATTACAACTGCACAAAATCGACCCTCTGCACTCTTTCTGTAAAAAAAGTATTATATTATTCACAATCTTAAAAGCATTTTTATCTTGATGGCCATACAAGTCTTGACAGGGCCCTCAGCTATTTTTATAATGTACGTGCAAATTCCAAAAGGCTATTATACTACGAGAGAATTGCGTTAAACCTATTAATACTTTTTATAGCCGTTCACTGGATTATTTTCTCTCGATTGCAAGGCTACGTTATTGTACTTTTATTGTTGATAATCGTAATTTACTTCGTGTTGAACTGTAGCAGTGATATTATAATTTTTCAATACGGAATCGGTGTCATAATGAGTTTAAATAGCATTTAAATTTAAATTAATGGGTAATAACAACGTCAGTTGGATCCGTGACCCAGGTAATTCTGCATTAAGGTGAAAGGCGGTATCGGGTACCCTGGCATGAGCACGCGCACGCCGCCCTATTTCTGCTAAGTGCCCGAGCCGTTGATGAATAGGAATTAATTTTGGTTTTGAGATAGGCATTATATTACCCAGATTTAAGATTTGTGACGGAAGTACTCATTTACAAGGAGAGTACGGTGAGAATGTATGAGACAGAAACTGTTCTGTACTTTAGCAGTTAATATTAATTTCATGTATTATCCTTGCTAATATTATAAATGAGAAAGATTGTGACTATTCATGTGTGTATGTATAGATGTATTTGTTGCTCTTTCACTCTAACGGTTGAAAAGATCTGGATAAAATTAGGCATAGAGACAAATCATAATTAATAGAGTAGCACATATACTAAAAGCTTTATGTGCTGCTCTATCAAAAAGTCGAAAACATGTTCCGTGTGATAAACCTAATATTTTTATTTGACTATGGAATCGACACGACTTCTTGCATAGGATGTCAGGGAGCGATTTGTTTTTCGAAATAACAATAGTTCCTTAAAGATACGATAAAGTCCTCGCGGACAAGTAGCAGGCGGAGAACTAGTATTCTTATAAATATACGCTTAGTTCGTAGGTGTTTATCAAAACTGAATTCTCCCAGACGATGTTTTTGTTAACGATTTCGCTCACGTCTGACTTCTTCCAAGAATTGAATGGTATGGTATATCTATGCGGGTTTGATTTAATAATTACATACTTATCCGTTTAGCCGCCTCGATAGTCATTTACTGACGCCGCGCGCAGAATGACTGCTTATTTGCCATAGTGAGCTGCGGCGTTAGCGCATGCGATCTGTTTCTTTGCTACTGCTTGGGAAATAAAGACAAAATAGTTGCTAGCATACTGCAACATTCAGTAAAGTTTTATTTAATCTAATATTGTCGATAGATATATACTGATATTTCAATTGTGATGGCGTGTCTGCCTGTGTTGACGTGCCAGTGTTTGACGAGAACCGATTTTGATTAAGTTTCGCGTTTTCAAAATTTATTTATTTTACTTTAATACTGTAATAATGATGTAGAGAACTTAATACTGTTTCTGTTAACAATTACGCGAGTTCATATATGTGTGGATCAGCTTCTAATTGTCCGTAATGAGCCGCATCCTCCAGTCGGCGCCAGCGCATGAACGCAGCGCCTTTGTGGATGTTACTACACGATGAACAAGACGTATTATTAGTGTTTTCGTAATTAGTCTATATGAATGTCTACTGGGCGCAATCTGAATTATAAAAATTTTGATTTTTTATCAATGATAGGGTTAAATTTTCTTCATTATAAGAACACTGTATGAATGGACCAAACACAAAGTAGCTTATGTTGTACTGTGTAAATACTTATGTGTGCTCTGAAGTTCTCAATGTGGACTAATTGAATATGTCTTGTTGCGTGTCTTTCACATTGATATTTGTCTAGTATATTCAGTCTCTTCGACTGCCTCACAATAGCGGTAAATTCAATCAAACGTCGCAAACAATGTTACAATTTATATAGTGAAATTCAAAATAGCGAATGTCAAAATAACAATGGTGAACATGGTGACCCATATGAATACATTTTCCTTTGTACTCTAACGAAGCAGATATATCTCAAACCAGCCAATCGCTCGCCGAAATTTTACCTGAACGGGGGCAGCTGCAACTTTTATTATCATAAACAAACATAATAGGTCCGTGCGAGTTAATATTTAATTTGACAACAATAAAACCTTAAACACGGCCGTAAAGATATCTCCAGTAAACGTCAAAAGGTTTTATATATGGCCTTTTCTGTAGTAATAGCTAATTTCTTCAATGCAAAATGTGATTCGGAAAGGTTAATCTAGATTAAAATCCTCATATAATGTCACCGGTCTACCGAAATTAGTCCGCATTGGCGCAGTGAAGGCGCGCGCGCACCCGCCCGCCGCCGCACAATGGAATATTTCGCCGCTATTAGAATACAATAACAAGGCCACACCAGTCCAATTTGCCTTAGATTATTACTATAATGCGCTCGAATCTGAAGTGTATCTTGTCTAGCAGATAATGCAATATAATTCTGGAAATATACTATATATACGTTAATAGTTCAAGGTATTAGATACGATTGTGCCATTTTTTTATGTCCACACTACAGGGACCCTATTGGTGAATAAAGGCAATGCCCCATCAAGTGGAATTCCAAGACAGCAAATTGTTTTTATATTTAGTGAAGTGATACATTTTCATATTGAAGGTGTCTCTTAGATCTTATCTAATTTGCTATAGGAGCATTTCATTTTATGTTATTTACGTAAGACTTTCCGTCATGCATATGCAGTGGAACACTCGTTACTGGTGTTTACCGGGTCGAATGCCCCATTAGTAGGATTGACATCTGAATGAGTGCAGCGACGGTGACCGGGCGAGCATTCAACGTCGATTCGTGCACGTCCCGTAATTAGGCGTGTCAATGTCAAGTGTCGATTGTGTGGGTATCAATAGGACGTGCGTCCGCGCACTCCGCTTGTACTATGTTTGTTCTCGAATGTTTTGTTTTGCCTGATGCAAATGGGTTTGATTAATATTTAGTGACTCCCAAAGTGTGTGACCGCCTCCGTTGTTCGTAATTGACACAAGTATGTCATTTTTTTATATTTTGCGATTGAAAGGTATGTTCTGTTTCGCGCGTTTGATGGTGTCAAATTAGTTTATAGAGTGCCAGTGACATTGCAAAATGTTGGACCCTGAAATCATTGATTTCACGAGTTGCCGTTTTTTGCAACAACGTGTCGTAAAATGCAAATAAGACCGCCTCACGTCTCGACCCGCCACACTGACATCGATCTATAAGATCCCAGAACACGCTACGGTGTTAAGATGTCAAGATCGCGTTCTTGCGTTTTTGTCAAAGCAAATAGCTGCGCCTGACCCGCGCGATCTCTTACCAAATAATTGCTCGCGGTCTGTGCCGCACTGTATCGATTTCTAACAATTAAGTAAAGTAGTTGCCTATTTTATTAAAAATTTATGTTGTTAATGTTCACCGTAAAATGATATATCAGAATAAATAGACAGTGAATAATATTCACAAATTATCCAATATATTACGTCACACGACTTCCTAAGTTCAAGTTTCACAAGTCATAAATCTTGCTTTATAGATGTCACAAGTAATAACTAGTCCTATTTCTCAGATAGGGCGCCCTCGCGATGCTATCTCCTCGACTTAGGCCAGTGAGCGTTTAATATCCTTCATTTTATTATTTAATATATTATCGTGTTTCTGTATTATTATATTTCATAACATTATATGTTCCGTTATCAATGTCAATTAACTGTACAAAATTTATGACCTAATATAACGAACGAAAATTAAAAAAAATAGTTAACACTAAACGCCTACCCGCAGTTGCTATGAAATATCTTGGACCAATATCGAATAGTCTTATTATGATTTTATTGCTTATTGATCGCTGACAATAACTGTAATCTACAGTTCATTTGCAAAAAGTCGTTATTGATCACATGACATCAGCTGCGGGCTGCGTGGCCAGTTGGCTAGCTTCGGCCGTTCCCAATTTGAATTCGAAACAGATTCTTTTCAACGGTTTAGACGATTGTACTGCGGTCACTCATGGCATGACTCATCGGACGGGTCACCACACGAGCGTGCCTCTTTTGTTGCCGCGGTCACATTTTACCAGATATTTGCACATACAAGTTACATACATACATTTTAAATGCTTTGATAGCGTGCTGTCTTAACATCAGCTACTTTATGAAGTTCACGCGGTGAACTAGACGTGACAGTTACCTAACAATACGTTAACTGTTTGTACAGTTGTTGTGTTTTCATTGTCTCTCAACTATCGATAACAAAATTCCTCTACAACGAAGAACAGTGTCGTGTTGACAAATTCCATGCAGCTATTGTTAGTCATAGGTCAAACGCAGCTCGGCGGTGCGGTGTGCATTACTACGGTAATTGTTTTTTTAGTACCTGTTTAATAACAAGCACAAAAAATATCTTTACACGTAGTTTAGCACCTAACACTATTTAGTAACAGATACCGTTCGGTCTCAGAAAAAGAATACAGAAGCAGTTAGCGGTGGAGGTGTTAAATACTTAGCTGCGAACTTTTTCTCTGACTCATGTGCCAGGACAGGCAACAATTTGCGTTCTCTTTCGTACCCGTCGACGTTGACTAAAGACGTATATTTTTAACTTGTCCGACGAGCACTAGACGCAATGGCGGCGCCGATGTGTACTGTTTATTTTTTTTCTTAGACAAGGTTTAAAGAGGGTGTCCGTTTCTTCTAAATGTTGAGATTGATGCTGCTCCCAGTTACTGGAAGGCACGCATTACAAAAGCTTATTGTTGGATATTTGTCGTGCGTTGGTTTTCACGGTGGTCAGGTTATCGATTGCGCTGGACTGCAATTGTATACATCGGACCACGGATTTTTAACCCCGCGGATATCCTTCCGGTGATAGACAATATGTGGATGTGATACTTGAGCGATATGTCACCGACATCGCCCACCAGCTCTTGATTTGCGAATAAGCGATAACAGAAACAATTTAGCTCGGCCTCAATTTGAACACTTGATACTGGCGCGGCCGGCTATTGCGAAGCCAGTTAAATCTGTATGCGACGCCGTAATTGTAACACAATATCATATTATTTTGGAGTACGCCGACGCTACGAGATCCGAGTGGGCGATCTAAGTGCACTCTCGGATGGAGGCTGCACAATTCTGTCGATATCTTGATCGTCAATCGAAACGATAATATGCAATTAAAAATATTATGTTGTACAATTTTTACGCAAACTAATTTAATTTATGTGAGACCGCACTTAGTCAGTGTTGTAAAGTCAGTGTTGTAATGTAGTCCTAACATTAAACTTGTGTTTAAAACGCCCAGCACTTTTCCGTGATCCGTAAATCGCGAGATACAAGAGTTTCACTGGCCGTGCGCTTGCGCAAGCGGTGCCGTGGTCCGCTGGCGCAATGCGCATTGTCTCCGCGCATCTAGAGCGACGATTCGCGACATATGCTACGACACTAACGCCTACTACGCCCGCGTTGCGCAAACTCGACATACACTCGCCAAACACACATACATGGCTCGGGAATCCTGTCCGGAGAGCGGTGTCTCATTAAATTTGCGCATCTGATTGCGGATTTGAACTAAAGTGTGTCAAACACCATATGCTTAAGGTTTTCGTAAACTTCTAAACCTTGACCATTATTTAAAATGTAACTAGTAAATATTTTACCTCACGTGCAAGTCTTTTGTCTGCACTGTCACCCAGAGTGTGCATGCATCCAAATAACACCTCAGGTTTAACGTTAAAGCGTTATAGTGTCTTATTAATTTATGCAGTTACTTCGTAGAACGATATTTCCACTTAAACATAAGGTGTGCCTTCGTCGGTTGTTATCTAATAATAGTTTAGAAAATGACGTTGGGCAGGGCGCCATTATCTCCTGTCCGAGCTGTGATGCACCCTGCTACGTAATTGACGCTTACGATGTGAGAAAATTAATTTATATTAAATCTCGAAGAATTACATGCACGAGAGTGTTGCCCGGTCCCACGCGTTAATGAGACTCGCTTTATTTAAGATATATCGATGTGGGCTGCCGATTTAATTGCAGTCAATTAAGCGACAGGTCAAGGCCTGATTGATACTGGCTCATATCACTAAATCATTGCACAAAACAAAGAATTTCAATACGCCTGCCCGCTTAAATGCCCACGTATATTTGTCAAACGTCGATCGGACAATAGAACTTTGAAAGGGACTCGTGCATTATTGTAGATCAAGATCTTTGTCAATTATATATAATTACATACAGGCATGGCTAATAGTCAGGCGGCACTTTGCCCGCGGATATGCTAATAAATGAACTGTCAATTTCGACCTTACGTTCACTCATTGGCCGTGCATATTAAAATGGCAATAAAACTACATAACTCAAATATTTTATAAGGCGATAGAACAATTTGTATGCACAAAGGCTGGTGCCGTTGCAATTTATAAACATAGTGTCTAGGACAATTGATACATTCTTATTTTCTCAAACTGGAATTGGGCTGTTAATGTTGTTAAAGCAGGAAGTGTCAAAAAAGTCGAGGTAAGACTGTTACAAAGTGCACACTGTAATTGTTCGGTTAGAGACAATGGCCGGGGGCAGGCGCAAGGGCATTGCGATACGCCCAGGTTGCTTACATTTGACAGTTACATGTCTCTTTGTACGAGCCTTTTTTGCTATAAGAACCAGAGACTACAAACGATAATAATGTCGTCTTCGTGGCTTGCATGTACTGAACATCTGAAACTAGATTTCTACCCGCGTCTTGGTCCGCAAAGATATGGGACCTTATCCCTGAGGAAATTTTGTTATTCTAGCCAGGAGTCTGTCGCTCCCTGACAGCGAAACCGTGTGAAAAGTCGCGCCGATTCCATGAAGAAAATCCAGATTACGGGAACATATTGTACATGTTTCATTTAGACCTGTTTAGCCTTTTCAGCGTGAAAGAGTAACAAACTTAAAACATCAATACTCACAAATTTTCGGTTTAATTATTAAGAGTAAATAAAAATCATCTGTTATTTCCGGCTCGAATTCGTCGGGTATATATTGTAAAGTACTTTATAAAACTCTAGGTACTTATTTAAAAAATGTTCTGATTTCTGAATTTCATTGCCTTGCATAGTCGGCAGGCGGGAGCACGCATACGTTATATATTATTTACTTTGATTACGGTTTCGATCGAAATGATGGGTGGAAACGGTCATCATACATAACCATAAATAATTGTGTTTATATATTTGCACACATATAATCATTTATTCCTTTCAGTTTCACACACACACAAAGAAGCATGAAGGAGGTTGCGATTGGTATTGCTATCCCATACGTAAAATATACTAATACTACAGTTTTTGATCTATTCATTTCATTCGCACTCGAGCAAAATTTGCGTTCTTAAAATATATTGTGCATACATGCTCATCCTTTCATAAATTGGAATACTTCTTTTTATTTTAACACGCTTTATATACATATTATGTAAACAGAAAATAATAAATAGAAACTCAATTCCTCTGCAAAATCCAATAGGAAAACTGCCGGTCAAGAACCAATGGAAACAGAAACTGCCATAAAGCAATTGGGAGTCCACTTCGTGATAAATTAATATTATCTGCTACTCTCTCAACCTGCCCTTTAGTTTTTACAATAATTATATAAATCAGCGATACTTGTGTTTTGTAATAAAAAATCAGCTGTTCGAATGCGTTAATATTTATAACAGACTTACAATTACTTATATAAAAGAACAGATCTGTCTCAATCTCTCACGCTTAAAATTTATTATATATCAACTTATCTGTTTCGTATAATTATGAAGAGTAGTATAATTTAGATCGTGTCAGGTTATTTTTGAAGGATTAGTACCGGTTCGAATATCTGACTCAGGACTGAAGTTGAAACTCGACATTTGGTATTAAAATATTTAGATTTGATATTGGCAGGGTTTTCTGTGATGGTATAAAACGTGAAAAATGTATCTTATTATAATTATATACAATACTAGCCTTCTCTGCGGTTTCACTTGCGTTAATCTGAGCAACGAGAGCAGCCTGAGTTACTCTTTGTGGCATGTGACCCTCCGTTGAAAGTGACATTAAAATCAGTCCAACTATTTTAAAATTTACCTCAAACAGACAGACAAAAAAATAAAAAGCTTATTTTTGTGTTAAGTACTGTACATACCTTCAGGCCTTTTTTGAAAAAATTATTTGATATTATAAACAGTCACTTCAAGTTTTATAAGTATAGGTATAAAAAGAATCGAGATTTATTTCTCATTATCAGTTTGAAAGTGTTAAAACGGGAGCATCCTAATTAAGACACAAGTGCACATGGTTGCGTCGGTTCCGCACTATGACCAGGTCACTAAGCGTCCGCGATCCAGTGATGGTCACTTTTTGCTACCACTGTTGGAAGATGAAGACGTGGTGTCTCTAGGAAACCGTGCTGCTAATTGTCTGCTTGCACGGAATTTTTATCTCTTTTTTTTACTTAACACCGTCCAGCTTGAGTTGATACGCGAGACATATAGCTTTGTCTCCACTATCCATATTTCTTTGGTCTCGCCTCTGCAGGCCAGAGTAAATTGGTAGCTGTAGAAAATTCTGTAAAGTTATTAAATATTTTTTAAGTTTTTGCTTCTCAGGTCTGTGTGTCTGGTGGTTTACTGTCACCCTATGTATAGAAAATGTATCGAGTTATTATTACACTCACGTAATTTCCCTTCCCGTGACAATATGGGGATACATTGTGTTATCTAGGTCACTTGCTGTTAATATAATTTTCTGTTCATGATAGAGTATTCTTAATGAGTTCAGTAATTTCTAAGTTTATTTGTTACAAACGTTTAAAAATACAAATCCGGTTACCGTCATATATACAGTTATTTATTTCAAATATATAAAGTTCGGCAAAGAAGTAGCCCTTTTTTTATTTCTTTTATGAAATAAGTAAACAGGCATATGGTTCGCGTGATGGTAAACGTGACCGCAGCCTATAGACGCTCGTGTTATAAGGAAATTGCTAGTGTGTCGCCAACCCTATGAACTGAAGATACTATGTCACATTTATCCAGTAATTTCACTGCCTCACTCACGCTTCAAACCGGAACCCAAAAATTTGGCGGTAGAAATAGGCGAATATACGGTATCAATGCAGACTACCTTTGTAAGAGATCTACCTCATGTCTATCACTTTAATGGTGTAAGAATTTTTAAATATAGTATTATTTGAGATAAACTGTACAAACAATAAAATATTTCCTCTTTGAAAAATTAGTATAGACGACGGTTTCTCTGTTTTACTACTATTTTGTGTTCGTCTGGTGTTATTGAATTTGTTAGCAGCTTAACTGCATTCCCCCACGATCAAAAGCAACCTTAGGAATGCTTCAGAGAACAACTATAGTTACATAAAATGTCTATGTATAACACGTACAGTCAAGGTTTGTGAAACGAACCTCCTTATGTCGATTGTGCATACGTATCTGTTCACCAACGCGTAATTATTTCCGTTCGTACAACTCTTAATCATCATTAATGGGTCTGTAATTATATTAGGTCTATGGTTTAACAAGTTTTTTTTTAATCTGTATCTCGTTCCAGAGAGTATCTTGGAAGTGAAGTAAGCGTAGATAATTTCGGTCGGCACCTACTAAAAAGACTTGATTGATAGTTCAGAT
Organism: Heortia vitessoides; assembly: GCA_020976665.1. Lineage (NCBI taxonomy): Eukaryota > Metazoa > Arthropoda > Insecta > Lepidoptera > Crambidae > Heortia > Heortia vitessoides. Next base: position 16,405,485 of record JACJUM010003085.1, read on the forward strand.
AAGAGGAAACTACGACAAGACTGATGTTTCAATCAGGGAAAGTCGTTCTTGTTAATTTTTTGTAAAATTTATTATTGTTATTTTGTTCTATTTTAAATAATACAAGATTTTTCTAGTTAGTGTAATATGTAACAAACTCGCGGCATGTTGTGCTGTACTCCTGAGTACACACACAGAAAGCATAAATAAGCGATTATGTAAACGAATATCGTGAACTACGAACCTACTGGTCGCGGCCGTTAGGTTCATAGTTGCATACTAACTATTAACCTTTTTAAAGTCTGAAAATGACGGTGGACTCGCATAGCCGGTTGCGGATTATCCGTTTTGCACGTTCGCAAGATTGAATCGGCTCGAAAGCTATTACATACATGGTTGCTTAACCCATAAACGCGGCTCTCTCAGATTTCTGCAAAAGGAAAATCAAATTAGTATAGGTCGATTTGCCAGCTTCCTAGTTCTCAGGCGATTTCTCCCATAAAGCCCATAGCTTTCGCGTGCCATTGTTCGTTCGAAACGAAAGTAATGCTTATTCCCTTTTTGAGTGCTCGAGACCTTTGCTCTTTGGCGCTAGCGTGACATGCGGCCACTTTGTACGGCTTACGGGCTCGACAATGGCCATCGTGGACGTTTGATTGAAGACTTTATACCATTGTTGGAAGGTTTGTTGTCGGTCACGGCGTGCGGCGATATCGTGTACCAGCTCGGCGGGGTATAGGGTAGCCCTTTGAACTGGCCGCGGGCGTTGGGGGCGGCCGGGCAAACCCATAAAGTTTGCAATTTAACCGTGGCACAGCGCACGTTTTGTCTTAATAGCTATTTCTGGGAAGGTGCATTGTAGTTAGCTCGTTACACTCTATACAACCGATGGCTCGCCGATACAAAAATGGTACTACTTTTACTTGTTTACTATACTCGTAAAACTTTATAGTGTAATCGAAATAATTAAATCATTTATAGCGGAGCTCCAGTGGAGAGTATCTTCGATCTGTAATTAGTCCTCCACTTTTATGATAATTCCTGCACATTTACAACTTTACCGGCATAGACTTAACTATTTTTTGTATTAGACCAGGTCGATAAAAATCTCACAGTCCGTTCGTTACCGCAGCATATGGACACTCGTAGTATCATCACAAGGATATCACTAGCGCGTTGCCAACATTGTCACCGGAACACAGTGATGCGAACACTGGCACTAATATTATTTGGCGGTAGTAATAATGTACACCAAACATAAAAATATAAGACAAAAACCATGATCACGAAATACAATGGGCTTATCGCAAATAGTGATTTCTTCCTGGCAACCTTTAGATATCTGGTGGGAGTGAGGTACTAAAGCAGGCGACGTTTGTATTAAGTTCACCATATGAGATTTAAACAACTCTTCAAAACTGCTAGGTAAATGTGATAATCCCGCTAAAATGTTCATAACGTGACTTTAAAGATAAAAAGTCACACAGAAAGCCGTAATAATACATATTAGCATAATGTTACGGAGGCATAATGTGCAAAATGAGGCGAAACGCAGCAATTAAGGTAACAGAGCAACGTAAGCTGCGGCAATTGAAACTTGTTGTTTTGAGAGCGTGTGCCGGATGCGGGGCGTTTGCGGGCGAGACGCGCGTGTAAATCTCCGGCCAGGGTGGCCCGCCGTCAGTCGTTGGTGCGCGACTCCTACGAGCCTTCTCTTTGGCTCTTCTTTTTAGTTTGATAAAGCAGTTGTTAGCATTTCTACTGCTGCAACAGGTACGCCATTGTATGGGTTGTGTTAGTCAAGATAACCATGATATCTTCGTTTAAATTACTGCATCTTATCTTGCTTTACAATAGAGACTAATCATAACTTCACAATAGAATAAGATATAATACACAATATAATAAGAATAAGACACAATATAATAAGTGTTTATTTGTTTCTTTCTTATAAGCGGATACTTTTAGTTTGGAAATACGAAATTAGGGTAATTTACAACCATCATACTGAATATATAAACTTATTGACACTTTATCCCATTTGTTGACCTAATTCCGTAATAGTAGCTTAAAGCTTGTGTTTGTGTTACGTGGCTATCAAATAACAGAGGTATTACATATATAATGCTTTAATATATATCTTTAACACCCAGACATGGACCAAACAAATGTTTTTCCGTAAATGCTATATACTAGATGGAGCGAACCCACGACTCTTTAATAAGATAGGGTATAAGATGAGCCCGTCATTAATTAGGATTTACAAAATATATGTTTGTTGTTTATCGAAAGGGCAGATATTCATATTCCATATTATAAATAAAATCAACAAATGTCCCTTCAGTTTAAATTAATCGCTTTATACCATAATGAAGCTATAAATTCGAGATAGACAGCATGACTCTCTCTATATATTTACTACGGCAGAAGTCTTGGGGACTCGCCGGCGACATATGTATGTACAAGCTAATAAATATGTTGATAAAGTCTAAGAATCTTCTAGCCCTTAATAGGATTTAAAGCCGAATACCTTAGGCGTTTCACTGTATTTGAGTGGTTCCTTAAAATCTTTATAGCATTTTATTGCTATCATCATATCAACCATAGAAAGTCCACTGCGGGGCACTTAGGGGTTCCCAAAATAGGGGGCCATAATTGGTCCCTAATCCCTACCCATCGCTGTTTCAGGTGGGTATACCGCTATCTGACCGTTAAGGTACCTTCGTCCAGACGTCTCTTGCGACTTCTGGTACGGGAGGTACTATTTTACTCCGCTGGTACCCCATGTCTAGTACACGTTCACTAATATATAGCGTGGTAATGAGATTTATAAACAAAATTGAAGTAGGATCCAAGTAAAATTAGGTATTCTTATATTTTCCATAGGTTTTTAGCATTTTACTTATTTACTGCTGTAACCTTAATTGAAGCTAAATGTATGACTGTAATATTTGTTTCTATTACATAGATTTAAATAATGGATCCTTGCTCATGAGTCGCTAAAGCAAACGCTTAATGCGTAAGGTCGTCCGCTAACATACAAAGTGGTCATATTAATTCCATGATCATTACAAATGTTATCAAGAATATTGAATAATCATCATATCAGCCATTGGGAGAACACTGCTGGACATAGGGATGCCTAGAAAGGGGGAATATTGCCCATAATTGCAACGCTGAGCAAGCGTGGCAATCGCAGAATGCAGCTTTTGTGACGAAGATGCTGCTGCCCATCCCTGCCCTATGAATTTGAGCTTCTCTGTTTCGGATGGTCGCCTCTTCCGACACCTGGTAAAGTGGGAGGTATTATTCTACTCTGCCGGTACCTCGCGGCCAATTAAAAAAATGTAATTTTTATACTGTAGGTAATTGTGGCCGTAATGCGATGTCTGCATATACGCATAATAATATCATCTTGTGTGTGCGTGAGTGAACGTGACCTTTTGACGTAGAAGCGCAAGTCGAAGGTTGGTATCGCGCTCACATTTTCTGTTGTTATCTCTGTGTGCATTTGTTAACGTTGATTTGTGAACACTTCCACCGGAGGTCCCGAAGGTAGACCTTTTACAAAGTTCTGCACGGGTGCATCGCTCCCTCCTATTTCTGCCGACTGGCATAAGTGCTCGCATTGTATTCAATCGATGAGTGACACAATGAAATAATTGGTTGATATGATATAGTATCCGGAGGGCACAATGACTGTTGCCGCGATCGTGTGCTTGTTTACTATTATAGTAGTCAAACAAAAACACAGTCGAACGTGAATCTCAAATCAACCTCCTGTTTTATGTAAAATATAAGCTGTTTATTGATTTTATTTATTTATTTAATAAGGAAAGTCTACTGCGTTTTAAGTTATACAATCGATTAAACAAGTAGTGACTTATAGCCAATAACAAACCCTGTCATATGCTTATCAGAAATATGAACAAATAAAAAATGAGAATATAAAATATTATGATAATGAAAGATACGAAATTTTATATACGCCCTGTCGTGTGCATGTATGCATTTTCATCAATGCAATTATAATTTATATTAATTATATTAATCCATAATCAATGATAACTAGAGAAAAAACTTCTAAAACTCTTGTAGTCGCCTTGTTGTGTTGGCCGATAATAAATCAAGATCGTGTTCGGTGCTAAATCTATATAGCTATAAAGTTTATATCTATGCATCTCAAACTTCATCCTATTTTGCATATATAAATTAATATTATGTTATTACTTTGATATTACATCCTTCGAATTTTAAAAAGTTTTGTTTTAGTACTAGTATATGTCATTATTATTCGATAACACAAAAAACACGCATTCAGAATGTTCTTACAGACTGTCAAACCAAAGTCGTTAAAGACTATTGCATTAATTTAGGGGAATGCATAATCGCAGCTAATTAAATTACAATTATATGATCGCCCGAGACTAGATTAATCTCGTTAAAACGCGATCCCGACACGCCTTAACAAATTCAATGCGAAACAGATATCCCAATAGAAACTTAACGTCTTTACATTTCGTTAACTCGTACTAATTAAAACTTACTTTCTCACGTATCAATTACCCAAGGCTGCATGCCCGCATGCACGATATTGAACCTTATTTATATTGGGATAAGAGCATCTTGAAAAGCGGCTTTCTGGAAAGGTGCTGGTGATATTTTCACTACTCTAATGTAGCGTGGTTGTCCCTGCGTCAAGCGGCCGAGAGATTTGCAGTTGTGCATTCTAAATTAATCCTTATTTCTATCTATTAAGGTGGGGTTGCAGTGTGGCCTGTAATAGAGCTATTACGCGACTATTAATCAAAGCGGCCATTAGACGGGAGCTGTCGCCGACGAATGCAAATTCGTGGAATGTGGAACTCGGGGATTTTTCACTGACACGATTGAGACCTAGTGTGCAGTAGAAGTTACTTTAAGCGTCGACATATTTGAATGCGCAATTGTACACGCAATAAATTCAGAATATATATTATAAATATTGTATTCTAAGAAATACAACATTGTTTATAGAGCATAGAAAATAAATAAAGCAAAATTAATCGTTCATGGCGCAGTCCGTTATGGTTTGTGCTACAGCATATGTAATATTCGCAAACCATTGTGATGATTCTGTGATAAAGGTTAAATAGGAACGAGTTGCGCGTGCGCAGCGGGCATCGACCAGTTTCCGGTATACTTGACCTGATTAATAGTTATTATATATATGTAAAATGTACTTAGAGACTGTGTTACAATGCATATTAATTTTAGAATAACAATTAGTCTAAATCGATTCTCACGGGAAAGACGGCGAAGGCCGACTAATGCAACACGGATCGTTAGTAGAAACAGTTGCAAGCGGTAATATTTGATAAATTGTGGGTTGTCACTTATCCGATAGGTCTACGGGTGCGCTTGCGCAACGCGCGTGAGCAAACAAAAGCAGCGCATTCGGAATTTGAAATTGCTGAGTTCAATCACGTTGCAGCCCAATTTAACGCTGGTTGTCTCACGTTCCATTTACCGAAATCTTGGAAATCGAGTGGTTCAGTTTTCTTGCATCGCTATGAGATAACGATAGTATTCCCAAAGTATATTAAAATTTATTGTATTAATAGAATTTTCATTTCATTTACATTGCATAGGAATTCTAATTACGGTGTTTAATATTCCACGAGTTCATAGTTACATTCTCCACTAGGCTTCGAGTATGCAAATCATGCCATTAAAACCTTTATTGACGCTGACATTTATCGATCGAACAAAACAACAAAAGGTTGAATATGAGACAATGTTTAGCCGCAGCCGCACGTGTTAGCTTAACTTGGTAAAAACTACAGAGTCAGTCGTCAGACGGTCTGTCTGTACAGGTCGAATATTAACATACAAACGGCAGTTAATTCAGTGGGGTCCGTGAGGTCGTGTCGTTTCCGCGTCGGCGACGGATCGGGAGGTGTGTAACGATACATGCTTTGAACATGCATACACCGCGAATGCATAATATTGTGTGGTGAAAGATGGGAACTATTACTTTTCTACTCCTCTTTTTATATAATTACTTTTTATTTTTTGGAAATACGTTTGTTTTTATGCTCGACCTGGATTCATCCTATTTTAGTTCATGAAAAAAAATATGTTTCTGTAATACATATAATCTTTAAATAATAAGAAACAATCGCACCCGTATAAATTTCTAATGTAATATTTTATTATTGCATAAAATATCGTTTAATTACATAAACATTAATTAAGTACATAAACATTAATTTCTGTAAGCACGGTGTTAGGAAAGTATAGAATAGTTTTATCTATTGCAATAGACGGTAACATTATTATTGCGTATTGTATTGGACTAGTGTATTTAGTATATTGCCAATTCGAAATAAATGTGTCTCAGCCATTGCTTAATAATGGAGCAATTCTAGGCATGGCCTCACACTCGACCGAAAGCCGACTCATTTTTCTAGTTCTATAGTCACAAAAAACTGTGTCCACGCAATCGCTTCGCGCTTGATTTTGGATGCAACGCTTTGGTATTAAGGAGTGTTAAATCCTAAGCCAGCTATGTAACCATGTTACTAGTGCCCATAAACAAAATAAATCCACTTGCAGGCTGTGTAAGTATAGGCTGTACAAGGCTGGTGCGGCCGATAAATCGCGGTGCGGTCGCCACTCGCGTACGCCGTCCGCCATGCATCATGCCGCCGCGAGACGCGCGTGTGGCCGCTACCTTATTAGGTCAATGCACTAAAAAACAAACGAATTCATAATTTCGCACACCATATATGGCCTTTATCGCCTGGACGGTGAATAACTAGGTCGGCGTTAGTATATACTGCCCATTATTACAAAGGCTGCATTGCTTTTTCATATTTTAAAGACCAACAAGGAAACTGATTAATTAAATGTATCATTTGGATCAATATATGAACGCATTGCGGCTATTTAATAGCCGGTTGCAGTAAATGTAACTCAACTCGATATATTACGGAGTTAATCATCTAGGGCCTTACCATGGTCTGTGGAGACGGATGTGACCTGGCGACCTCAAATATCGATTGTTTTCTTAGAATGAGGCCTGCGGCATTAGAAAGCTAAGTTCTACTGTTGCTATTATTATAAATGTGTTTATTCACTTATGAAACATTTATATATTTACAGTCAAGCTTACTTGATTTATAAACGTACATAAACTTCTAATATTAAATTCTATAAAAAAATTACAATATTCATGCAAATCTATATAACCTATTTATATACCCGCAGAATAAGTATTTAAATATCTTAAAATTTAAATATAGAACCAAATATAAATATAAAACATCTCATCTATTGTCTGGATCGCAATGTAAAATTGTTACTTGTATTAAGGAGAGCAGAAACAAAGAAAATACCACAAACGCCTAGACTGAATGCAGATATGTATTTTACTCTTGCGCCACAGTCGCTGTCAGTTAAGCAATCGTATAAGCGCCAAAAGAAAATCCGCAACATCTCATACATTGACCTCATTCCGTGATAAGTCCCTTAAAGCACTAATGTTACGGCCATCAGATAACAGAGGAATCACAAATATACTACTTAAATACATATATTTAACACCCAGACACAAAGCAAACATAAATATCATCATATAAATATTTGTCCTGGGTAAGGATTGAACCCATGACCTTTGACGCACAAGTAGAATCGCTAACAACTGCACCCTCAAAAAAAATGTATTTATAATTCAATAATAAATTTACATGTTTCTATGTGCCCTTCTCGGCAATGTGTGTGGTCGTATTATCGACGTTTTGTTTGTAGCATAAAATTATACAACACAAGGCCGCCTCATATCTATTATGAATCACTCTGATAGGGGAGGTGTCAATTGTTCTTCTACAACAACACAAATAGGTTTCATCATTACTTCGTGCAACTGTGCCAAAAATATACAAGCACCAATGTGCGCCCAATATTTGGGCAGCCCTAAGCGGGTATTTTTTTCATAAGCCCGGCCAATCTGTATTTATTTAATTTGCGTCAGCGTACTTGCGTAGCTCATGAAGTGCAGGTGTTCCCTGCTGTTATAGAAAAATACAGTGGCGTTATCGGCGTGAATAAGCCAGGCATTGTGCTCATGTTCCGCGTCCTATATACGGTGATATTGATAACTAAGTTACTCTGAATAATTGCAATAGGGAAATTATACAGCGCTATATGGTAACGCGGGGTAAGGTTATCAGGACTCAGGCCGCGTACGATTGTACTAAATGTGAAATTGTAGACCATTTTGCGCTATCTACAGCTTTTTACCTTGGATAGTTGTCGCGACCATATTTAAGTGCAATCTGCTAGATGATCGGCCGAGATTGTGATCTAGGCGTTGAAAAACGATCGCTGTTATATTAAGCTGGGTATATTTATTTTATCATTCGCCGTAGTTGCCGGTAATCTATCATACGAAAATTTCCACCGGCACCCATAAAAGCGTATTCACGTTTTACCTCGAAGCGAACGTGGAATTACGTATTCGAAATCTGTATACAGATGATCTAAGCTGATAAGTTGTCGCTTGAATGCCAAGCGTGAGTCACCTGTTCCGATCGCGATTGCTGGCAATAAAACGGGACTCCTCCCGATCACCCCTCCGTTCCGTTTGTCCATTGGTGCCCGCTTCAGAAATTATCAAATGTCATCAATCAGCTCGTTTAGTATTTCATTCATATCGAAGTGGATGACGATTCGTGTTGAGGGTTTTTCCTGATGGAATGAATGCTTTTTAGTGAAATTACTGATTGTTTTCGTAACAATCGCTCGTTGTAAAGTCATATTACTATTCGTGTAAAAAAAATAAATTATGTGCCATTTTGTAAGGTGATAATACAATTTTTTTTATGCATGATATAGATGGAAGTTTCACTGTTAGATCTGGTTTTATAACTTGGGTTAATATTACTCTAGTTAAATAATTAGGTTTTCTTGCAAAAAGGATTGAATCTCATGCGATTATAAACAAAGTCCGTTTCGAACGTATCGAAGTATCACTAACACCAACTTTCGCGCGGTCCGAGTGGCTCGCACCAGATAAGGATACATAATACGATCCTCTTTGATTATTTTTTCGGAATGATTCCTCAGTGATATTATTTTTCACGGTTGAAATTCTACACTGCGGGCGTCCTACTTGTGTGGTTTATCCTTTATGTCCGACGGTCTCCACAAACAAGGTTTATTTGAATGAAATCAAACACTTTATGGGTGTTTGACCTTGTTATGATCTTTGTACGGAATGTTTTTGACGTTTATGTATAAAAATATAAAAAGTAGGACTTCATAAGAGATATGTGTAATAAAATATACGCTTGAACACCCTCTATAATGATTGTGTATTGATTTTTTTGTAACCAGTCGACGTGTATGGAGCGCTTACGATTTTTCTACTTTACCTTATTTATATTTTATGTGGTGATTTCTTCCTTGATAATAGTCCATCTTCAAATTGGCTTGTATAATGAGAGCCTAATGCCAATTGAAGAAATTGATGATAACAGAGTCAGGGTCTACAGTTTCCCACTTACGGAGGACGTCCACTGCCTCCCCGCACGATTGTCAACAGGGCTGGTTGTATGCGGCTGCATCCAGCACGACCCTTGAGTCTAGCCCGATCGTCTGTTGGTGTTCTACGATGCGATTGACATTAAAGCAAAGATCATTCCTCAAATAGTTCATTACATTTCGCTGATATGATCACGGAAAAGACTTTCGTGTGCTAGATACCTTGGCACCCGAAGCCATTTTTGAAATAATATCGACAGTTTTAATAGAGATAGTGTCGTTCAATTGAAAATATGAAATTGCCGGTTGTATCGTAATCCTATCAGATTCCAATTTGATCAAATGTAAATAAATCATAATTTATGCATGCAAAATCGTGTTCTGTTACTTGAGTGCTCATTTACTGCTGGTTATACAGTTGAATCCTATCATACTCAATAGGTATAGTCTGTTCGTTTTTATGTCGTGGTAATAAAACTTCTTGTGTCAACTATGGCTCCGGGACACTCGATTCGGATTGTGGAAGTGTCATTGGAGACCTTGTTTACTATAAAATCCCTTTGTGCTTGAAAAATGTACACAATACCTTGTTTGTTTATAATAATAATAACTAAAAATATATAAAGCAAGTGGATACTTCTGTCCAAAAATAAATACTTTATAGTGTATTACATTTAGGGTTATTGTAGGTCTCTATCAATAAAAAGCTTTTTTAATGGAATCAGTATTTTTAGAGAATATACTGCTTTTATTGGTTCGATCCTGTATTTTTTTTTAATTTACCGTTGTAGTTTATAGCCGATGTCACGTTTCGGTTTAGTATCGTCATTATCATAATAGCAGCCGTAAAACGTCGACTGCTGGTCTACACAGGGCTCCAGAAAGGGGGAACTTGCCCGTAATTGCCGCGCTGGGCAAGCGTGGTGGTATTCGCAGAGCGTAGCTTCGCGACGGGAATGCTGCTGCTCACCTCCGTCCTGTTGCATTTGAGGTACACTGCTTCGGCTAGATATACGGTTATCTGTCTGATCTGGTACCTCTGTCGCCTTTTACGACACCTGGTACAGTGGGAGGCACTATTCTAATCTACCGGGATACCACACTGCACAGGTTTAGTATCTTGACTATTATGAAATTGTGAAAACATTGGTTAATAGATTCAGAGTTTGTCCATTAATTTGTATGTTTTCTGTTTATATTATAAGAAGATAGGAGTCTCACAAGACGTGGCGGGTTGTCTAAAATTGTATGCGGTTGTGAAATATCCAGCTGATATTTCGAACATAAATGGTACAGCTTTGGCAATCCTTTGTTCCCAGGCTAACTGAGAGAGTGTGGCCACATTCACGGCGGAGATCGGAGAACGTTTTGCAACTGGCAATTAATTATGGTGTTATTATAAATCATGCTCATTTCACGTTTTAGTTGTTTGTGTGTTTGGCTAATTGGCTGATCTAGGCTTGAACGTGGAGGTGGTTAATGTCGCGCGTGATGTCTATTATCACTTAGGTTACCTACGTTTATTTAATAAAAAACGTGATATGTATTAACAAATATTATATTAGGTAAAGTAACATGCTTTTCGATATTTTAAACAATCTTTTATTTCTGTCTGTCTATAGGAAACATTGAACAAAGTATAACCGTTTTAATGTCTTAAAATTTTTGCTTGTCTGTATGAATGAGGTAATCTCTGAATCGGCTGGACCGATTTTGATAGGACTTTCACTAGCAGATAGCTGATATAATAAAGAGTAACTTAGGCTACATTACATTACGCCACGGCAAAAAGGAGCGGAGCATCATTTAAAAATGTGGCAAAAATGGACGAAAAATATACGTTTTGAGAGATTTCGTTGCGTGGAAGTTTATCGTTTGAAAAAAAATATGCCACCCAAAGTCACTATTCCACGCGGACGAAGCCGCGGGCAGTGCTAATTGTATATAAATATGTTCAGTAGTTATTCTGTTTACAGACGGGTACTTTTAGGTACTTCTTACCATTATATGTAGTGAATCCTAGCTAGCTCTTTCCCAAGTCTTCGTTTATCTTATGCCATCGCTCTACAGTATGTACAGTATCTACAGTATGAGATTACGTTCGTGAGAGAAAGATAGGAATTGGAATCTGTCCTTTAAGTAAATTGGTGCGTACGGATTAAAAAGTATTGAAAATAGTATGGTTAGAACTCGAATTTTGCGATGTTCTCGAATAGGAAGCCAGCCGAAAAGAGAACGGTAATGGGAAATATGATCGTAGTTACGCAAACCGAAAATGAAACGAAGACAGTTGTTTAATAGACGATCCAATTAATTAAGGAGTTCTTGAGAGATATTAGTGCAGCACACGTCACCATAGTCAATTATGGGAAAACAAAGGATTTAATAGGAATGGTTTTGGTTTTAGTAGGAAGAAAATATTTTAATCGATAGAGAGCACGAAGCGTTCCAGTAACCTTACTGCTGATTTCATTAACATGTGTATCCCAGGTTGAGAAGGAGTCGATAAATAGACCAAGATTCTTAACGCATGTGCTGTAGGGCACTACCACGTTATTAAAAATAATTACAGGTACATTTTTAAACTGGATAATTGCCGTTTGCTGCCCAAGATAATGGTTTGTGTCTTGGACGGGTTCACAGAGACACCAAACTTTTGTGACCAGTTTGTGATGTTGGTCAAATCAGCATTAATCCGAGCAATGGCATTATCCAGGTCATTGTACTCTGCCTGGGTGTATAGTTGCAGGTCATCAGCATATAGATGGTCAGAGCAGTCAATAGATTTGGTGACAAGGTTTGTGAAAAGGGAAAATAATAACGGAAAGAGAATGCCACCTTGTGGCACACCAGCATCAATTGTCACCCACTGGGACAAATCATTACCCAGGCGCACCGCTTGCTGGCGATCTCGAAGGTAGGATGCAAACCATTCCCGAACCGAATCAGAGACCCCGACGTAAGAGAGAATAGAGAGGTGAACTTCGTAATTGATAGAGTTGAAGGCGTTGGAGAAATCAATCAGAATTAAGATCCTAAGGCGGGAGTATTCCATTCCAACTCTTACATCCAGGATATTTATTAGAGCTGTTGTAGTGCCATGTCCTGTACGAAAACCGGATTGAAAGGGACTTAAAAGGGCGTTTTGTAAGACATGGCTAGAGAGCTGTTTGTGTACAGGTGCCTCGATAATTTTAGAGAGATATGGCAAAATAGAGATAGGACGAAATTGATGGGAAGAAGTAGGGTTAGGTGTTTTAAGAACCGAGATAACAAAGGCTTTGCGCCATATACTGGGACAACTATATGTTATTTCAATTATTATCGCCGTTGAATACTATACTCTCTCTAAAAGTGTTGCTTTTTTTGTTATAGGTAAGAACCGGGAATTTTGTCTACGAAGTTTTTGCCCATCGTGTCGCGTGCTCGAAGTAGCTTAATGTATGAGCTTATAAGGTGAGTAAGAAAAGTTTATATATGGTTATAAAAGCTTTGTTGAGAGATTAAAACCAATAAAGATAAGGGTTATAAAAATTTTATTTCCATACATACATTATTTTCATGTTTTATGTGCGTAGAAATGTTATTGCTAATTTACCGTTGCCGATGGGCAGGTAGCAATTTAACTTACTCAATACAAAATCTTTAATAACAATGAAAGCCAAGGCTGACATGTGGCAGCCGCCGAGCGCCGTCCGATGACTACCTGTCAGGCACATCTTCAATTTCCTGCAGCACGCGAAATAACTTTTTAATTGGCGATTAAGGAGCGTTTCGGCCCGCGAAGCCATTAATTGTTTTTGACATTTCTCAACACCACATAATCACTATTAGTTCGCCGCCCGACTCAAGCACCTATTATTATTTTAGCCCCCGGCTCCGCTCGCTCCGATATCCAGTTCCTACAATTATAGACGCACGTCCAAGTAGCAATTGGCCACCGCCATTAGTCTCTATCTACGGAGGCATGTAAATACGTTCTGAATATTAATGAGGTCCTTGGGAATGCGAAATCTTGTATAAGAACCGGGCTAAGAAAATTTTCTTCGCTTAAAAGGTTCCTTGAGGAAAACTTTTTAATAATAATAATAATTCCCACAACATCTCATACATTGACCTGACTCCGTGGTAAGTCGCTTAAAGCACTTGTGTTACGAATGCCAGACAACAGAGGAATCACAAATATACTACTTAAATACATATATTTTACACCCATACACAGAGCAAACACAAATATCATCATATAAATATTTGCTCTAGGTGGGAATCGAACCCACGACCCCTGGTGCACAAGACAGGATCACTACCATCTGCGCCATCGGGCCGTCAACTTAATGGCCACACCTACGACACAAACTTGCCATCACAGCCTGCCATTTTTGCTGCCCATCCAATTGAAACTCCCATTGAAGTTCCATTTTACGCGTTTGGCACACGCAAGTCGTTATGCCAGATGTCTTGCAAAAATTTAATGGGGCCATTTTTTACTACTTTTGCGCGGTTCTGCTATTTATGATCTCCGTCTAAAAAAATATTCTCAAAAATAGGCTCCATGCAATATGAAGGTAGTGCCATAATTCAGTGCCAGACTATAAAAGCGTGGTTTAGTTTTAATCTAAGAATAAACCTAATTGAAAGTAAAAATAATTAACTCGATTCAAACCAGTGGCTCGGCAAATAAGAGCATCATGCTTACGAATACCAATACAATCATTTTATGCGTACGCCGGAGCTTTTATTTTCATTCCGGTGCGCGGGCGCAGTCTATACGACGACACTGGGCGCATCTCGGATCGGAACGGTATCAACGAGTTGCGTGCGAGTGGTTATGCAATGCGCGGGCGACGTCCTTGCCGAGCGGGGGCCGCGGGGGGCGGGGCGGGGCGAAGGCCGCGCGGGGCCACCGACCCTACAACGTTCGGTAACCACCCTGGTTTTTATTGCAAGCCAACCCGCCACTAGAACCTGCTCGGACGAGTTATATGCACCGATAAAGTAGGCGTAAGTACTCCAAGGAATTGCTAATTCTATTAGATTTTTAGTGCCAGCTTAGCACGCAGTGCGTACCCCGCTTTTGCTGTGAATGTGATGATGTTAATGCCTGTGTAGAGTTATGAGAGGAATGCATTTCAATCTGCATGACACAATAAAATCAATTTGTCACGGCTGTCGCCTGTTGTGGTTCTTGTGAAGACTTGCTGTAATTTTGTTATTCTTCACAGATTAAATGCCTCCATATTCTTCTGGAATATATTCTTACTATACATTCAGTTGCTCGCGTGTAACTCACCTGTTTGTGCATTGAATCAAAGCATTCAATGGTATACCTTGTTGGCTTCAATTCCTAGTTTAATTCTGGACGATAGTTTGTTGCGGATGCGTGTTCCTCAATCCACATCCCGGCGCCGCAATAAATAACTTACCGATATGAACACCGCGCATGCCGATATCGCTGCATGCTTTGTTCCTACCCCCACATTGCCACGGCGCAAGTACCCACGGCCACGCTCCGCCGGCAAAAAGTTGCCACTTTTTGCGAAACCTTGTGGGAATCTAATTTCTTGTCATGTTGCTCTTGCACGAATCCCACTGGTACGTGGGGCGAAGTAAATGAGCGCAGTACCACAATCGCAATAAAAACACAAATAAAATTGTACTTGCTCAATGTTATCTGTTTCTTATCTTGTAACTATTTGATACATAATACTGGAGATTTTTATTGTCAACTACATATTGAGAAATGGATCCCGACCGTTGTTTGTTACTAATAAGAGAAGGTTCTATTGAAAGAAAAACCTTTAAAAGATGGCTTGGAAGATTTGAAACGAAAAAAAACTTAACAGTCATATTTCTTTTTCTAATGTTACCTTTTGTTTGGCGTTTGTCATAACTGTGAGTTGTTTAACAGTCTACGCGATTGACAGAGTGCGCGTTGAAATATAAATAATATATTTTTTACTAACTATACCAATTCGATATTTAAATTTAAAACGGAACAAAGTCTGTCGAGTCGGCTAATATGCATGCAATAAATTTTATTCTGTTATTACGAGCAGTATGATTGAGACGCAAGAATCCTGTTACGGTTTACAACTCCTTAATAATGGAATGACTATTTAATTGAGACACAGTAAAAATGCCACAGGGTACAATTGCCATCATGCGATATAACTGACGAAGCTATTATATCTACTGTATTACGGTTACGAATGGCATAGAACTGGCAAAATAGCACTTAGAGGACCCTATGATTCAACTTAAGCATGCAACATGATAATAAATTACTTGTAATGTAGTCGTTTCATGCTAGTTGTGCACTGAGCCAAACTCGTACTACGGAAAATAAAGGCTGTGACAGAATATCCACTTCAGACATATTGTGAAAACATTGCGTCATCTCTGTCGATGTCATTCCATTTATACAAAGAAAGAAGTAAACAATAACAAACAACGCGTATATTCTTAAGTAGATACGTGGAGCGTTTGATATGAACATTTAACTGTGTTGCGTTTAAATTTTCTTTAAAAACGGCACGAACTTTCCGAACATCATAATGATAGGTCGTTTTACACAGACAATAATGCACGATGGAGTGTGCGTGTTGAAGTACTGCTGTGGGTGTTTCTACCATTTTGGTTCGCCGATCAAGCAGTGCCCGTCTCGACGGTCATCAGTTACGTCGGTGCATGCATCAACTGACATAATGTTATGTTCCGACACAGAATCTTATGTCTATAATCGGTTTGTGCAATAACGATAATTTGGCGATTTAAGTTTGCAATTTGAATAATTTGCTCGGCCCATTCGAGGTTTGTATTCATTTGCGTCGTTTCAACACATTCAAGTACATCGTTCGTTCTATTAGTAGTTTATGTTATGTATGTGTGTATGGAAACTAAAATGTGGCTGGTATATATAAGCTTGCTTATAAAGTTCATATTATGAGGTAGACTTCATACAAAGGTCGTCTGCATTAGTAACTTACTCTCACCTGTTTCTACCCTCAAATTGCAGCGTTCTCCTTGCTTATTCCGGTTTGAAGGGTGAAAGAGGCAGTGAAATTCCTGGGCAATGCATTATAATATCTCCAAGTTTCAAGGTTGGCAGCGCGCTCTATAGCTGGCGTCTACAGTAATGCTTACTATAATGCGGACTGTATTCTTGTTTGTCGACCTGATGTAATAATTGGTCGTTAATATTATCTATTTGTTTCCTTATTTCTAGACAATATTATGTTATTTGTGTTTCCCGGAAGAGAATTTCAGTAATTAATTTTTATTAGTATCAGTATTTTCAAATGAAGCTTTTGTGTGACTTGTTTTAACTAAAAAATATATATTATACCGTTAAGTTTCAAGAGCTACGCCTAAGCTAAGCTAAAGTCCTGACTCTCGCTGGTCGCAGATAGCATCATCAACACTAATTGACTGCTGGTAATTAGATACCAGTTGCCGATTTATTTGCCCACTAATTAAATATCTCCGCTCGTAAATCTAGCCTTTGAAGGCAGCGAGCTTAATCAACCTCCAGCTATTTGTCGATGTATCTTATCATTTCGTTATTAAGCTGTAAATATAGTGTTTACCAACATCTATAAATTTTAGTTTGATTTGATTTATTTGCCGATAGACGGGATTATTCGATTATTAATTATTGTTATTATTCGTTGAAACGTATTTGCTACCTGTCGAAGTGTTGTAAGAGTTTCTATTCGGTATTAGCTTTCCGCTCTTATCTCCGTCGCAGAAACTTCATTTTGTATTCGTATCCCACGGGAACGTTCTCGCGGTCAGTACATGTCCCTCCCCAGGGACTAAACTATCCACAGGCAACAGTAACAAAAAGGCAGAGTTACATTTGTATAGATATATGCGTAATTTTTTCCCTCTTAAATATATTTAATCTTAGTAATTTTGTATGTGGCTTTTTGTAATAGTGATAATTCGAGTTTCATAATTACATGTATTGTTTATTAAAAGTAATTCTAGTTATTGTAGACACACGTATGACTTGATCGTCATTGACCTGCTTATGTCTTCGTGTTTTGTTGTAAATAATAGTTGTGTTCATTTTTCCTCGTTGCATCACCATTGTCATCCTAGGAACATCGCGTAATTACGCTGTTATTTATGGGTGCCATCGTTCAGTTATGACTTTATTATTAATCTTTTGTGTGTTATGATTACTCAATAATATTTATGTAGTAAAATATTGATAGTAAACCTCGTAACTGGTATCTATTTTTCTGATCTTTGTTGGTATATTGCAAACGACTACCAGAACGCTTCCTCGGGTACCAGTTGAAAATATATTATTAAATAATTAATGTCAACAATATAATTTCAGAATAATATTAATTTTATTTCTTATAAACTCCTTGGCTTGGTGGTGCTTCCGCGTACAAGTACTAAAGTCCTGCAAATGACAGTCTAGTACAGGAAAATTGTGTCCAAGAAGATTTACGACTAAATGTAAATTGCCTCGGTGAGTTTTCTAAGATTATTTGATAATTAATAGGTACGGACTCAAACTTCATTACAGGCTGACTGTACGGATTGATGTTTTCCCTATCTAGGGCAGGATTTCCACTACATTAAACTCTGTCACTTCCTTCAGTAAATTTCGTAGTGCTACAATAAGAGCCGGTGTTGTGTAATCTAGGCAACAGTTCGCGTTCGCCAAAAGGTACACTCACAAAAAATTGCGTACGTACATTTTGAATGGGCTGTTGGCAGCCAGTCCGCATATTGCTTGTTCACTGATACACACAAGAACGTGAATGAGTCACGTTCGAATGAAATCAACATTGCACGGGCACCGCGAAAAAGATCCAGCGCCGATACAAGAGCGCCTAAGCCCGGCGTGCTTTGAGGTTTTTTATTGGCTCCTCAGCAAACTCGCCTCCGGCTCCAACTGACGTGCAGGCGGCGCTCTTTGCCCACTTCGGGGAATCGCATTAAAATTCGGCTGAGTTGCGTTAGCAAGGGCCCGCCACGCCGAAACGTTCAAGGAGATGAAAGACGGCACAAATCGCATGAAATAAGCACGCGTCTGGGGCTTTATGCGGCCTGTCTTGTGTGGCGTTTGATGACATGCTGGCCGGCGTGGTTTAAACTTGTACGGAATTGTGTTTCGCAATCAGATCGGTCTTAGGCACATCTAATTGTCCACCCTTTGAAATAGCTCTGTAAGGTTTGTTTGTACCAAGAAACTTTATATAAGCCATTCAATTAATAATACAATACACGCAATCTTTTAGTAGAAACCATTAACACACTGCTAAATATTATAGTTACGAATCATTCCTCGGAATTTCATTTACATTTCCTGAGTAATAAAGAGGCTTTGTAACCAAATTGGAAAGCAAATTGGATTCGATTTAGGTTGTCATTCTGTTCATTGCTTGCGAAATAGCCGTACGGAATAGAAAATAGGAGCAGGATTTAAAATACTACAGCTCTTGAAAGTCGGAAGCAATGACTCCAAGCGCCACATCGGTATGCGACTTAAACTGCTTCGTCGCCCGCCTTTACGTAGGCCTGTTGTGTTTATACATTTTTGATTCAATACTCGGGAACTTATTTAGAGTGGAAAACCTCATTTACATATTGAACCATTCACGATTATCTTGTAACTGAGATGTACCTTGGGGATATCCATAATTCAACGTTTGTTAATTTGATTTATTGTTCTCTTGGATTTGAAAGTGACTGCTTGATTCGGTTTTAATGAAATCACCAACACCTTTAACTGGTCATCAAAACAATATAGAGATATGTAAATATTTGCTGTTGCTGTACTGATGGAGATTTTATACAAGTTACTTCTAACAATTGGTACTGAAATAAAAAAGGTTGATTAAGTTATTCTAATAATCGTACGGCACAGAATCCCCCAAGGTAGCTCGGACGCCCGTCCTTCGGGCCGGGAGCGGCGCGGCCTTCGGTCGACGCGCTATAAATAGCTGCGCCCTTGAGGGAACATCGAACAGGATTTATCGGCAGCCAGTCGCCGCTCGAACACCAAAGATGTATTTTAACATCGACCATACAACAGTCCCGTTTATATGTAGTACCATATTGTTGTGACGGGTCCGACGTTTGTGGCGCTGATGGTAGTGATCCTATCTTGTGTGCCAAGGGTCGTGGGTTCGATCCCCACCTACCATTTATATGCTGATATTTGTGATTGTTCTATATATATGTGTTGAATATATGTACGTATTTAATTATTATATTCGTGTTTTCTTTGTCGTCTCTCTGTGACACAAGTGTTTAAAGCGACTTATCATGGAGTCAGGACAATTTATGAGATGGTGGGTGAATTTATTTAAATTACTGGGTGACCCATAAGACTCCACTTGTGGATTGGCTTTTTTATTTGGGGCCTCGGGCAACTCCCCTTTTGTATATAATTCTGTAAGATAAAAAGACTTGTTATTTTAAAGAAGACGCCACTTCACTGATAGCACATTCATCAAGTAACCGACGTGTGTTTGTCTGTTTGAAACTTAAAAGCTTGGTGGGTGCATTAATGCGTACCGCATGTAAGTCACGCGCCCAGCGATACGTCATATTTATAGCTCGTGCATACAAAAAGCATTAGTGTTACTTACCAATCTTTTCGTTGAAGGTTACTGTTTTATCATAATAATGGAACGCCAAAGAGAAACTTTGCTATGGAATTTTTACTCCTACCACGTTATGTCTAAAAGGCTATTTTCCTATAGCCAAAACATTGTGATACTCGATATGAACACACGTGGCCCATTAGTAGATTCAGTCACAGCACGTCGTCTGGGTAAAGAAACAGCTGCGTGCCTATTGGGAGCGGAATAAGGTTTTTATTTATGCTCGAATATGAACTATGTAGAGTTCTATTAATGGTCTTTTAAGTACGCTAATGGATAGTTCCACCTAGCCTAGGATCCTAAATCGAAATTTTAAATGTCTTAATAAAATATTACGTCGCGCGATAAAAAATTATGATCTTCAATATTTATCATCGTAAAAAGTAATTACAAAACTTATTTATTTTGAAACACCCCAACAAATGAATTGTTGTTATGAATAAAACGAATCATTCCATTTCCCTAGACCCACTTACGTTCAATCTCATACCACCAACTGCACATTAATCGATGGGGTTCCCATTGGAGTGCGTGTGCCGGGTCGCACAAATACAATGATTTATATGCAATTAGTTACAATACGGTAACTTTAAATTACTGCTAACTAACGTCGTGCACGTGGCGGACGCAGACGACGAACTGAAATGAATTTGGGGAAGGTACGAAAAATATAATATATACAAAGAGGGTCGGCAGTAGCTCTATTCACGCGTTCTGTATGAAGAGAATTCAGTCCGAATTGTTAGAAAATCGGGAGTAGTTTTATAACACTGCGTCGTTGAAAGACCACAAATATTTTGCTGTTTGCTTACAGCCGGTACTATCGCAGATCACTCGGGGTGGTCTATGTCCTGCAGTGGACGTCCTACTGCTGATATGATGATGATGATTCGGCTGCAATGGAATATGCGTAATCACAAAAATAACAGATGCTAGTATTTTGTCATAAACGGATTTAACAAGATATATAAAACTACATCTTAGGTCTTTGTCGCTGTGAACAGTTGACGCAAGTTAGCTGAAACGTTGATCATAAAATGTAAAGTAGTTTAAAAGTATTTTTATTATGAGCTCTTAACGCGATAAATGTTATTTGCAATAAAAATGGTAGAACGCACTTACGCATAACCCGTTAATCGTTTGTGTCTGTGCATCCAACGCTTCAAATAAAACTATTGCAATAAATATATAAATGCGTGTTTGTGATGGACAGTATACAGTGCGGAATGTAAAATGCATCGCAGAAATACCGTCCAGTGATTGCGATCAATGCATTATTGAGGGGAAACTCATTCGCATAGTCCGCCCCGCTGGCGCCCAACGTGTGTCAGATTACCCAAACATTACTGCGCGTTAATGCGCACTGCGAAATGACGATTTGTTTGCGAGGGTTCAGCAGTTGAACAACCCTCTTACTGCACATAACAAACAACCGCTGTTTGCACAATCCCTTCAGTTTATTTAGGACACTGACAAACGAGACGCCGAGACTCGCATCATCCGAGGTCAATACATGCCAAGCCATTGTCTGAACTAACGGTTATTTAAATATTTCGAATATTATATAATTTTTTATTAAAATCATAAATGCGTAACGGTCTTCGTTTTACCATAAGAATACACAGGTATGTAATGTCAGTGGTTGCGCCCACTTCTTTGACATAGATACTGACATGGATACTTGATTCACAACTTTATAAATAGAAGCTAATCTCGCATTTTAATATTTTATGAATGTTAACGACAAAGGCGTGTAAATCAGTTGCGGTAATTATAAATGTATTAGTTTGCACTGTTGATACACGCTACATATATATATGTATATATATAATTAAATTAAAGGGGTATATACTCGTATATATCCCTTTAATTAAATTAGCAACGACTATTTATGACACCGACATAATGTGTGACAATTATTATTGATTGGTTGAATAGGATAGACTCGGATAGATTAATTAATAAATTTCTACAACATTTCATATATATTGACCTGATTCCGTGATAAATCGCTTAAAGCACTTGTGTTACGGACATCAGACAACAAAGAAATCACAAATATACCACTTGAATACACATACTTAGCACCAAGGCACAGAAAAATCATCATATAAATAATTCTCCTGGATGGGGATCGAACCCACGATCTTTGGCGCACAAGACATGATCACTACTACTGCGCCTTAAGGCACGTCGAATTTATCGTAACTACTTTTTCTCTATTGAAAAGACTAGTTACAGATATAAATAATCTATCAAAACGTGACTATCATATCAGTTCTAGCCTTGAATGGTGGTAGGAAAGTGGTAAGCGTAGTTCAGGTTTTGGAAGTTTGTTAATAACGAAACGCTAGACCAGACTCGTGATAAACAGTTTTATGAAGTAATTCAGGTGAGGTGCCGGCAGGTTAGATTAGTACCTCCCCCTGTACTAAGTGTCGTAAGGGGCGACTAAGGAATCGGAACCGACAGATGGTATATTCATCCCATCCCGGTCGTGAAAGCTGCGCTGTGCGATTGCCAACACGCTTGCCCAACGCGGCAATTATGCGTATAATTCCTCCTTCCTTGGTGAGGACTATGTCCAGCTGTGGACTTCCAATGGCTGATTAAGTAGCACTGAATTATAGCCGCAATATGATGACGAGGAAGGCATGTAATCCTTTTATAACACTAAACCTCCTCAATCATTGTCCGAGTGTTTGATTCTAATGCAAAATGATCGCCATTTGATTTCGTGTGGGAGGGTATGAATATTGTTAGTGTCGGAAGCGACATAAACAATGTCGACGAGGCGCAGTCTTTAATCGGCCTCCACCTATTATCGGGTTTATCGTATTAAATTGCAGATTGTGGTTCATTACGGCCCAATTCGAGGCCGTTAAGTATTTAAAAAAAACTGTACAGATCGATGGAGTGTTCATAGGCAAGCGTAGGCGCGTGTGTATGTGAAGAGTGAAGAGACATTTCAGATTCCTAACTGTTCCAGCGCCAGACAGTTCGCCGGCGACACCAATACCCGGCCGATGCCGACAATAAAAATTCAATCCAACCGTTCTACGCGTCGGTTTCTATGTAAAAACGCTATCGCGTTGCGTAAAGATCTCGTTAGCTCTGGCGCCGAGTGTTTAGAAATTATGTGGTGCATCGTCACCTCACCGCAAATGTTTCTATGCAAATTTTTACATTTTGCAACCGATGTTTCGCAGTTTTGTTGTTATTTATTGTTATTTGCCAGTTAGCCACCCACGTTATTGATCGTATTGCTGATTATTGTTTTAATATTCATTCATAAATTCGATAATGTTGCATATTACTAAACATTATAAATGTGTTAATTTTATAAATTCTTTGCCTTCAAAGTGCAATAAAAATTCTTTGTTAAATTTAATTTTATATTTAATTTAAAGGTTGTATGTAGCACTAGGAATAAAAAACATATTTTTTGCTATTATTTGTATTATTAGTATCATTAGTGATTGTTTTTGTGTTAAAATCTTGAGTCGTTGACATCCAGAGAAGTTTTGCAATTTGTTATCGCACTAATAAATGGATGTTGTATTTCTATAGTTAACAACAATAAAATGAGCTCCACCCACGTACGCCGAGATTTAGATCTTCAGCGGTGACACAATGTGATGAGTCTTTTAGTCGGCCGCTAAGTGGATACTCCTACAGTGGGATAATCTCTTGCTCACGATTCTAATATGTCACCCGAAAATAATCTCTTATCGTTCTTTAAAAAGCGAATTGTTTTTTGCCACTCGACATGCCCGCAGATCGATTTGTATTTGTCTGGTTTGCTATGGCTGTTTCTGTATTTTGTCTCAAACTATTATCCTATTGGATTTAAATCGAAAAATGGCTTGTTTAGTTTTTTTGATCTCTTGTTTATTTATATGTATGATGATATCTTATTATTTCTGATAAAATCTATAATTATACAGAGCTTAACCAATGCAGTTCCAGTAACCAACTTCCAAAGAATTATATAATCATTATAATATTCATAAACAAAAGTAATGTTGTCCCGCAAGCGTTATTATCACAGAATTAATTTGTGTCACGGAAGCAATTAGTAGGAAAAATGGCAGACAACATTTTGTTTACGCAAATGAAACTTGACAAGTGTGTATTGCGACAGGCAACATGAAGTATCGCCCCCACAACCACTTGAGGATTAAGGGATATAGCAACACGAAAACAATGGCGATCTCGCAGATTCGCAGACTTGTATAATGAACGCAAACGAGAAGTCGCGGCTCCGGATCGAGGAAGACATTAATTAAAGCGATTACTGTGTGTTTTTTGTGTTGATTAACAGCTTTAAAGTGCGAATGAGTTGTCGCGCGACGCGTTTTATTGTTCCGGCGGCGCCTGCGCAGCGCGAGCGCCAATTTGCCTGTGCATATAATGGGCTAACTTCGGTTTCTGCGGGTGATAATATCCTGATAAAGGCTATTTAACCTTTTTTGTGTTTGTCCCTTATCCATTGGGTGGTCTTATAGGCGTGAATTATTGACGCTGTTTCCATGTTTAATTTATTTACAATTTTAAAGACGTGGTCCCTTTTTTTCGTATGTAATCAAACTCGAAAAAAACTATTGTTTGTTTTAAACATTGTATAGTTATTGCTAACTAATTCATTATCTTTAGAGCATTTACGATTAATGTGTTTCTAATATTATTTATGAATCAGCACCGACGACTTAATAAAGACAATATGACATGTTATTTCTTTCTGGATTGGCAAATACCCAAGCCGCAACCGCAACCCCGTCATTTATACGAGGAGACATTATTTGTAATAAGGAGTGGTTTTATAAATATGCGCATATTGCTTGTACACATAGAAACTCATCAGACGGTGTGTGGGGTTCGTTGTTTGCGGGATTGGAGGAGGCAGCGCGTGTGTAGGGTGCCCTTTATTCTCGTCGCCGGCACGCACTCAAATCGCCCCGTTCATCAGACTGCTTTTAGGCTAGTGTCTAATGCACACTTTAAGTGCTTTGTGAAACAGAGCCTGAGAGCCTTGGGAATTGTGTAGAGAGTACATTTCTCGAATATTTTTTGTACGCTATGATCATATGAATAGTCCTGAATAGTTAAACCAAGAGTACCCAAAAAGGATGAATATGTAATAAATATATTCTCACATTCAATTCCATAAACGATTAATGTTTCCTTTTGTAGGTCAACGATATTTACAGTGCATTATCTGTGCATAATAATCGGTCATTATATCAGAAACCTATCAACATATCATGGTGTAGTTATGAATCAATATTGACAGCTTTATCTTGAACGCCTACTGACGGGAATGACGTGTCGCAAGCGCAAGCCCAGCGCAGGCGCATACGGGGAACCTTACGCTCAGCTCACGCTTGACTCCACCCCGAGGTCAACGCACCAATGACACCTCTTCTAGTAATCGCGTTATTACATCAAATTATTATCTTATCGAACTAGCCACTGGCTAGTCTATTAGTTCTTAATTCCAATGTCATCAATAAACTACTGTAACTCATACGAGCGGGGCGTTGTATGGGTTGGTCCGTTTAGTCTGGTTTTAAGACAGTGTTTTTTGCGCGCACACGTTAATAATCGCATCAGACGCGACGGGGCTTTTACCACCATCAGGGAGTTTGATCTACAAGTTGGTGATGTGCTTGTGAATGCTTTGATGTTATTGTATTTAGTTTTTGTCAATAATCCTGTTACTTTGAGTGCTGTATTTTCTATGAAAAGCAATTAATTTAAGCACATTATCAAACGTAACATTATCCACCTCGTAAAAAGATAGGTAAATAGCACGTAAGCAATTATAACAATAATGGAATGCCGTTGTGTGAGCCCATGTAGATGTAAACGACACCAGTTTCGCATGTGGCACAATGATGAGAAACATAGCGCGTTGTAGGAAACGCGCATACCGGCGCGGGCGCAAGGTCGCTGAATCATTGTCGCTGTCGCGGGCCGCGCGGTCGGCTATTGTTTTGTGATATGTTAATTGCGACTTTAATTGCTGCTCTAAAATTTTGATGACGTTTCTACTGGTACAATGGTTTGAATACGTTGTATGTGTGTCATGCTGAACGAAGGACTAACATTGCCAGTTTCTGTATTTTTTTCTTATATTACTAAGTCAATAAATTAGGAGTAAGCGTCACCGCAGCACAAAATGTTCGAATATCACTAGCGCGATGTCAACTAAGTAAATTAAAGGTGTTATGATAAATAGACCCGATGGTGCAGATGATAGTCATCCTATCTTATGCGCCAAGAGTCGTGGGCTCGACCCTCACCCAGGTCAAATATTTATATAAAGATATTTGTGTTTACTTGTATGTCACGATGTTAAAACACGCTCTTTCTGTGGTAAATGATGATCTCGCCTGCATCAATGACTGGACCTGGACACTTTTAACAGTCGGACACGAACAGTCTCTGGCTTCATTCAAGAAAATGGTAAAGGAGCGTTACTTGTAGTTGTCATAATGCCTTATACGATGATGTGTTGTGTTGTGATATCACTGTGTGTGCCATTTACATTTTTTAATGTATTTGTACATATTATTAGTAGTATTTTTGGGACATGTTATTATTTGCTATTGTATGATGTATATATAAGTCCATTGTTAGACATAGGCCATCCCAAGAAATTGGATTCCCTCTTTCTTGCCCATAATTGTCGCGCTGGGCAAGCGTGTTAGCAATCCCAGAGTGCTGCTTTCGCGATGGAAATGCTGCTGCCCATTCCCACACAAGGCATTTGAACTACAGTCTCTGATATATCGAGCCCTTACTGACAAATTATTGTAAGCGACACTTTTTGTTGTAAAGGCTTTTTTTATCGTAACTTGTATTTAAAGCCGTAACGGACATATCCCAGTCGAAGTTTCCCTAAAAAAACCGTTATAAAGTTATAGCAATTGCTAAATTTTAATTGTTTAATAATATTTATAAAAAATCCTTCTCCTGTAAAATTTGGGTTTTGTCGGTTACGCTAAGACGGCGTTAAAGGCTCGATATATACTGCCAACTGTCGGTTCTGTCGCCTCTTTCGACACCTGGTACATGGGGAGGCACTATTCTACCTTGCCGGGATCTCACACCTTTTTATATCCCTGTTGTACAACAAAGTTTATTTATATTTGTGATTCCTCTGTTATCTGATATCCGTAGCAAGCGACTTATCTCCGAACCAGATCAATGTATGAGATTTGTGTGAATTTATTTATATTATGTGTCACATTACTCTGTTATTGCTTCTCACACCCTTCAAACCGTAATACAGAATTGCTGTTTGGCGATAGAAATAGGTCCTTGTATTAATCTTGAACCTACTCAATATGTTGTTACAAAAGACAAAACAAAGAAATCCCTACGTTGTTTGAGTCAGAAAACAATTATAGAAGTACCTATCGCGCTCAAGAAAGATGAAATAAAGATGTCACAACACACGACCACAATGTCTTTGGAGCAGAGCAATCCTCGGCCCACGATATTGCAGCCTTTTTCGTATCCCATTCAACGTTGCGCATTAATACAGCTTTTTGCCTTCCCAGGGAATGTCTGAATGGCTCGTTTAAACGTAATTAGTTGCTCATTACCCGTTTGTTACGCCCGCACGATTTAATCACGGCATATTTATTCGTTTTTATGCAATTTCGTTGCATCGATATCAATTCTTTTTTTTCTGTAGGATCGTTATACATACTTAATTATAATGTAAAAAGTTTTAATCTGTTATTTGCAATTATAATAGTGTAATCGCATGTGCGATTGCAGCCGCAGCAAGGAGTCGTTGCTAACTTTACGTTACTGACCGGCGAAGGCTGACTCACTTCGCGACCCCTTGTAACAGTCCGCCTACTGCCGTACACGGACATGCGCCAAGCACATTTTTATCCCATATAAGACTATGCGGGAATAACTAGAACCGACTGAACCGTGGCACATAGCCAACGTTTATCTACCGTGAAGCGGCCCTCCGCCAACATATTTCGTCTGGCAGGCGTGCGGAATCGCTAGCTTATTGTTTACGTTGACTCTTGAAGTATGCGTTAGCGACTGCCCCGATGACATTTATGCGGGATAGCTAATCTGATTTTATTATCCGAGGCCGATACAATAACGCTGAGATGTCATAATATCCGCGTATAGTGTCGGTGTACACAAATGAAGCGGTCATGCAGGGGGCATGCAACAAAGGCGGGTGGTACGCGCCGGCTATAAATCGAGCGCGGGCGCAGGGCTCCGTCGGCGCCGCGTGTTATTGTTGTTGCGGCGTATTGTGCAACTAGAACGGCCGTCTGCTGCCCCTTTGTTGTGTCTCCGGCTACATGGAAACGTGGTAAATTGCCTCATTCACCAGGATGAATTACTTAACTCTTCAGAGCCTCGCGCGCCGTGCCGCGCCGCGCCGCAAACGTTAACTCCCCTAAGCGACACCGTCCAACGCATAATTCACTCGCCGCGTTTATATATTTTCTACACGATGCTGGGCCGCGTCGCAAATATTTTGTAATGGCGCCATCGGGTGCGTTTAAGTTAATAATTAACATCATTTAAGTACGACAGTCGCTTCCCTTAACCGTTTCTCCGGAACTATAAAATTACGGCAGAGGTATGCCGCCCTGTCTGCTTATACAGCAAAAACTGCTATCATAGCGGACGGTCGCGCTAAAAATAATCATCCTGCGGCAGCAACCGGTGTTAATGAACATTGGACATGTTCATTAACACAGGATTGCAGTTGACAGAAGGGTTATATCCCAGTTGCAGTGATTGACCGTATAAACAACTTAACGATCCGATGTGTATGCTTGATTTATAAAACACGGCGAATATGAGTAGGTACCTATATCGCCGGAGGTCCTAAAGAGCCTTTCACCTCTGAAAACTCGGTTAATGCATAAAACTTTACATTGAATGCGTTACGAGCTGAATGTTACGTTACCCCATGCTCTGCATGCATTGCGCAAACGCAATGCACGGCGTGCACCGCAGCATGAACGTATGGCGACCTATTTCGATTAGATCGCCCGCCTGGAAATAGACAATTGGTACCGATCACGACTCCTTTCGCAAAGGTGAAAAATACATTGAGAATGCCACGACTTGTCATTTTGTAGTCACGAACCGCGTTAACAGCCAAATGTCATCTTGAATGTAATGCAATGTGTTAAATGTAATTTCACCTGAAACAGGCTGCGTAACACCATAGAGCACACGCTCGCTTACACGAGAACGCACCCTTTGTTAGCAATATATAAAGTTACGACTTTTAGACATGCCAGGGTAATAACATTTGCTCATCATAGTTTGCTTAATATATTCTTTAATGACGGCTCATGCTGTTATAAAAAGTGGCAAATGTTCAGTGGTTACGTTTACGACTTCCTAATCGTCAGTTGAATGCGTCAGCCAACCTTCGTGGTTGGTGGCACGCAAGTAGGGAAGAAGGTAAGTGTGTGAGGCCGGCGCGGGCGCGTACGACGCCCCTGGTATTCAGCCCAGCGGCTGCTTCCACAAACGCGCCTTCTCATATGTAGGCTCCATTTAAAGCCAGGCATTCGTACTGTGCCGTCTAAATACGCTGCATTGTCACCACGACCCACTTAAATAAACAATTCACACAATACCCATTCCATAAGACCAATATAACTGCAATTTATTTTTATCTTAACGGATCTACCGCATTAATGAGCTGAACCTTGATTCTTACAACTAAATTTTAAACATTTTTGTGTAGAGCTATTTTTAATGGTCCACTTAGAGTAACGTTACGTTAAGGAAACTGGTTTTTAAAAGGCCATAGCAACATTTGATGTCCTTAATTAAGTGGACCTCTTGGTGAAGTCATACTATGAAGGTTTTTGGTGCATTTCTTAGGAAATTGTATGATCATCTCTATTTTACCTTATCAAGTCTAGATACAACCTTTTTTGGCTGACCTTTCTTAATCCATCACCGCAATTAGTTGCGACGTGCGCAATCCTGGAAAGTATTAATGGTAATCGTTGTGGTCAAGCAGTTAATGATATTTAAACTTATGTATAATTGCGATACTCGTGTCTGCGACTCCGGCATACTCTTCAATTAACAGCCGCATCTCCGCGACCCGATGCGGTAATTCGCGTGTCGTTTCCTACTCCGCTAATGATGATGGATATGAGGTCTTCGACTTGATGCTAGTAGACATATTAATGGGCTTAATGGTTTAATCTCGTCTTTTATCACCTCAGTTGGTTTGATTCGATTCCCTCATGAAATGACGGCCTTGACATTCCTCTGCGTTTTATCATCTCCTTTGTAAACTTTTCGAATATACTTCAATGATGTTTATGTATGAAAGTTTGAATTGTGAAGAATGTGAAGAAGATTATGTACACACACTGTAAAAATTTTGCAATTGATATTAATCTCTGAGCTTTTATTCAAAATTTACTGTAACTATTTGGGTGGTTTGATCTGTTGGTTACCGTACGCTTCCAAGTCACTATTGCACACTGTCGAGCGTTTTTACATTCGTGAGAAATGTGTTTTAATGCAATAATAATACTCTAATATGCATTACCCATTGTATATTTATATCAATTATTTAATTATGTATAAACATAAATGTCTGGGAATATGGCTATGCGAAATATTTTCCCAGGTTTGCTATACAAGCGTGTATGAATGAAGTATGTGATATTTCTATTGAATATGAATGTAGTAAATAATTGAAGGTAATTATTATAAATAAGGTATTACATTCTTATCATTCATTTGATTTATCATTGATTATTTAACAATTTATAATTTTATTTCCTAAGTATAGTTAGTTATGTTTAATATAATTGGTAAAAATATTATTTTTATTTTCTAGCTGTAGAAAGTAAGAAATAACAACATATACGGTAAATAATTACTGGTCTAAGACACAAAACTGTCTAATAAATTAAATGTACCGCTGAGACATCCATATGGTCAGTGAATAGCGATTTATGATCACAAATGTGTTGACTATAGTCTTCATCTTTAGAGACACCAGGTTAGTGTTACAAGTGAGCCGGATAGCTGAGCAAGTTACGTTTATTGTGGTCTTTAACTCCAGCGCAATTAAGTCAACGAGCGCGACAGACGGACAGACGGCATCGTCCCAGTAATATAATAATAATATCGAACCACTCAACGTCGGATTTTTATGAAGGAAAAAATTTGAACTTAATATCTGAAGGAAGGATAAGTTTAAATGTACTGAACTAAACGGTAGAGTTCTAGACTCTACTGATTTAAGTCAATTTGTGTTCTAGTGGGAGCTAGATAATTTGGTTGCTTCTGTTCGTATTTCAAATATTGAAATTTATTAGCCTTTGTCCACATATCAGCTTCGCGCCAATAAGCACATTCGATTATAATGAAATGCATTGTTAGATTTCTTCAAGAGCATTCCTTCAAGAGTGGTCATTAAGCGAGTTCAATGAAGACTATTTACGGCGACCTTAAAAGTAAGAATAGAAAGAAATGACGAATGTTTGAGGCACGCCAGCGACCTTGTACCATGACCGACGACGTAATTGCTCGAACCTCTTAATAGTCGCTAATGACATCTCCACAGTCGCTTCCTATTCGGATGTATATAGTGACCCTACCAACTGTTCACAGTAATTTCCAGTCGACTAGAAAAACAGCTAACCGCGGGATTTCTTCACAAATATTTGCTTAAAGTTTGCCAACGCCGCTGGAATATTAGTTGATGTGGTTTTACGATTCGGCACGAATACCTCTTGATGACTGCAAAAAGCCAACTAAGGAAATTAGCGATCTAAAACGTCATTACTGTAATTCCCTTCGGCTTTCCGCTGTATTACTACCTACTACCTTAATTATATGCATGTATTTTTAATACGAGTATGTAATTTCTGGTAGAATAGCTTTGTTCTCATGCGTCTTTCAATCATAATAACAGACGGACACTGTATTTGGAGTGGGTGTTGAAATACGGCAAGCGGAGTCATTAGTGATGAGGGTCCGTCCCCATTCGTCCGGG
Source organism: Heortia vitessoides (assembly GCA_020976665.1). Taxonomy (NCBI): domain Eukaryota; kingdom Metazoa; phylum Arthropoda; class Insecta; order Lepidoptera; family Crambidae; genus Heortia; species Heortia vitessoides. Next base: position 16,437,660 of record JACJUM010003085.1, read on the forward strand.
CTCTAGCTGAATGGAGGATCGTAATTAGTGATGGGGCACGAATGCCTGCTCATCAGCGTTAGCCATAAGCGGACACGGTCGGCAGCCGGTGGCAGTTCTCACGCTCTACATTATTTGCTTCTGAGGCGAGTCGCTTCTTGCAAGAGTTATTATAGCGTATATTCTACGGTCCCTAGAATGGCCCAATGGCGGATGTAAGCTAGTGCAGAAAATATCGATTCGCATATCCTTGTAGGAATCTAAGAAGGTCTATGGAGTTTCCTTTTAATTTGGTCTTCTATTCATGATGGCTAAGAAGTGAATCCGACTTAAAAATATCCCAACTGTCCTGTTTTTAATTATTTACGTTATCAGGCAATTAAATATTATATCTAGCAGACAATTAAATATAAACATGAAATTTAATTGTAAAACACGTGGAATCAGGTCGAAGCAACGGCGTTTAATTTTACAGCACCAGAACAAAAACTTCGGTTCCCATGAGTTGTAAAATGCCGCGTGCGTGCATATGTATGTTAGATCGATATCGTTGCGGATATTGACGGATTGCGTGCTAAGCTTTCTCGTTAATTATATTACTGAGAAAATGCTAAAGGCTGTGGAGTTGAAGCCATCTTGTTTATGCATCTATAAATTTGTTCGTAATTTTATAATTTTTATGGAATCAATTAATTTCTGCCTGCAGTGAATTTAACAAAGAATTAGAGAAATCGCTATTATGAATTTTAACGAGTGCAGTAAATTAAAATTGAGGAAAATTGGTTTAATAATTATTTTTGTTGTGTTTTACGATTACAGAGTCATGCATGAAATAATAAAAAAAAAATTATTATAACAACTATCAAACGTCCACTGCTTCCTCGCAAATCTCGGAATTTCGCAGACATCGAGCGTTGCTTTCGCGACAGGTAGCTGCTGCCCATTCCCGCCAAGTTGCATTTGAGCTACGTGGTTTTACATAGATAAACTGCCATCTGTCGGTTCCAGTACGGCAGTCGTCTTTTGGTACAAGAGAACGTGCTATTCTGCTCTGCCAGTAACTCACGGTGCAATCTGTAATATCAAATTAAATCTAATAAAGATGGCTTAGTTGGTTCACGCGGCAGCATCAGACAGCACCTACCGCAGTACTCCATTGTTGTGGTCGCCGGCGTTGCCAGATAACATCGGCGGGCGCGGCCAATAAATTTAATTAACCTCCTGTCACCGGCCAGATTATGTTATCTGCGGCGAAATACGCACGCGCCTGGAAAAAACGAAAATGCGCAGGTAAGTCGCTAGTTAATGAAGGCGAAGAAACGGCTAGGCGGGCTTTCTTCGACGCCTCGGGGTGACTAAAGGGTTTACTTCGCTGCTGCATAACAAAGCACGTTTTGCTGCGTAGCGATGAGATCATTATGATTTTTTCCTCAGCAGTTTTATTAAATGCAGAAAATGTTTTGACAAATTTGTGACACACAAGCATACGGTCCGCGTGATAGTAAGCGTCACTGCAGCCTATACACATTTGTATTACAAGGCTATGACTAGCGCGTTGCCAACCTTCTGACTTGAAGATATTTTATGACATTACCCAGTAATTGCATCGCTTCTTTCACCCTACACACCAGAACACTGCAATGAAAAGACTGCTGTTTGGCGAAATAGATGGAATGTTGTAACCAATACAGACGACCTTGTTGACGGATTGTTTCAAGCAATTTATAAGCAATCGTTCAAGAAGTTCACAGTAGGTACATGCGAGTAATTGTTGCATACCATTATGATGATCTAACATGTAGGTCTAATGTTGCTCCGCTGACATTACGGAATACCACTCGATTCCACAAACAGGCGTAACTCATTAAGCACTCACCATGTGCCCGTAAAACTGACTTATTTTGCCGTTTGACGTCGTCCTCTCGTTTCCGGCCGGTGCTAATGAACATTGAATGTCGTGCGATGTTACTTGTCCACCTAAAAAACTGATACTATACAAAACAACTAAATATCATTAATATTTTTTAATGTGACACTTCTTTGTGTGTACTAAAATATAAACTGAAACTATTATTCCATTTTAAAACGGATTATTGTATCTTTTATAGACTTGTTTAAGTTTGTACTATTGCGTGAACCTTATTTGTGTACTCAAATCGGTTGATCGTGATGTAATCGATACTTCATCGAAACAAATACATCGCGTAGTCTCAACTGATACGGATCAATTCGGCACGCCACAGCCATGGGCCGTTTTTACCCAGTTCCAAGCAGGACGCTTGACCGAGCATTTGAGAGTTCATTTACAATACTTCAAACGTAAAAAAAAATTACGTTTGAATCAAAATAACGAAATCGTTTAGGTCGATCCACTTTGGATCTTTTGATATTAAATTTTAATAAAAAATAATGCACGCAAATATGAAAATGTGTCTCATTAGCCAGAGACAATAAATTAGACATTCATTCAAATGGAGAAATAGCAATCGAATTACAAACCTTAATTACAATAATGACCTCGCCATAAACAAAAACCAAATTGAGCCCACAAATGAGTACGGCAACGTTTATCTTGTCTATGACATATGTCAAACTGTCGGAGCGTGTTCGAAATTCGAAATGACCCCTGACCTTTGGGCGTATATTATCTGGTCACGACAGACCTTGGGATATTAGGCTTGCAGTATGTACTAGATTTGTTCAATCGTGACCGACCGCCTGGCCTTCGGACGCCGCACCCTTTAGTTTTTCGATATAGATCTAGTGGTCTCGTTATATTCACTTTGCAATATTTCCTATAGAAAGATGCATGGGAACATTGAAGCGAGTGTTCGGCTGCAATGAGAAATCACTACAGCTGTTTTTAGTCTTGGCATTAGGTACTATGGTGACAATAGTTTATTCATATCAAATTATGAATAAATTTATTTATTATTTTAATATTTATTAGTAAAAACATTTGTGGTGCGGATATTACGCTTAATAATTTAACTTACGAATGTATATAAAGGCTTTAGTTGCATTTTAAAGTTAGTTGAGTTATCGATAGAATTATATGGCATTGATAGGATATTGACCACTCATATAAATTTATACAAGCCTATTAGTTTCGGAAATCGACGCCTTAAAAGTATTCATGCAATAATATTATTTTGTTTGATACCATCCAGTTAAGGAATTACCCAAGTAAATCGTCGTTCGGGACATAAATCATCTATGTCTGTCTATTTCATATTCCATTGGCTATAAAAATTAGTCTTGTGTATCATTGGACGAATCCCTTCGTTTGGTATATTAGTTTCGCTCCAAAATTGACGACTGGCCCAACTTGAAACATTAAAATTTGCCAAATGCTTGGTGATCCAGTTAGTTTGGTACTTACGAATTTGTGTTGTCAATATTGTGTTTTGGCGAAACACGTTATGGAACTGAAATACCTTCCGCATGGTGAGCATTGTATAGTTCCTCACTATTTGTATGGTTTTCTAATTTGTGCATGGGCGTTTAATAGGTCGTTGATTGCTGCTTCTGCGACGATTCGTTTCGGCTCCGGAACGCGGAAAGGCAGGTAATTGCTGCAAATCTGTTTTGACATTGCGTCTGAGGAGTGTAACGAACCTTGAACTTCTTTTGTTGGGTTGAGCTGGCATAAAATAAACTGCCTTAGCAACTGACAGTAGCTGATAAAAAATATATTTGAAAACGTCTCGTTTCTATTTTGTGAAATCCTGTAAAACGAAGAGCGGCGCGCGACCGTTATTCATGTTCAGTTTTCTTTTTAAAATGCATCAGGATATTTATCCAAGAGTAATTAAAAGTATGATCTACTGTTATAAGGTTTATATATTTTGATAAGTTGCTACCATTATACTCGAACTATAAACTTATAGATATAAGTGTCGAGTACCTTCATATATATTATATGAGGCTCTGAGCTATTTCAACCGTCAAATAGTAGAGTTCGCATTGCTGTCTTCCATTTGAAGAGTGAGAGAGGAAGTTACTGGGTTATGTTAATAATATATTTTAAGTCACAAGGTTGGCAACGCGCTAGTGATATCCTTGTGACATTACGAGCGTCTACGCATTATATACGCGGTCTATATGTTTGTTTGTCGACCTGGTCTAATAAAAAAAACCCAATATTATTGTATGAAGTGGCACATCAAACGACTAGGTTCATTAGTGGATTCTTATTTGAAAAGTGGTCTCCGTGTATCCATTGCAACAACACTATTAAGAATGCGAACTGCTTCCGCCATATGGTTAGCGGCGCGGGCGCAAGCGGTATGTACGGGCAAGGCGCGCCAGCGCGCTGTCGCGGACACAAGTTGGTTTTTCACCAAACGCCCGCACCCGACCCCGGCTATAGTTTGCCGTGGACCACACGTGTAGTTCCCTTGTACTTCCTCCATTGTTTCCTGCACACCTCACCTGTTAACACACGCTGTAAAACAACCCTGCGCCGTTGTGTGGTCCCCGCCACAAAACAACATGATTAAAACTGAAGTAGACTATAAAACCAAAAATCTATACATGTTCGTAAAGTGTGAAATGCTGGTTATCAATTTAACATTTACATCGTAACACCAAATGGTTCTCGAGTGACTGACTATAAAGATTTTTCTTTTCTTTTCACAGGTAAGACATAAATGAACCACGCACAATAGCTGTCAAGTGGGCTCCGATATCGAGTCGAAGGTATGGTGACTATAAATTGACAACTTTACAACGGCCTTATTTATTTTGAGAAGTGTCCTGTCCCCTGTAGTTGCCTGTTATAAAAATCTATCCAAATCTAATAATAATAATAAATTCACTCAACATTGAACTGATTCCACCATAAGTCATTTAAGCGCTTGTCTTACGAAATTTAAGCAATTACAATTGTTATACTTAAACACAAATAATAACAAAGAACAAATACCAATATCATCATATTCGGCGCACAAGATAGGATCTGCACCATCGGACTTTCTAATTCAAGAACTTATTCGTATTTATTAGATTGGCTTGCTGTCAGCATCACCTTTAGTTTCCAATGTTTTTAATTCCAGCCAGCCTTAGCAGGGCTACACTCTGCAACCTTGTCCACCTAATTCACCTATCAGACTCATATGAAAACGCTTAACCAGACAATGACGTTAGATAGCGGGGTCATCCTTGACCCGGCGGCACCTGCCTCGCATCCTTCCTCCTCGGACGCGAGTGAAACAATAGGCCCTAATGCCGGCACGAACAATAGGGACTAACGCGCCCCCAGTCTACAGCGGGTAACTATGTATTGTTGGCTATCTGATCTGTGATATGATCGTTTACATGTAGGCCTAATGAAGCCTTCCTTATGGCTTCTTACATCAAAACAACCGTTTCTCCGACTCTGTTTGTATTATCTGATCGTTCGATTAAACACTTATAAATACTATAATAAAGTATTTAGAAGTCTTCAATCAAGTCGTTAAAGAGCAATCAAGGAATCCACCGATTGTAACTTCAATCATTAATTAAAAATACCTTTTTCGCTAGTATGAAACATAAAAAATAATATGCGATATGTTCTACCGGTTTAATCGATCGACGAAATGGAGAAGCTGTCAGCTCAATTAATTTACTTCTTAGTATACACACGGCAAATTTATTGACTGACTTAAATCATTGGAAATAATTTACAATATGATTGCCGTTTTATGATGATGTCCAATTTAGTGTTTATTGGGCAAGTGAGACGTGCAGTAATAGCAAATATCTCCCTTGACCCAAATGGTGCATAGATTGATTCGCGATCAGTTGCTGGCCACTGCTTTTCGAATCCTCGAAGTGAGCGACCGATTATGGCTAATATCGTGTCTCGTGTATTATGATGCTCTGGTTGTATTTTACCATCTGCCAGGTCTGGAAGTAATTGCGACCAATCAGGGAGAAAGCCACGACCCGCCGTCTGCCGGCCCTCTATCATTCCTCGTGGCGTCTGTCTCGGGCAGTGGCCATTCGTGTGAAGTATTGTTTCGTGAAACTTCGTCGTGTACCATCATAATATGCGAATTATTTTTGAGTTATGATATAACCTCCTTTAAGATGTACTAAATAAATATTCCTACTAAAAATATGCAAATATCTTTACAATTTTAAAAGTAGGATATAGCATACGATGTCGAAGTGTTAGTATGCTAGTTCATTAAATACTTAAGAGGTGTTTATGCTTTGAAAAATGCTAAATTTTAAAATAAACAACATCTCCTCTTTTAGTTTAGGCTTCTGTAGTAAGACATTCACAAATTTCACCGGGATGAGAAAGATGCAGGTTCGTAAACATTGTCTTTAATGCTACCTTATCATAATAATTAAATATGTAGTAAACTAAGATGCAGTAAGCATAATTATCATATGGAATCCTATTAGTATAAAATTTATCAGAGATTTGAATCTCGATAATTCAGTCAGTTACAGTGACATGATTGCGAACGCGTAATCACGTATAGCCCGAACGGCCGAATAATGACGGTAATAACTTCCAGACTGCCCGCCTCGTCCGAACTTTCCGAAGCAAATTTATGATTCCGATCAGGGATACCGTTATAGAATCATTTTTCACGGCATTGTCCCCGTAAACAAATCCGGTTGTGATATTACCGCAGAGTTCGGCACCGCAATTTGGTCGTAAGTCAGCGATTAATCTGATGTAAATTGCCTCCTGCATTTCTCTTGCGTCTCCGTTGACCGATAACATGCATATTTATGACAAACCCCGACCCGAAAACTCAGATATTTTTCAACTCCAACGACTTTGATGTACGGCTGTGGGTAAAACTATCAGTTGTATAACGCCGGTAATATGTTTGAGTATTATTTTAAATATTGCTATTAAAGTTAATCGAGTATGATGCAACTAGGCTTCCTAGCGGACGTGGATGAGTGCGTGCTGTTGTTGTTATGTAAATTGTCGGGCATCTGTGCACACAACCAGCTAGATAACTGACTACACTTCAGCTGCTCAAGTAACAAAAATACCGGTCTAAATTAGATTTGCTTTGTCGTTCGTTACACATGTCTTCTTCTCAGCATATTTTTTCTGCACTTTGCAACTGGGGCCTTACAAGAAACTGTGATTACGAAAATAAGCTAATAGCACCATTTGTTTTTAGCTGTCTAATCGACCAACTGGAAAACTGGGTGCCGCGAAACGCACAAAGACAATAAACTGAAATCCAAGAAAGGCGTTGCATAATAACTTCTTTCATGCTTTCTAATTAATTGCGCAATATTTAAAACCATAGCTGCTGAAATGCAATGAGATATTTTTTTATCTTGCAATCGTTTTTAGACAGATATATTTAAAAGGTCTGTCTGTTACTTGTGCAACAGTTATAGCGAGTCGCTAAATGGTTGTACTAAATAAAGACATCAATTCATTTGAACGAGCTCAGGTGCTATTATTAATTGCATGCTCCCAATGTAATTTGTATCAATAAAAACTTTCTCCGTTTAATATTATATGATTTATTTATTGAAAAGGCATGGGCCGGTTTCTAGCAACGTATCTTTCATCAAACAGCCATATCTGATCGCAATTGTTGTTTTCTCGCCTCATCACAACTATATTCGATTCATATGAAGGATCGTTAAATACAATTTACAGCATCGTTAATCTCCATCTGTGTCGTGCAAATATTTTTATTTCAATGAACTAGTTCCATGGAATACGCTGACCCGGTCGCGGGAACTCGAACTCGATTCGTTAGTCCTCATTTTAATCAATACCGGCGTCGATAATTGTCTTCAAACAAACGATTACTATTTATTTATTAGACACAAAATCTTGCAGAGGCGGCTGCGTTTATTCTTGGATTGCCTCTTTAGCGGAATAATGTATGTGGAATAAAAAACCCTCATTAGCCTCTTAACATTTAGAACAGAAGCGTTTACATTCGCTACGCCTCGTTTTTTTTTTATTTCATAGGTGTGTACTGGTTTATCAAAAATCAAATGAATGAGATAAAAGTTATGATTTCTGATTATGTTTGGTCACTCGAACAAATGGCTGACCCTGCGGTGCCACGAATAGAAATGGTCGACTCATTAATGTGTGATGCGCTCATTCTCTCCGGCCGCGACGTGTGAGCGCCGACCAGATTGCAATCCACCTCTGTCACTATCTTATTTATGTGTGACTTTTGACAGGTCATTGCGTAAAGCACATATTTCGAGATAAGGACAAACTCCATGCTAAGACACAAGCTAACATATCTTAGGGCTTAAACAGCCTTGAAGAACAATTCATAAGACCCCATAATAAATGGTACAATAAGCATTCTCAACTTCATCAATACCGCTGGTAAAATTAAAATATTCCGCAGTCATTTCACTGTCTTTTCTAAATCATCGTAATCATTATATCAGTCATTGTATGTCTACTAGGCCTCCCGAAGAAAAATTGCGTATAAACCGCGCTGGGGAGCGTGCTGGTAAATGCAGAGCGTATCTTCACGTCTAGTATGCTGCTTATGCCCATCCGCGCTCTGTTGCATTGAGCTTTGCTATTTATGGAGGATATACCGTCACCTTGGTTACGGTTTTTCTTTAGTGGCAGATATACTTAAATATCTTACACTGGACTTAGTTCATAAAGCTCAACGTCCATCGACGCGCCCACGTATGCGCCAGCGCAGGTTTTGTTAGCGAAGCCCTTGGCCGCGGCCGCGTCTATACAAGTCACAAGAATGAGCGGACACGACAACAATAAAAACCTGATCAGGGATTAAGATAGCCTATTGTAACATCGAATGATATAAAAAGCCGTCAATAGAAATATTATTAAAGAAATAAAATGACCAAAGACCTTAGGATCACGAGCGGCTGCGCCTATAATCGGACAATTTCAATGGAACGATCTACATATATGCATGCCACTAAAATTTAACTAGCACATTGTATTACAAAAGTTCAAGAATATTTCATTGAGCAGCTTCCAGTGGAATTCTTAAGAGGTCATCATGTTTTTATGACAAAACATTTACAGCTAAGTTCTCTTCCCACATCCTAACGTTAATACCTGCTAATAAGTACCTTAAGCACAGGGCACATCTCATTAAGGTCAGCCCATCGATAAACAAAGTTCAGTATATGATCGATGCGCCCGCGCCGCGAGTAACGGGCCCCTTCCGGCGCTAATGCAGACGTTCATGCGCGCGCACGCACACCGATCTGAATGAAGTGACAGACATCTGGAGACGGAGACTGAGAGAAAAGATAAATTATTGTCTCATTTTACACCAATGATTCACTCATTGTTCTTTAATGCTCTATATTTTTGAAGTGAACAACACTTTGTCTTCTATTTTCAACAAAGTTTGACATTTCTATTCGAAATTATTTTTTTATTTTAAAATAGTTTTGGAAACATATCTAATTAGGTATCGTGCTAGCGGGAATGTAAAACTTGAGAGTTGTCATTTTTGAGTTTTATTTTGATGAAATTGAGTTAGAGAAACAAAAAAATTATTGCGGTATAATTGTATTAATACGTAAACCAGTTGTGCAGTACAATTTAATGTCCATAAAAGCACAATGCAACAAAGTCTAATATAAGCTAACAAATGCTACAGGACGCATAAATCCAATGAATAAAGAAGCATGCATCCATTCATTGAAACAACCCCGCCCATTCAGTAGTCATAATCGTCCGCGCACCAACCAACTTGCATGACATAGCCGCTTTGGCTTCATTGATACTTTTGTGTTGACTCGCTTCCTGATAATCGACAGATTTATATTGGAACTCATCCGATCATAGTTATTGGATTATGTTATTAGTCGATTGTCTTGTTGCTTCTGTAACGCGCTCCTGTTAAAGTCGATATTTGAACTTTTTTATTGTTTCTAGAATCTTCTGAAGACCTCTATATAGAACTGTATTCACGTATAAGAATAATATGGCTTAAAAATAACTGGGGCAATGTACAACCTTCTAAGAAATACGTTATTGGCATGTTTTAATGTTGTATTAAAACAAAATAGCAGGAGTTGGCGGCTGGCTTCAGATTTTATTAAGAGTTTCTTTTAACTAATTAGCTTGACCAATAAGTGAACGGCTGATATTGAATCCCATCTCAAGATCACGATATATAAAGGAACGAAAGGACACACAGTATTTTGATCGAACTCATTACTCCAAGCAAAGGTTGTGACCTCACCTTCCGCGCCTAATTGTCGATTGTTTACACTTCAATAATTTTACACCGGCTTCTACTATTGTCTTATTATGTATTGTGCCATTGAATTACGTAATGACAGTCACGACTGCGTCTAATGGTATAATGGGAATCAAAAGTCGTTAATGTTAATCTTGCCCTCTAGTGCACTATTGAAATTTTAACCCTGTTATGTGAACAAGTATTTTATCTCGTTTTTTAATGTATTATGTCATGAATTCACCAAGCATCAGTGTACGTGAGATCACGTACACTGGTGCTTGGTGTAAATCCCTAAGTCCCCAGGCCGAAGAATAACAAGCGACTCATATGCATTTATTATTGTACTCTTAAACAAGCCTAATTACAAGCAAATCGACATACGAGCGCAGTAAACGTAATTTATGCTCTTGTGTTTCCCACGGACTGCGGGACGTGACAGATTTTATTGTAGTATAAATTGACAGTTATTTCGCGAGTGGCTCCTCGGCCGACTTTAGGTCTGGTTTTACGCGACATAAATACTCCTGTGGTCGGTTAGAGGTATGAATATCTCGTAAATTGGTGCATTAACACATTTGTGTGTGAATGGCATTTATCTATTATGTAGGATGCTAAAAGAGCGAAATAGAATGATATGAGTCATTGTATTATGTGATTTCTACAAAACAAGGGGAAACATCTTAACAGTTGGCATAAGCCAGAGTAAGTTTGAAAGCAGTCAGTGCTTATCGTACTTGGAGCATGCATTTCCTCCACCGCTCAACTTAAGTACTGAGTTAGGTCGGGCCTTCCACCCCACTTACCGTTAGGGTTGCATTTTCACAAATATTTCTTTCGTATATTTTTAATTCATTCAAACTCCTTAGCCAGTTTTTAGGCAAGCGTTGGAGTCTTTGGAAAAGGGCAAATAAAGGATACACACACAAACACGACAAAGTTTGTTATTGTTGCTGGTTAAGTCACATTTGTTTGTCATTTACCTGTTCTATTTATTGTTTAGAATCATCCTACCGAATTTAATATGTCACCTGTAAGTTAAAACAAATGCATTAAATGACGTAATTTTGAAGGCACACATTTATGGTAGTATTTTAGAGTGTAGTATATCAGCCCTAGAACAAAGTACGAAGCTTCTTTGTTGGGTAGGCAGAGTAACATTCACGGAACTCGCAGTCCTACTCTCCGCAGCTCTCACAGTAAGGCAATATAACAGCTGCGGCTGGCACTTCACACCTCGCCAAAGCCGATTACTTGTGACTTGTATATCAAGGATTTTCTCCCGTTTAGCTTCCCCCACTATGTCGGCTAGCCTTTAGGACGCCCCATTATGATGCTATAAAATGTGAATAAAACTATTAATAACTTCATAATTTCCTGTAGTATAGCTTTACAACGCAAGAAATCAAACAAGATATTCTTTTGAATATTTTTTGATGGAATATTTTCGCTTTCAGGTGTGCTTTGAATGTCTCGCTTGTAGCTCGCTTTTGCATTGATTAGTAGTAAATAACTCGGACATAATTCAAATGTATATCGCCGGTACAAGTACGGTCGTGTTACGCAAAGCCGGAACATACCAGATATTTACTCTGAGGATAACAAACATGACAGTTACAAAATATCACTGACACTTTCTATGATATCATTTTGCAACAGCGTAATCTACCGGCACTCGGAAGTTGGACATTCAAAACAATTAGGTACCTCGACTCTCGTTACGTTCCCATCTTCACTAATCGCTTCCCACCGGGCCTTGCCTAATTGCCACTTCACTCAAATTACGTTTTTTCGTAAACTCTCCGCTGTGGGAACTCGCGGAATCAATTGGCCGCCAGTCGTGCCTGTACTTTGACACACAATAAGCAAATTGTGGAGGTTTCTGTGTGTTGATTTTTATCTTTTCAGAAAATATTAAGAACATTATATACACAGAAGTTTTAAATTTAGTTTAATACCAAAATATTTCCTTTTATTCTGATGTGTAATCCTTACTAATATTATAAATGTGAAAGTAACTCTGTCTGTCTGTCTGTTACGCTTTCCTGCTTAAACCTCACAACCGATTTTGATGAAATTTGGCACAGACAATCTTTAAACCATGAGGAAGAACATAGCCTATTTTTGAATTCAAAATAAGGGTTGTAAGGGGTCAAAAAGGGAGATGAAAAGTTGTATGTAAGTATCGCTATTTTTAGAACTAGAAAATTGAAACTTATTTTTCAGGCCATTCATTCGATATAAATAAACATGACTTTCAAAGTTTATATAAGTTAAGGCAAAGAGGTATGGTACCCAAAAAACTATTCCACGCGGACAAAGTCGCTGGCACAGCTAGTGCTATATGATACAAAGAATCACAAATACCTCAATGCGTTTTGTAGGTAAGGCTCGAGTAATTCGAATTGTTAGGTAATACCTATAATAAACCTTAATGATTTGAAATATTGTTTCCCCTATCCTTCATACACTTATTTTCTCATGATAATTCGATAAACTGTACTCAGTAATGGATTCTGATTTGTTTTTGCATAGAAAGACGTATATAATTTTCCAATTCAAGTTTTTAGTTGTAATATCTGTACACTGGTAAGGTGCATTTTCTTTTAAATAAGATCTTTTTTAAATAAGTACGTCAATGTCAGTAGTTCCCGATTGGCAAAACAACCAGTTCTGCTATGTACATCGTGGGAGCGGCCGGAGGCTCGAATACGCATAACGGTCTTCCATCAATGCTTCTTAAAGAACTTACTGACTCGCACCCTACTTATACTAAGGTCGAAACAACAGAGCGTCTAAGGCGCAATGCATTGCGCGCTACTAAAGCATATCGACGCATTAATCACCTCTTCCGTTAATGACCCAAGCAACGAACCGTAAAATTGAGAAAATTTTAAGCTGATGTATACTTGATGGTTGAGGGTGGGTATTTAACGCAAACAATGTAAAACTGTATGTCTAATGCATATCATGAGTGGAAGTAACACGCCGTTGGAACGAACTGTGTATAATGCAGAAACGGTGCAAACGATCAAAACAATGGTTTAACATTCTTATTTGATGACTACAAGGAAAACGTTACATCTGGTACCGTATTCGGTCGAGTTGATTGTAATTGTAACGTGCTTATCGGAGAAAATTAACTTAGTTGCTAGTCTCTGCACTCCTAACATAATTTTTTTGCTAAAATTTTGGTGAAATGTAAGCAGTGAAGCGTAAATCCCGGTAATGTTTAATAACGCACTCGTAAAATGTGTAATTCCTTGCCGGCAAGTTCCTGTCTTCTTATTTCCCGCTCTGTAGAGCGTGTCGTCTCTGTGCCCGAACGAAATAACGATCATCCAAAACGTACATAAGTGCGCCGGCGCACGCCAAGTGCTAATTTACGAATTTCACCCGCCAATTATCTCCCGTTGATGAAGACTCGGTTGATTTTTGCCGTCGGGTTATTATTCGTTTCTCATAAAATCATCTATTATTGGCCATACGGAATAGAAATGGGCATTAAAGTGGAATCGCTAATTGCTCCAACGATCATCGGTTCTCGATTTCGACTCAATATCACATGGCTTGTGGTTCCTCTTACCAGAAAGTTGTATAATTCTGTGCGTATATTTGTCTGTTCCAAAATGATGGTTATTCCTCCACCGATTATTGGGCAATCATACAATTTTATAATCGGTTCTACGGTGGACCATAAATCTGGAACCCCACGGTGAGGATAAATCGCTTCCATCCGATCTTTCATTGCTTCGGAGAGATCTGATTTTATAATTGAATTTCGGTTATTGATGGTGTCGTTTTTTCCAATCGACAACCATTACATATTAATATTTATAACGGATGAAATTTGGGATATGCAGGCGGTAAACATTTATGTTAAAAATAAATAAACAAAAATGTTTAACACGTGTAAACAACATTATATCGGTGTCGTAATTAAACACTTTTTTCATACTAATACGTATCCAATGTTCTAACGATGGTACTTCACACGCATGCGCTTTGTTATTGTGTATAATTGTGTTGCAACGGTGATCCGTCGACAGATCATTAGACCTTAATAGTTCAATTGATTACGACATCAGTAATCGCTCACAGTCCCGCTAATTGATTGAACCATTCAATACAAAGCTTTAATGACGCATTTGCCACATCCTTGTCGTGTGCATTTGTTTTGATATGTTGTGCTTTTAATTCTGGTCATCACTTTCGTTACGCTCAGTGTTTATGTAAGACATTCAAATGTTTAATTAAAGTAGAATCTTGAAGTATTGTTTAACGTTAAAATGTATGTACTTATTTGTATTTAATATAGTAACAGCTCCTGGCTATTCGTCATTGCACACAAACTGTGAGGCAACCCAATAGTCTCTCTTTATGATTAAGGAATACTTGAATGTGCCTTGATTTTCTTTATTATGTCAATAAATAAATTATACTGCAGTATCGTCACGAATGAAATGTCTCAAATTGGTTTAGTCGCAGACGACAACAACGGTGTTATTCGTGCTGTATGGTCGGTTTATTGTTTTTATTCAGATTACCTTAATATCTTTTATTTATTACTAGCGAGTCCTGGACAGGTGTTATGAGGTATAATAAAAATGTTAATTGCGGGTTATTCCTAATATACATTATTCTGATATATCTAATCGGGTTCTTTCATATCAGCCATATTGGAAGTCGGCGGCTGGCAATACGCCACCCCAAGCTAGGGGGAATTTTGCCCGAATTTACCGCGCTGGCCAGGCCTGTTGACAATCGCAGAGCGCAGCTTTCGCGACGGGTATGCTGTTGCCCACCCCCGCCCTGTGCATTTGAGCTACGCTGTTGCATTTGAGCTAAGCTGTGCGTTTGCAATGTAAGCGCAAATAATGTGTTTATTTATGACATTACATTATAAAACCCAAATTATCAATCTATTTTCTACTATTCTATTTATGTATCTATTTTACATAAAACCTTCCTCTTGAATGACTATATATAAAACGGCATCAAATCCGTTGTGTTGATTAGAATATCTAAACATACATAGGGCCAGACAGACAGCGGGATTTTACTTTGTTTTAAGTTTAAAAAACAAACAAATAGCATTAACAATTTAATATAGTTAAGCAAATTCAATTTCAGTCCGTATTACTTTGCCAAGCTGGTCAGTCCAAGTTAATAATTCAATTTGTCTCTAACTACATCCTAGTATGTAGATTCCTCTTTATGTGATTTCTCCTGCGTTATACTTGGCTACTACTGTGCACCAGCACGCATCTTAACCTGACTTCGACCCGTTATTTTAATAGTTTCTTTTTATTGCCTCAAAATGGCAAGCGGAAATAATGTAAGTAGTTGATGTAGCCTATAAACCTTATAACACTACCCCTCGGGACTGAGAGGTAATGTTTCCTGTCGCTGTAATTACATCGGTTCTCATTGCATTCAAATCTAAAGGCTCTATACGTAAGTTGAACATGCGTCCCGCTGTGGACAGGACTGTCTCGCTTTAAGCCTGTCTGTTCAAAGCAAAAAGCAAAAATGGCCCTGTTTTGCAATCAAAAAATTAATATACGTATCCAAATAAATTTTCATTGTACTTAGGTAGGAAGTGTAATAAAGAATATTTCTGTATTTAAAAAGTTGATAAGATAGACCATAATCTAAAAATTGTAATCATCCCTCCACATGATAAGATGAAGATTGCGCCAGTGATGATACCCTTGATAGGATCACCTGGCTCGTCAAAATGTCCCGCTCTGATAAAAAATATGGTCTCAATATCTATACTCGTAAATAATACTCGTATGTGCTCTTTGCGACATACACGATGTACAGGCGCCGAGAACATTCCCTTGTAATGCATGTAACTTCAAATTCGAATATTACATCAGTGAATAACAGAGGATTACAGCGCGCAAGCTGTAATGTCAACTTGTAACATTGCGCCAGCGAGTGGATACAACGAGCATTCGTTCCCCGAGGCACCGAGGCATTATAATAACGAAATGCTCAGGATTTTGAATTGTTGCGTTATAGGCGAATGCTACACATAAACTCTTGAAGAATTACACGGGTGTACGTTTGTCTGTTTGCAAATTGCATCCGCCCCAAAATGTCCGCCTAATTTCCTGCCTTGCATCGGCCACATTTCAGAGTTCTCGAGCGATACGTGTAAGTTAACGAATTCCTTCGCAGTTACGCAATTCTCTTACATGTGCCGAAGCCGGCGGCGGTGACATAATAAAACAATGCACATCTCTTTGTCTGTCTGTGTTTTTTCTCCGTTCGTCCTTGCTGGCGTCCGCTTGCGTGACAAGCTTGCATAGTCTATGTACACTATATGGAGAAAAGTAACTCTGCTACTTGGAAATAAGGTAATTTTTATTATTTGATGCGAGAAGCGGGTGTAGTTATTGAAGCCAAGCAAATCTCTCGTGTTCAAACACTGTATCGTAATTTTAATCACTTGTAATTCTGTCGAGGTAATGGCTTTATAAGATTCAATAATGGGCATTTGGCGTGGTATACCACGATTCTACTAAACGATTTAGGATTAATTTGACACCTGTAAAAGATTGAATTTTTTAACTAATAAAAACTCACATTCGATGTAAGCACTTGTTTTATCAATCACTTATATTGTTTTTATCGTCTTTATCACAGGAATTACCGAAACGTTTACGATAAAATAAAATGAATGTGATATTTTATTCTTTTATTCATACATGAACGACACCTATAAAATTGCCGTAACATTAAATAGAGACATTTGGGAGACCGGCACAAAATAAATTGTAAAATATACACAATTACGTAGGTGTTGGTAGTTCAATAACAGGTTATATGAATAATAATGTGGTCGCGTCGAAACACTGACCTGTTTTTGTTAAATAGAAAAGTTTACGGTTCAAATAAATAAAATGGTCTAATCGAAATGCTCGGTAAAAATGCCAGAATAGATGAACATGATATAATAGTACTTCCTTTGTATATGATTTACAAGAACCGACAGATGTTGGTATATCTATAAAAAAACCAGTGTAGCTCACTTGCAAAACAGGTCGGCGATAGTATCGTC
This sequence comes from Heortia vitessoides, assembly GCA_020976665.1. Lineage (NCBI taxonomy): Eukaryota > Metazoa > Arthropoda > Insecta > Lepidoptera > Crambidae > Heortia > Heortia vitessoides. The sequence continues at coordinate 16,454,898 of JACJUM010003085.1, forward strand.
ATAAAGTGATTGCCAACTTGCCTGCCCAGCATGGCAATCATGGGCAAATATCAACCGAAATGTATTTATGGATCTCTCATACTCTTTCATACCGGAGATTGTAGACTGATGCGGCTGAATAGACCTTTTATAGGTTGTTAATTTAGTACTGATATATCTGTAATATGATATAAGCTACTCTTTATCCAGAAAACATGGTCCTGCGGGATAGATCTGGTCTTATATTTTTCTGTAAGTAATCTGCATGAATTTCACAGTTAACTTGTCAGAGAGCGATAAGGACTTCCCAGAATAAAAAGAGTTTCTTAGGGATGGGATATAAAGTAAACATGTCGCGACGAAAGTGCGAGTGGAAAGCTAAATAAATATAGCTAAGACTTAGTTTTGTATAAGACCTTATAGAGCACGATAGATAATTAAAGCAGTAAATAACGAGAAAGTAAGTTCATTACAATGATACGTCCTTTGAAAATTGTGGAACTGGAACTGCATAACTAAAAATAAACAGGGAGCGAAAAATGCAAATGTCACAGCATTGTATTCATCGGATCCGTTTCCTTGCGCCGGAGACAAAGTGAGACGGGGCCGGCCCGGATGACAAATGTCGGCTCGACCGTGCACCGACGTCGGCCGACGCACGCGAGCTTTGAAGCTGGAAGTAAATGAGGGCCAACTGGAAAAAGCGACTTCTGGGTGACGGTAATTTGTTTTGCTTAGAGATAATGTACGCGGTGTTAACGCTTTTACTTGAGATACAAGTTGTAATTTGAACTTTTTTACTATGATATTAGCATGGCATATAGGCAGTGAGGTACATGTACCGGCAGAGTAGAATAGTACTTTCTTCTGTACTAGGTATCTTAAGAGACGATTAAGGTACCTGAACCGATAAATGGCGGTACGGCCATTCAAAGCGTTGCTCAAATGCACCGGGCGGGGATGGGCAGCAGCGCATCCCCGTCACGAAAGCTGCGATCTGTGTTTTTGACAACAAGCCTTTCCAGCGTGGCAATTAAGGGCTAAATTCCTCCTTTCTTGTGGAGGCCTATGTTCAGCAGTGGACTTCCAATGGCTGATATGATTGTATATGCATTCGGTCGGTGTGGTTTCCATAGTAGTCTTTAGACATAGATACATACCACGTTAAAATAGCCGGTAATTTTACGGCTTTTCTCACCCTCCTTGAACTTAAATGCACTTAAATACAGCAATTATATGAACTAGTAAGGATTGAGACATTTTTGTACTATGTACTAGGAAGACGAAATTATTAAATTCACATAATTCTTAAATTTTTAATGCTCACGTACCCGTTTATCTGACAGTTTTTGTATGCCATATAGGTGGGGAGCCTTTTTATTATATCAAATGCATGTAATAAGCCACTGCCTTACCTTTGTAACAGCCGCGAAGGGTCGTGTCGCCTCTATTGTCTTATTTATTGTTTTCCGTAGGCTGTAATTTGAAAGTCTGGTTTGTTTTTTGTTTGTCTGTCTGCCGCAATTAACACAATGGTCTGGGAGGCACGTCGCGATCCTCTTTTTGTGTCTACCGGAGTGATTTGTTACATTTACCAGCTTTTAAATATTCGTTTTGAGTGGGGATGTCAAAATACATTCACTGCTGCTTTTTTTAGAATGACTGTGTCCTTTTCCCCTTCTGTTCGGTTTGGTTTAAAGAGATGAGGGCGTGTGGAAAGTAATACAGATTTCTAACAAGAGCTTTCTAGGTGCGGCTTGGACAATACTTATACTAACATTGCATTTCCTGCGGTGTCGTAAATTTGGAGCACGTACCCATGAATAAATTGCGGAGGTGCGAATACGACACATGCTCAGAAAGACGCCGCAAGCTTGTGCTGCGCCCGCCACACAAATTGATATTCAAGTTTGGGCGATACTCTGCGATCGTGTTTGCTCCTTCTTGGAATATAATTCAATATTGTCATATTTATTCAAAGAACATTTGAAATGTTATCTTTTTTTCCTGAACGATGCGCTGATCTTATCGCTTTATTAAGAACAGCGTTTTTAAGCATGTTCACTCCAAAGCGTGCACTAACTATATTATCATTATCATATCAGCCATTGGGAGACAACTGCTGGACATAGGCCTCCCCAATACCTAAGGTACTGGAACCGACAGGTGGCGGTATATCCACCCGAAACAGCGCAGTTCAAATACAACTGGGTGGGGATATGTAGAAGCATCTAAGCCGCAAAGATTACTCTCTGCGGTTGCCACCACGCCTAACTAGCGTGGCAATTATAGGCAAAAATCCTCTTTTCTAGGGGAGGCCTATGTCCAACTGTGGGCTTTATGCAGCTGATATGATGATGATACTTAACTACCCCTAATTTTTTAAATGCTCACAACATATCATACTTATTACGTGGGGTGATTACGTGAAAATTCGCTTAAAGCACTTGTGTTGCGAATGTCAGACAACATAAGAATCACAAATATGCTACTTAATTACATATATTTAACACCCCGATAGAACAAACGGAAATTTTATCATATAAATATTTGTCCGGGGTGGGGATCTAACCCACGACCCTTGACGCTCAAGATAGGATCATAGCCATCATTAAATAAAATTTGAAGACAGAGAAGAAGTGAGTCAATTCAATGTAAGTGGAGACCACATTAGCGTGTTTTTACCCGGTCATGTCTCTGGATACAGGGATATGTGTCACTAGTCCGCAAGCGAGACCTTTTCAAGACCACTATGTGAATAACCGTCGCTCAGCGGGCGGTCGGCGTGCAACCATTTTTTCATGGATCGACGGTTTTTATTAAACTACGACTTTTGGGGTCACCTTATTTAAAAAAGGGTGTGGTGTAGCATTTCAAATAACCAATTCTTAAATTTGTAACATAATGACGACCTCTTCAGTCTCTAACGTCCTATTTGAATAATTGAATTTTTAATAAAAAATTACGTAGATTTATAATGTAAAAATTGTACCCAGTAACGCCTTGATAGTATGAACTCCTTTATCCGGTATTTTAAGATAAATGGAGGTATATAGGATTTTTAACATTAGCTATGTTATACCTCTGATGTTCCAAATAAGCTTTAAGATAACTAAAACTCTCATTTTCATCATTATGCCTCACGATGACTATTGTTGGATATAGACTTGTGATCTAGGGCGTATGTCCGTCTAGTACAACGTAGTAAACGTCTTACGCTGCGCATGCTTGTTTTTTTACAGAATGCAGAGCAATAGTGTTTAACGGCTTAGCGTGCTTACCAAAACACGAAGGAGCTGAAGATAATTTTGGGTCACCAATTCCAATCGCGCGGCGGTAAACAAGCTCTATCGGTACACGTGGGCCTGATGAATGAGCCTGTTTACCACGGTCGTGGTGTAAATATGTTGGATTAATTTTATTGTCCGGATTAATATCATCATCGGGACAAAGCATGTTAATGTCAAACAATTAGAACAGTGTGGTCACGTTCTTAAAATGGAAATGATCTGTTGAATTTCCTATAAGCTCATGTGTTGTATTACCGTAAGTAGAGTTTTCCTGTTGATCATTAAATAGGTATAGCACGGCGAGCATCCACCGCGTCTATGTAAATCAAATGATTCGCGACACCGTGCGTATACATATTTCTTATTTGTACTTTTCCTATACATATTTATGCCAGCACTAGTATAATAATGACTATTGGTTGATTGATATTTAATTGTTTTAACACAATTAGTTTGAATTATTATTCTTATCAATAAATGATATACGCGCATGTGTTGTAATTGTAATGTCATTTATTATTTGTTAAATAGACACATAACTATTACGATGGCCGTTGAACACAACAAGCTCAATAAATATTAGTGTATTCCTAATAAAGGTTTTACATATACCAATACAAGATACCTATCCTTTAAAAAGAACTAACTAGAAAAAGTGACACCGCAAAACAGCAATCGCACCCTTTTTGTTATAATGCAACATGTCAGATAAGTGGAGTTAACGAACTCGTAAATTGATATAAAAATTACAGTCATGTTAGAGGCGGCTCGGTCGCAACGCATCCTAAATTGGCTTATCGCAGGATCGCGCATGCGCGTGACGGCAATGAACCTGCGCCCGCGCCGGTGGCCGGTGACGGTGCCGGCTTTGATGGAAGTATCACATGCGTAACATTACATATTGTTAATCCTTTTTTAGATAGGCGACCCGCCCGGCTTCGCAAGGGTGCAATGAGGATAAAATATGGTTTTTGTGGGTTATCTCTAAGTGATACACATATACTACAGCGGGCTTTTTCGCGGGCTTTTTAAGGTGTACAGTACTATATTACATTATTTTGTATCTATCTTGTCAGGTTCAGCTTGCATTTATTATGTAATCGCAAATAATGTGTTTATATACGACATCACATTAAAAACATCTAAAAATAAGTGTTTTTCTATTATATTGCGCATGTATTACCCACATAAACGTTCCTTTTGAATCACTTTATCTATTAAAAAACCGTTGCGTAGTTTAAAAGATCTAAGCATACATAGACAGACAACGGAGAGCGATTTAGTTTTATACTATGTAGTGATTATACTCGTATAAACAGAGATAGACGTTATTTACTGTAGACGTTTTTTATTATTTCGCATGGTTATTTGTACTTAATGTGTACAGTGTCTGGTCTTAATATTTAGTATACTTAACAAACGATGCTGTCAGTCTTGATTTTTAACTTAATGTAGCAGTTCCATAAAAGCGGATCGTGTGGAATGAACTTGTTCGTGCAGTCAAGTTTAACTAGAATCGTTGGTATCTTTATCTGGGCGAGATTGCGCGTTCATCGGCTGTCATGTGTCATCTTGTGTGTTTTATATATTTTGCAAAATACGCAGAAAGGCTGGTAATGGCGACATCACCTCTCCACTGTTATCTCGGATCCGCAGCCCACTCGAGTGCCGCACCCGTTACGCAAAAACACATGTACCGTTCAGTTTTACGCTTCACGGCAGATGGTTGCCGAAATATTGCTTGGGTGAAGTCTTATCTGTCTGAGTTATTGGTCTCGTATGTTAGACTTGTTTTATTTCACTGGTTTAGAACTTTTTAAGACCTGAATTATTTTTTATTGATAATGCTTCGTATTAGATGTGGTTTCTCCTAATAAGTTGGAAGCTAATTATACTTATGTGGAAAAAAAGACATTGTATAATATATGCACAAAATATATATATCTCGTTAAAATGTGCTGTAAATCTGCACTAATAAGATCCGAATACGGCATCAGAAACGCACAACAAATAACAGCGCGAGAACACCAGAGAAATTTCACCGAATCTCTGAAACCGTTTCCAAGAAGGTTCGTCGACCCCACTGAACCAGGGTTCACGACCGTTACGCCGTTTAGCTGCAAAAAACGGGCGCCAGATGCAAACCGCTTTGATGTACCACCACGAGACCACGCGGGCGTTCCCGCGGAATCCGCAAACAAACACGCTCGCAATAAATCGCGCCACGGTGCCAACTCAAATCGATATTGTTTGACGTTTAAATTCCCTTTGAGCAATTTATGGTCCGCACGGATATGGTCAGAATGCGCTTCTCTAACCAATAAACAAATTTATGTTTGTCGAAAACCGTTCATTAGAAGTGTTATTAGCCATTCCAGATACAAAGATAGCAGAGAGCTTTATCTGGACGTTAAGAGTACTGTTTTTGTATTTAATTTATAGTCTAGTTCACAATAGCTATTCATCATTATCATCATCATCATCATCATATGAGCCATTGGATGTCCACTGCTGGACATAGGCCTCCCCAAGAAAGGGGGAATTTTGCCCATAATTGCCGCGCTGGACAAGCGTGTTATTAATCGCAGAGAGTAGGTTTGGGACGGTGATGCTGCCGCTTGCCGCTTATGCCCAATGCATTTGAGCTACACTGTTACGGGTGGATCTGTTGCCATCTGTTGGTTCTGGTCCCTCAGTCGCCTCCTGCGATACCTGGCACAGGGGAAGATACTATTCTACTCTGCCGGTACATTGCACATTAGCCATTCATTAATATGCAAATACCATTGTTTCCGTCTATATCAATGAAAATATTGTTATCATAAGGTAATTTAAAATGTGCAGCGCGCATTCCACACCGCCATATATTTCTCAATCAAAGTATTGTGATGATTGTTATTTAAATGTCAGTGACGTAGCTGATACGTAAACATGTTATTGGCACATGGAGAGCGATCGTGATATATGCGCACGCGTCGATCCCGCTGGCATTTATAAATCGTCATTTTAAGTAATTGGCTTTGGCGAATCTTAATATCGGCACTCGCTCGCCGAGATATGTATGCCAATATTGATCGTGAAATCAATCTTCGTAACATATCCCTTGAATTATGATTTAGTATTTTTTATTGTGTACTCTTATTACGATCAAATTAATGAGTATAAACTTGCGGTAGTTGTATTATTTAATACCGCGTGTAAAATAATCCCGCAATGAAAGTGCTTCCTAAAAAACGTCATTAAGCTGTGCCCCAGAATTGGGAAAGCCATCAAACGAAATGCACGTTTCATATCCGGCGATGTTCGTTTCGTCCGCACTCCTCTTGTATACCGCTCTTTCCCTCCCCCGTTGTATTGACAATTGACGTGTGTTTCCTGCAACGGATCACCGGTGATGTCTTTCATACACATGTTTTATTTAATTATTTATTTTGCCTTCTGTTTGTAAACAGATTTATAGTGGAACACGTTTAGATATGTTAACGGCCACCCGCAACTTTTATGCTATATATTGTATATGACACAGCTTGTCTATTGTAACGATGTATACGCTACGATTTATAAACGGCTATATTGTTTAGCTTCACTGAAATTAATTCTGTAGTTTGTTGCGTCAAAGAGAAATAATAAAAAGAAATCATTGACCTGACTCCAAAGTAAATCACTTAAAACACATGTGTTACGGACATCTGATAGAGGCATAACAAATATAATACTCAAACACATATAAACACTTAAACACAGAATTAACATTCACATGAGGTAGACTTCTTACAAAGGTCGTCTGTATTGGTACCTCACTCTCACCTTTTTATACCGCCAAATTGCTGTGTTAAAGTTGAAATTAAAAGCATACATCAGCAGCGCTATTCTTGTTTATACGATTTAATGTCAGATCCTCCATTAGTAGTTTAAATGTCGCTTGAACTCATAGCTTGGGCCGCGAGCGTCGAATGCTCCTCTGGCGTCGCGCTGAGTCGTCGCGCCGGCGCCTGCGCACTCATACAATATTAATGCCGTTCAACGGCTATCGACGGCGATTACTCGACACGTCTAATTAAATTCTCATTGCGATTAGAAAAAATGTTGTCCACGCTCCGATCATACCCAGAAAGCCTCTGCAACTGGCACTGCGAAGTAACAGATTGACGGATTGCCGTTTTTTATATGAGAGAAAAGCTTGTAATATTTAGTGAAGTATAATATTATTTTAGGTGATATATATTTTGTTGATCTCTGATTAAAATTTCGAGTTATTTACCTCGGTTTAATATTCTGTTAATATTATAAGTCTGAGATTAGAGGATGCATGGATGGAAAATAATAATGAAACCTACATACATACATACATTTAATAATCTTGATGTTATTACAGTTATTTAATAATCTTGATGATGATCCAGTTACAATAATATATTTCCACAACATTATTTCCATGACATCTTTTACCTGACTCCGTGGTAAGTCGCTTTAAGCATTAGTGTTACGGACATCAGACAACAGAGAAATTACAAATATAATACTTAAATACATATTTTCAACACCCAGACACAGGACAAACACTACTATCATATTTATATCACTTACGCCAAGAAAGCGGTGTTAGAAACTCGCTAGTTATTTTCTAACGCCGTCATTACGTCCATGCATCTAATTCGCGGGCGGCCGCTAATAGGTTTATAACAACTTCGCTTCTGCCTAATGAATTTAAATCTCGACGACTCGTTCGACAAATGTCTTCACATTATTACCCGGACCGGCGCGGGAGGGAGACTATCCCGAGGACTCACTTTGCCTGATTGCCTTGACTTCGGGATAAGTAGCTGAAAGCACTTGTGTACGGATATCGGACTACAGAAGAATTACAAATATAATACCTAAATACATATTTAACACGCAGACGCAGAACAGAACAATGCAAATATTCATAATATAAATATTTGTTTTTGGGTGGGAATCGAGTCATTTAGCGTACTAAGACAGGAACACAGGATGCGCCCCATGGCGCATTTGATATTCGGTAGCCCCAGCCAATTCCCGAGACGTTGGACCGTTAGAAGGATGGAACTGGCGTTGGCTGATTTAATACTACATAATGGCAATAACTTTTACTACTTAAAATAAAACTATGATTATGTTAAAAAATATATATATCCCCTGAATTTCTTATCTATATATAACTCAATTCAACTTGTGTATATATTCAACTCAAGAAAAAATATTGTCATGGAATGAACGTATCCTCGGTAGGTCAGAGAAATGTGCGCACCGTCTAGATTCTGTTACTAGTGACTACGTCAAGTTTTCTCAAAAGCTCGTTAGAAACAAGGGCAAAGAAAATATACGATCAATGCGTAATACGAACGGCCATTTGGAGTTCTCTAAGGTGTCGTAGTCATTGATGCCACCCTTTAAAGGCACTGTTCCGCTGCCCTAACAGCTGACGACACCTTTTTCTGGCAATAAACCCAGACAAATTATGCCTTTAAAAGTGATTAGACGTCGTCACTTGCTGCTTTCTAGTCAGTTATCTGCACAGAGGCGTCAACTGTTTGTCTAACTTGGAATACATTTGTGCTACCTACGTAGGTACCTCCAAGTAAATGTGCTCCGCCATTCTTCTTTGCGTGAACGAATCAGGAATGAGTGAGGTAATCTGTAGGTGAACCACATTTACCCGAAATAGCCCAGAGGATTAGTAGGATATATGAGGTAGACCGGATACAAAGGTCGTCTGTATTGGTACTTCACTCTCATCTATTTCTACCGCTAAATATCAGTGTTCGTATCGTGCTGTGTACCGGTTTCGAACTAATCGAAGAGGCCGTAATCTTCTAAAATATATAATAGTTGATGCCGTCCCCTTTCTTAATTCTCTCGGGAATACCAATGTCCAGCCGAAGAGTTACAGAATGTCTACTACAACTATCGTCATATCAACATTCTACTGTTGATATGTTAACCTGGTCGTGGGCACTGTACAGTTATTGTAGGCATACTGTGTATACCACATAAACGTATTCCATATATTACCCATTCGTAATCTGCCCGCTGGACAGCTCGAGCACGAGCCACGACCACGTTTACAACTTTGTAATTGTAATGCTGTATATTTGAAAATGAATAGCGTAAGTCTAGCTGACATTTAATCTCTAATCCTGCAGTAATGTCCTCCCTATGGACAAAGTATTTCGTTTAATACTTCCGTACAGAATCAAATGTTTAAAGCTCGCAGTATTTATATGAATGATACCAGTCAGTAATTCAATCGCTCGCTGGCGACATTATAAACGAATACCTGTAGGCTTATAAAATATCAAATGGTTTATTTATTCTTAAGTAATGGTCGCGGTAATCGTATTCGTCGCCGAGTGTCACTTGTCGTGGTCTGTTGATGACGTGTCACTTTTAGCATGTTTCTTTGTTACTGCGTATCACCTTAGTGAAGGTAAATTACAACTAGACGATTTATTGTTATCGAGTCGAGACACCTATTTCACCTTCGAGCAATCTGACACGAATTTGCCAACAACGGGCACATTAAATCATCATTTATTGTGATGTAAAACATTACAGTGGACATTTACAATTGTAAGTTGAACAAGTTCCACAATATCCATATACCGGGTGTAACGTCGGCGTGACTGTGGTGTAACGTCAACTACGAGTTTCAATTTGCCTTCGTCTAGTAAACGCGTCGTCGTTATTGCTAAAGAGAGACAAGATAACGTATTGCAGTGAGGGTTACGTCGGGATCAGCAGTTGATCGCCAGAGGTGGTTATTTGCAGGTCGGTAACCGGCCTAGGGTCAATTTGCTCTGTGCCCATTACCAGACCCTTTCTCACGCCTCTATAACAATGCTCTGGTGTACTCTTTGTTGTTTTTACTTCAATAAACGAATAATCTAATTCAGTGCAATGACTTGTCATAGATTTTGTTAACACAACTTCACTAAAATGTTCTACACCAAATAGATATTTGTAATCTATTCAACGTTCAATTTACAGCAGTTTTGACCTGTACAGCTTTCGTTTTCTCACTTTCATTTCAAATAAACAAACCCACGTTTATTTGTAACACTCGACTTTTCTCGAGTTTCATTTTCACGTTCCGGATGAATCATCTCCTCTCGTTCGTATCGCTGCTCTTAATTTTATCTTTCGAAGAAAGTTCCAAACGAGTTGAAATTACATACGTGAAATGTGTTTGAGTTCACCGATCTTCCCGAGTGCCATTACGTGACATCGCATTACATTACCAAGTTGAAGGACGGTCGGATGGCTTGCGACACCGGCCCGCCTATTTTGACGGTTATGGGAGCAGCCAAGTCGAGCGTTACTCGTGGTCGCGGGTACATCCTTTACGATTATAGTTACATCATCTGAGAGGGTGGTGACCTCTCAGTTTCGGCTCTTCTGTGGAAGAAGTACCGCTTCTGCACGACCACATTTTTTTCTTACCTGGAAGCTTATTGTTAAGCTGTGCTTTGGCAAATCTACATGTAGATCTGATAATTTAAGATCATAAAAAAATACTTTTCACCAGTATCCTAATTTGTATAATGCTCAAAATGATTTATCGGTTACCTTCAATTGAGATAAATATTGCATGTTTCCTATGGCCTTGTTAGCCCTCTCGATTGGTCGCAAGGTTGTCTCCACCAGGGGATGACTCTGCGCTTTCTACTGCGATTACAAGCGCTCACGCACGGCTGCACCTTGTAACATTGCAGTTGCCGGTTCCTACTTTTGGACAGTAGGTTCGTCGACATCCCGAAGGTCGACGATTGACATGCTCGGGTGCAGACCGACGAATACAAAGTGTGCATTCGCTATTTGATGCGATAAAAAATGTTAAGCAATAGCTGTGAATAAATTGGGGGCCACACTAAAAATATTAGAACTAAATTTGTCTACCTAAAAATAAGAGTGCTTCCTCAATGATTAAATTAGAAGTATTACTCCAGCCTTTCCTTGACCCATTGAATTTGTAGATGTAATTGCATTGAAATCTTCTAATTACAGAGGCATTACAGCCGTAATAGAAATGACGCGTGTAATTGCGTACCACATTCCCGGCGATTCTTGGACGGCGATTGTTCGCCATTAGGTTCCGTATTTGGTTTTCCCATGACCTGTAGTTGTTCCACTTTTGTGGAAATTGTTTTCTCACTGAGCATGTGCACGCGTTTGGATTCCTGCCTTTGTGTTAGCCGTTGGTAGGAAACCAATTACTCGCGCTCTTAGACTGTTTAGCTGGAGTGATCAAAATATATGTCTTATTGCACACCGCAAAAACAATTTTGCCTGTTAAACAATGGGCAATCGGAAGTACTAATGTCTGTAATGTCTAGACTTAAATGCTACGATAATGGTATGTCGTAGAAACGTATTTCGTATGCCCGAGTTTCAATTAGTTTTAGTAATCGGCTAGATATGCAACTGTGTCCAGGGTTTGACAGTTAGTATCATTAAACTCTTATTAATATTTAAAGTTATATTCGGTTTAATGACTTGGTAGATTGAAAGACTGGACAGCAGTCGATTAGTGAGTTGTGTGGTGTGTTAGTTTGAAAATTCTTCGTCAACTCAAATCAATTAATTATTATTAAAGTCATATACAAGGTTAGGTGTGCCTACTTTGGCTTTGGTAAAAGTAGTCACATTATACAAAACGCCGGCTAGGTCAACAGCGGCAGTCGTGTGGGTCGCATGTTCGTTGCGTGAAGGGCCCTCTTTAAGTTTCCGTCGACCGATGAATGACCCGCACAAACGGTTGTCTAAATGAATGAATTGGTTGAGAAACCGTGTTGTGAACTCTGTTGCTCTTCGCTGTTACAATTACGGCAGTACGGTAGGCTCTGAGGTGAAAATGGATAACCTTGGCTGTAATAAAGTTTTACTTTAGAGCGCTTTTTGAAACTTTCAAAAAATGTGTTTATTTACTTAATGTGTTTAATCACATTGGAAACCTCTGGAATTATCAGTGTTTCTCTATTATATTATGCATGTATTATACATATAAACCTTCCTCTTCAATCATTCTATACATAAAAAAACATCGTCAAAATTATATATATATATTTAATATATCAATATATATTTAACCATAATGGATAGGCATTTGTTGCGACTTAGTGTTAGTTACACTGAAGTAATGGTTTTAATTGTCTTCCATGTACGGTGCTAACGAGATTTTAATTTCGTCATCATTAAAATTCATGGCAAATAATTGTGTCAGCTCTGGAGATTTCACCATAAGAGGTGTCAAACGGAATGCTCGATGACACCTTCAGCCTAATAGGGCTTTATTGGTATCAATATATTTAATTGACGCCGCTACCGACCCGCCGTGGCAATTTAATTTCCATATCTGTTAGAAAATAATATGACGCCAAATATAGAGGTAATTGGTGCTATTGTAGCGATGCAAAACGTGACTACGAGATTGTGGGTGACTTTGTGACGTTGATACGTAAGTACTATTGTTTGTTTGTTTGTTTGCGAATATTTGCAGCTTCGAATCACTCAAGAATATTAAATTGACGGAACGATGTTTGAGAGTTTTTCAATTTGTGTCTGTAATCAAAGTTTATAAAATAATTTAGAAACGACTCGTTTATTCCGATATCAATATTTATAAAAGGAAAGGCCAACTTTTCCATTTAATGACTGAGAAAATGCATAGAAAATATATATTTTACTAGCTGACCCGACAGCCGTTGTCCTGTCAACTATAAACGTATGTTTATCATGAAAAAATATAGCGGCTATAAATTGAGATACAAAATGTCCTATCTCCCAAGTTTGTTTAACTGCACTTAGTAGGCAAAATTAAATATTAAAATCAGATCAGTTAAGTTCATCCCGGACAAACACCGCGACACCTAATTTTTTTTGCAAAGATATTAACTTGTTTGTGGATGGAGACTGAAGTTGAAACAATCTAAAGCAATTTCAAATCTCTTCTTAAGTAAACATAAACTCGAGAGGAGAACTGAACGGCATTTCCTATTTAAGTCTTATGAGGAGTTTACAAATAATAAATATGCATGAACAGTTCTAACTCGCTTTCAAAATATTATGTTCATATATTCCCACAGTAACAGCAGAGCTACAATAGAAATTCATTCACCCCAGTGATCCTAAAACTGAGAGTTTAACAAATGCTAAGTATGAAGCATGGCGGTCAATCAGTGCGCGATGGTTCTAATTGGTCATACGAGAGCTTGCGCAAGCGCCACTCAAATCGTGCTACGTTATACTTAGGCCTGCGATGATGAATTTCAATTTTAGGTAGTGTTTGCAGCTTTATATATATTGTACATAAATATAATATTATAATTAAAATAAGTTTACTATTTACCTATACTGCGAGAATGTCATCAAATAAAAATTGACTCTCGTGTTCAATTTTATAGAAAATTATGACAGTGCATAAAATATCTGACTGTATGTAATTTGAAATGGTTTCCGAGGTCTCTATATGCCACAGTCAAGATGGCTAAGGCTACATCAGTAAAAAAATGGATAAGCAACTATCTGAATGAAGTTTTTGTCAGATATACTCGATCACATGTCGGGCGTCTACCGTGCGAGATGACGCAATCTAATCACACGGCTAGCTGATAAGATTACAAAGGAATGCTGCGGCTAACATTTGTGTAGCTTCTAGATCTACTCGTTTTACACACATTTAAAATACTATCTAGGTTTATTCGGTTTTGTTCGGTTGAAGAATCCATATAAAGTCTCAATGGTTGCACGCACTAGTTTAACGATACGCGAGCCAATTTTTGAGCCAATGAAAAGTTGAATATATGAGGCGAGGGCGCGTACGGGTCGCACTTGGGAATAAATTGTCGCCAGTCGCGTCGCCCGTCCGCCAATAAGATAACGACCGGCTGTTTGTGAACGAAACTGACGTTTATGTAAACTCTTGGAAAATAATGAGATCTCATTGCTCCAGGCAGATGAGCTATGAAGTTTTTAATTGCCAGTTTTAAAATGTATTGTTATTGAAAAAGTAAAGTGTGAAACCTCTGCGAATACAAGCGAATAATAATCGCTTCATGCATACGTAAATATTTACGTGTTAATTTTACTTTACTGTAAACACTTTTGTGTTTACCCGAATGTGGTGTTTGACGTGAACCACAATACCATTTTTTGAAATATAGAAATAAATATTTTGCGCATTAAAGCTAAAAGCCACATTATTGACACCGCTACAAATACAATTAATTTAAATAAAAACAATATGGTGTGAATGGAAATGGTTAATCATTCAACATTAAAATGGGTTGACGCGCGTGGCCTTTTTCGATGACAGCCGAATTAAATCGTCTGCCGTCGTTATACCTTCTTATAGTCATAATGCTCGTGTAAACACCATGCGTTTCATCACTCGATCCAATGATGAAACATGGTAGTTACTTCCCACGGAGGTTCTTATAATAATTCCTCGTATGACCCACCATTTACACTCAGTTAATAGAAAATTCCCTTTTAAATTTTGCTGAGGTAACCCTCGCGCGACTTTTTGACACGAACGGATGCCAACGTTTTCCCGGACTCGAATTTAAATCGACAGTTCGATGACCAATTGATTGGTCATTATCCTTTCTTATAAGATCGTTAAAACTATCGTCGCGTGTGTATTATTAAGGGGCTATCGAAGTTTGGGCGACGTGGGCGCGCGGTGGAGTGACCGCTTCTGCCCACGCGCGCGCGGTGTTGCCATGTGTTGCGACATCCGTCCACAAACCGTCAGATTGTTCCTCCGTACGCATAGACAGGCGAACGATGCAGCAATCGATGTAGGAGCCTCTATAGGTGCGAACAAGCAAACATAACAATTTAATAAAACAAACAAGTGCTTTGCAGAATATGTCAGTCACGCGTGAAGAGGTGTTTCATACCATTAAAGCACCCAATAATGTTTCATAAGCCTAAAACGCACAACGTATGTCTACATAGAGCATTTTTGACTATAAAATGCTAATTGTTGTTTCTTGTTTCAGGTAAATGGCGTAATAAGCTGCAAGCAGGTTCTTATCATAAGATGTTAGATAATACCGAAGAACTGTCACAGTACACGTAATAAATCGAGTGATATTTCGTCTGACGGCAGTTTCAATAAGGAGCACAAAATGAACCGTGCTGTACCGCGTTCCGCAGAAAACGGAACGAGAATTTCAACCAGTTCTAAAGTATTGTTTGATTTTTTTAGCCCCGCGCGCGGGCCTTATAGGGCGCCAATTGATTTGATAGTGTTGTGTATTGCATCCGCGCGACTGTACCCGATATGGTGGGCGACACCGACACGCTCCTTAACGAATTATTTTTATAGAAAAACACTATGTACGCGCTGTGTAAATAACAAGGCGCATAGAAAAGGCGAATCTTCTAAGTAAATTACGAGTACTGAAGGTTTCCATTATTTATTACTTATCAAATGTATAAGAAATTTGTAAAAACAATTTTTTCTCCGTTCGTGTTTCAACAGAAATTACTTTTTCCGTTTTGTTAACAAGAAAAATATTTGTAATTCTATTCGAGTGTATTGTACATAAATCTGACAGATAACGTTCGCAAAAACTAGTAGTGAATATATTATTATTTTTGCGTACATATTGTAAAGTATGTAAGGAGTAAGGATGGACGTAAGAGTAGGAGGAATATTAAAGTAAAATTAAAAATAAATACAATTCCTAACATGTAATGCATAATCAAGAAGGTATTGTTGTCTCCAAGAAGAGCATTCCAACAAACGTTTTTAATTGAACTATGTATTCGAGAATGATTCGCTCGTTCTGTTACATCAAAAGATAATTAGAGACACAATGAGCAGGCACGCCATGGTCGAATTCAATCGTTTTATAATAGTCAATATTCGATTTTAAACATTTTATATCGAATCGACCTTAGGATGATTTTTGTATAAAGGATGAGCCAAAAAGGTTACAGATTAATCGGAGCTTAGAGATCAAGTATGACGATAATGAACAACTAATTATGAAGTCAATCAATTTATAATTTGCCACGGGCGAGACGAATTTTAATGTATTTACGGCATTCTGAATACTGAGATGTTTTCTCATTTTGTTAAAACAACACGCTCACGTCGCAGTGGTTAACGCGCCCGCCGTGCGGTCGTTGCAGTTAAGCGACTTTGGTAACGTTAGGTATTCATTAGGATTCGTGACACAAAAGTTGATTAAAGTCGACATTCTTCGTGTTTTGAAGTCATATTTGAAAGACAGACCGCATTTGCAGTCTTTAAAAAATCACCAATTCGGAGATATTTCTTTTGGCAGGTCGTGATCATTTCCCCTGCAGGAGAAAAAATTAAAAAATGGCTGATAATATACATATGTATAAAATAACTATTCAATAAACTCGTATGTACATACTCGTACTCGTGAACGAGGTGTTAATCTTTAAACGAAAGTTAAACAAAAAAAAATAAAACTGAATTTCATTCTTCCACATATTACTTGTATTTGCAACTTAAATCTGATATAAATATAACCTCTCTTATTACTTAAATCACCTTTTTTATATTCAAAGACTAATTATATTCTACTTTTGTTTAACTAAAGCCAAATATCACAGATCGTTATTGCAAATCAAATTCTAAGCGTGTCAATTTCAAAATGCTTTAAACTAAATTACTACTTAAAAAAGGCTATAGTAATGTCTTTATATATATATTATACATGCCAGTGCTTGTAGAAAGCTTCTTAATAGTAACCCTGCAGTTATGCCTAGGGGATTAGCTTATTAAATAGACCAACATGACCTTGAATTAATGTACTGGTACTTTAAATATTAATACTAAATCTAATTTGCAGACAATACTACCTCATAAAATTGGGCTTTGAATCTGTTATAACTGCTGTACCTAATTACAGTATAACAGGATATAATTTTATAGCAACCGAACCATACCAAATATAATTTAATTAACATCGATTACTCTTTGGACGGAGCTGCGCCGGCCGAGACACAAGAACAGTAGAAATAAATTTCAAGATAAAATACTTTTGCGCGTTTATTGCTTGAACGGTCCCGGGCTTAAAATTGTTTGTTTACAACGGATGACTTGGACGGACCAAAATGGCGGACTGCCGCTGACTCATGCGCACGTCAAACGCAACCACGTGTGCGGACTACTAGGTTTTGTTTGTGGTTATAGACATCTGTAGGATGAGGGAAGACATTTTTATATAAAATTGATACTAACATTCTCCGCAGTTTCACCCGCGAAGTTTCATACTTTGCACCCCCGTTTACCCTTTTACCTTGGGGGGTGAATTTTCAAACATCCTTACTTAGTGCTCGCCTACGTTATAAAAGGAACCCTTATGGAATATAGTTTAGGCTCTGCGTTTTCAGTCAATCAGTCAGCTTTTCCTCCTATATAAATAGATAAGAATGGTTAGAGACAGCTTATATGGAATTTCACTTTCTTCAATGTAATTATTTAATTACGGAATTTACAGACCCATTCCTCTTTTAAAGTAAGCAGAACTTGGTCGATAACGCTACTATATAAGAGGAAATAGAGTAAATTTAATTTTGTATTGAATTAAGTTGTGAGTTTGTGACACGTAAGACACTCGTGTGGATCCGAGATCCACGTTTTTACAGAATAGAACAGTAATACTACTTATTTTAATTTACGCAACGGTCTTAATCGGAGATTAAAGATTATGACTGCGTGGGATTAACACGACTCAGCTAATAGACCTTTGTGTCTAATGTCTTAAAACTGGACTCCGCCTATTTGGTCAAGTTGAATCGCGATTTGGTCACGTGAATTAGCGAAGGTCACTCGGACCTTTAAGGAAAACAATGATTGTGTTGGACTAGTCGATTGGCGTGTCGCCATTTGTGTACATACGGAGTAGAAATATTAATTTCTGTTGGTGAAAAAAAGTATTTTTTGATATGTTATCTAGTTATAACTGCTGTTCGGAAAGGGATTTTTAAATATTTTATTTTTGTAAATCTGCATTATTCCATAAAACTTTTAAAACGAGGTTCATTTAATGTTTCACATCTTTTGATCAAAGTTACTTTGCCTTATCCTGCCGCTACCGTTCTCAATATTGGCAATAGATGTTGTGTCAGGAGTTGAATGTTGTGAGAGTTATAGGATTAAAATCGGAGACAGGCTACATAAGGAATCTAAGATCCGATTATAAAACGACATTCACTTGGCCAGTTAGTTGTCTTCATCGAACATGTACGAGTATATTTGACAACTTTTGGTACATATAGACTGGTACATTTACAGCGATGTATTTAAATTAGTATAAATAAGTCTAATTATAGTAAAATGAATAGTTTTAGTGCACAAACAACTTGTACAGTTTCAGTGTGTCCGGACGTTGACTGTATCGTTTGAAATTCCGAAACAAATATAATTACTCCCGAGATAAAATCTCTGGCGCGCATTAGAATAAAGTCGAACATTTAATGGGCCATTCTAGCCGAGTTCTTAATGTGCCAACTGTTCAATAAATATATTATTTTAATGCGCACAAACGTGTATTGCCACTAAATAAGCATTCGCAGGGATCACTGCAAGCGTTAATGTTTCTTTGTCTCCGCTAAGGTGGCCAGGTTTAGTATTACGTTTTTGAGGAACATTTATAAACACTTGATACTATTCTTCGTATATTTGCCATAAGTTTCGCCAAATCGTTGCCGGATTGATAGACAAACAAACTGTTATTACATTAACGGCGTCGTCTACGTACGATCTTTCATATTATTTATCGTATGGTTTAAGTAGTTTCAGATATACCGCATTCCTGCCGGTTCGTTACAGTTGTAAACACGTGCCAGAGAATTTGCTAGCACTGTGATCAGATGGATGACTTTCGCCCCGCTCACGTTCAAGCGTCTACTTGCCGTATTTATTTCTGCCCAGTTCGACAACCCGGAGTCAAGTTTGATCAAATAAAACCGCATACCACATGCCATTCAGTGGTAAGATCTGAACAGAAAGCTCCGACACTCGTGTCGACTTCATATCCCGACTTTAATAAGCTCATTAATTCATTTAATATTGTTATGCGTCGCGTATTGAAACCGGTGAGCGTTGACCGCCGCGCCGGTAAGGCATCCCATTCATGCGAAGGCCGAGGGAAAAAGGAACGAGAAACGCAGCCGACGGCATCGCCCCGCCTGCCACTGTTTCCGTTGTTCTAAAATTAACGTCACCTACAGCGTCCAGACGCTCGCGGCCGATCTATCAGAAATCGAAAGTGAACCCTCGCCCGGCGAAATTGAGAAGCAACTTCGCGCGCGTCTCCGGAATGAAAAAATGCTTCGCGGAGTCATCACAATGAGTGCGCCTCCATGCCGGATTGCGGCGCGCGTGATTCACGCCGCCCGGGACTGCGGAGCTCTTTTGTCAGACTTACTACAGACGCCACTACAGGATCTTGAAATTTTGCCAATGGTTGTTTCGCAACCGCGATTATCGTAAAATTCAACGACGCCGCTGGCAGTGACCTATATTGGGGCAGGTCACGGGCAAGGATCGATTACTAATAGAAGACGCGCATTAACGCGGGTCAACGGCTCGTTGGTCGCAAACGTATCGCCGCAGTTATCCTGCGTCTCCGCAGAGATAAGCGGTTAATTTACGAGCTCTTTGATGTTGAGCGGTGTACGCGGTGGGCGGAATACGAAATGTCGCTCTTGAATATCGCTCGCGTACAGTTAGAGGGACCGCCGCGAGCCAGCGTCGCAGACAAAGGGCTGCTAATGCAGGTTCCTTGTCGCGCCGCTAGTGAACAACACGGAAACTGAGGATTAACCGTTGCGTGGCAGGTATGACGTGTGCTCCGCGGTTCTCATAACGCTCGCTCGGTATTTAACAACACGAATGATCACTTTATTTCAAACGCTTCTGTCTATGAATCTAAACGAATGTTGCTATTACTGTCCTCTGTATGGTTGTACTAAGCGATCGTTACTCTGGTAGGTATAGATGCGCCGGCCCGGGTCGGAGGAGGTGCGCAGGCGCATCATCGTTATCATAATATCCATTTCCGCCGATATCATCCAGTGGGCCTCCCTCCCGGAGCGTCAACCTCGCAATGATTTATTGCATCTCATTATCTGTCGCCATTAGATATTTTACAACATAATCGTGATCTCGCGCAGCGACCACTGTAATTAACGTGAAATGTATGATCTACAGTCTCGAGATATCCAATTAAAGGCGATTCCATCAATCAATGGCTGTCAGCAATAATTTAACATGGTACTAAAGCTCAATTGTTTATGACCTTGAACGATTTGGCGTCGTATTTTTTAACATGTCGAATTGGATAGTGACACACAGTAGTGGAACGTTAATTAGTGATTTCAGAGGCCCGCTGACCGCTGCCGGCCCGCCGCCCGCCCGCGGCGTAAGTGCTTGTTGACAAAACATTAATTGCTAGAGATTGGCTATCGGTTGTCGACAATGTCACACGTCGCTCACAGGCTGGAAATAGTCTACGATTTGTACGTACATAAATATACCTTTAAACACTGTGATATTTAGTAACGGGAGCGTTTAGCTAAAAACCCTGCGCTAGGTTCTTCAAGTTAGTCCAGGTTCTTCTAAATAATAAAACTGTAGCGAAAGTACTTCGCTCGGCTGGCATCGAGTTAAGCTTCAACAACTAGGTGAGGTGTGGCAATGTGTGTTCGCTCACTAATTACCCTTGTAGCAGCTTTTTAAACAGGAGGGCCTTGCCAAGCCCCCTGCAGAAAACATTTCTTTAAGCGCATGAGAAGATACACAACGGTTACACCGTTGTCTAATAATAATCTTTAAAAATGAAACTTGCAATATCCTCTTTCTACATTAAGCAGTAAAAAACAACAACAATGGTCTGTAAATGCGTAACAACAAGCTGCGACCTTGCGCTCTTTTACCAAATGAGAGTAAAGAAACATCCGATCGATAGAGAATATGCTTGCGTAGATACAGTGGTATCTGTGGATCGTCTCGTGTTCCGTGGTGTTTTGTATTTGCATTGTTTATCCAGTATCAGACCAGAACCGTACCAGAACCGTATCATGCAAGCCGGGGTCAAAGGGTTCAGCCGAGTCGCCGGTACGCTCCCGTGCACGCCGGCGCCCCCTATCTGATCGCGACGCGTTAGGCACTTGAGAGCCTAGGAGCAGAATAGAAAGCGAGTCCTCCGCATATGGCCGGTAGTGCGGGCCGAAAGAAGGCGAGCGCTCGTGAGGTCAGCCGATACAAGATCGCGGCGCATTTCCCCGCCCCTGGAAAGGTTATCGAGAGAAAGTAGCAGCACGACTCGCGCGCATCTCTTTGTGCGCGGACCGATTCGACGTGCGCTGACCGGCGATTCGGGTGAATAAATAACGTGGGAGCAGCGAGCGCAAACACGATACCCATTGTCGCTCGCGTTATTTTCCGTCAGTATTGTGCTAAAGAGAGCGATCTTTATGTGGGCCATCGGCCTTGAAAACGCTTTCTTCCATCTATTTCGTTATGCGCGGCACATTGTTAGGTGTGTGAGAAGAGTTGCGCGTTAACTTAATTAGCGATGATGTTGCCGACTTAATTGTTGCACCCACAACACGGGCACCGTCTCCTCTGATTTCTGGGTCGAAGTGACTGGAAAGTTACGCAGCGAGCTAGTATCGGTTATCGCAGCTATCGGAAGCGAGGATCTTAATAGGCAGTGACAATGGGCCGGTCTATTAGTCTTACGACCGGTTCCCGCCACAGCCTCGATGCAAATGCGAATAAAACTCGGAGAGCGGCGCACCCGGAAGGAGCCGCATGCGTCCTTCGATACTCGCATGTCTTCTTACAATTGAGAACAAAATAGCGTCGGTTGAAACGGCGACAAAAAGCGGGACATTTAGATAGGTCTCTAGATGGAGATAAATGGCCCAGGAAACCTAACTTCGACACTCGATCATTGTTTTTGCTTACTCACCCAGTGCACTTGACATGGATGTAAATAAAACCAGTTCTTTTTCAAAGCGTGCAATTTACAAAGAAATACGCGCGGCAAATCAAAAGCGGCCGCGATGTGTGGGTGTACGTATTAATAATGTTGAGATCGCTTCCGCGCCCGCGCCCGCGCCTCCGTGCACCCATTGTGCTGGCGGTCGGTACAAACAAAACGTAATTGCTTATTAAGGAGTTGCAAGCTACTGATCTGGTGAACACTTTGGACGACCCAAAATAGAATTGGTGGCGAACAAACTATGATCAAAGGCACAGTTTTAAAAGCAAATATAACCCTTATAATTTGTTTATGGTAGAGGTAGACCAAAGCAAATAGCTAAAGGCTATAATAATTAGCTTGGCTGTACACATTAATACTTTTTTGGATGTTTCTAATTATGCAGATTTAATGCATTAACTTAAGTAAAATATCTTTGTCATTAAAAAATATATCTTATAAATACCTGTATATAAAAAATAAGTCCGGATCCTCGAGATGGTTCCGTTGGCGCCAAGTCAGGATCTGATCTCAAATATTATATGGACTTTCGTTGGTGATTTTTTTTTATAATGCACCGACAAGTTTACCTAAATTGTAAGAAGTTGTTAGACGCTCACACGTAAGTTAGCGGGTATATTGATAGCTGCACCATCAATTAGATGAGTAATATGCACGATAATATCCCATTGTATTGATGGATCGCGCCAGTCGCAGTCATTAGGGGCACTTAGCGGCGTTTCCTTGCTTGTTGGTTGTTAGCGGTAGAACAATATGCCGCGGGGGCGGCCGCACCGCCGGCTTGTTGACTCTTGTGAGGTTAATTGTCTGTAACTACTCGAGTGACGTACATGAACTTAGAACAAAGGGGTGCATACAGAAGCTTGATTGTTGATATTTGATGTTCCACCCTTGATAGTTGTAGTTGAATTTTGTTTGACGGTACATTAATGTATTATTTTCAAATAAAGTGCATTATTGTACCGTGTTTTTCATTTATTTCTCCGAAGTATTATCCTGCTGCGCTTACTTAGCAATGAACAATCGCGGCCATAAGTAGTTCTAGACTTTAAGGTAAGTAGTATGTTTCTATACGTAATATTGAAGTGTTAACATAACAGTATTATGTATAAAGGCATTTACTTAAATAAAAACATTGTCTGTCTATAGAGTGGAGAAGAAGTGTATAAGTCATTTCTTTTATGCAAAATACACTGGAAATGCATATATGTACTTATACTCAAAATAAGTAAACATAAATTGTCTAGGCTTTATTGATTACTAGTTAACCCGACAGACGTCCTGTCTTTCATTAGTCTGTTTCGGATTTTAACAGGACTTTCAATGCTTATAGCTGATGTAATCAAGTGTACCTTAGATTACTATTATTCTTTACTAGCACTCGTTGAGTTTTAGAACAAATTAATATCATTTATGCTACGCTATTATTGGTCTTAGTGTAATGTTATATAAGCTCTAGCTTTCCTCCATAAATGGACTGTCCAACACTGTCAGAAGTTTTCTAATCGGACCAGCCAGGTTCCTGAGATTAGCGCTTTCATACAAACGCTATTCCGCTTTATAATATTAGTATAGATTCTTTAATGCAACGGGAACGTTTGGAACCGAGAGGCACTGCTAGTCGTGTAGAAAACAAAAACTTTATTTTGATACAAAATAGATGACGAACAATATTTAAATAACCATATACGTGTATTAAGTTACATTAACATTTAAATATAATTGGGGTTGTCGAAGGTTTTAAATTTCCATAAAGAAACGCCAGGTGTGCGGGCACAGTGCGCACACGCAGGCCGGCAGGTGATCCGGCACCGATTGCATGTCTGCATATATATATTCTACCTGTGGTTAATCTACTTAATCGTTTCACAATATTAAATATTCATTCATGGAACCCGCGTGCTTTAAGGAGCGTCTGTAACTTTTTTTTATGCTTCATGCGGCCTATGCATGCCTGCCACACCGGGGTATGCACGTTGTCGACTCTATAGCAGTGACAAAATAAATAAATAATTTACATCAGCAACAACATCTCATATACTAATTTATTTCCGAGGTAAGTGGCTTAAAGCACTTCTCTTACGGACATCAGAAAACAGAGGAATGACATATATAATCTCTTAATACATATTTTTAACATCCAGGCAAAGAAAAAACTTAAATATCGTCATATAAATGTTGCACTGGGTGGGGATCGAATTTACGATCCTTGGCGTATTAGATAGGATCACCACCACCTGCGCCATCAGGCCAGTCAAAGTAAGATTTTTAAAAGTAATTTTCATACGTAATACCCTACCCCTGCATCGGCCGTACGGACATAATTTTTCACGAGCTGTTCATTGCGTGCTCCAGAAACTTGCTGGTTGTCTACTCATGAAAACAACAATAATTATTTCCCTACAAAAATATTTTGGCGTAACTATACTCAATGCTGAATCTTATACGAAAGGTTTGGTGTGATCGGTATTTTGTTTTTATCACTGATCGATACTAGTAACAGGTCTGAGGCGGTAATTGCAAGTAAAATTCCCCCTTTCTTAGGGCATAAAGTCAAGCCGTGGAAGTTCTACGACGTAAAAGTTTGCATATTTGGTACTAAAACTAAATGACTAAACGACATTTAACTGTATTTTTATTGTGTGATAAAATAAGTAATCGTGATCGCTTTGTACAGCGGTGTTCTGTCCACCTGGCAGCAGGAATTTTAATTAACCCGATTTGCATGTTAGAGAGACACACCCTCTGTCACATTGTTTAGACTTGTTATTCGATACGGCTACGGTCGGTTTGTTATATGGCAGTTTTCATTTTAGTATATTTATCTATGAACTATATGTAATAAGTAATCTTAATTTCATTACACACGGTAAGCCGTAAGGTACCGGCTGAGTATAATAGTACCTCTCCCTGTACAAAGTGACGTAAGAAGCAATTAAGGTACTGACAGACGGCGGTATATCCATCGGAAATACCGCCGTCTGTCAGTTCGGAAAGTTGCTCGGAAACTTAACAGCCATCACCTCTGTATATCATAGCCAGATCTGTTATTAATACAGTCACAACTGTCAGTCGTTAAACAGTTTGCGATATTGATATTGATTGGCGCTCTGCCAGTAGGTATTGTTCAGGAGGGGTGCGTCGGTTGGTATTCTGTAGTTAAAGTTACGACAGAACATCGTCTCTCGGGTCAGCTAGTTATATTTGTTTCGCCTATGATTAGATACACGCGAATTTTATTGCCACAACGACGAACAAACAATTGCACAATACAGTTCTTAAAATTTTACTAGTGCTAAAACATAATAATTATGAAATCAGCACCGATGACCACGGATAGATGAGAAAAAAAATATTTTTCAGTTGTTGAGAGTACACAAATCAAAAGACAGCCAAATCATGTCCAGCCATTGAGTTCAAAATCGGCGGCAACACCTCGACAGACTCTTGCAGGCTAATCCGCTAATTTGTGCACTTGATTTCTATAATTAATTTCTTCAATAAATAAGTGATAGGTGATGTACCTACTTAATTATTAAAGAAATTATAATTTTTCATTATTTACTTGTGCATTAATAACATTTTAATATGCTTAACATTGCATTTTGTATGAATCGTCATCATTATATCCTATAGTAGAAAAGTATCCAAACGTAGAAATTTCTCGTTGAAGCCCTAAATAATATGTCCAATATGTCATTTGCCCCAGAGAGCCTGGAGAGAATGGTTCGGCGCGTGACTTTTACTAATTTATTGGTGGCCAAGTATTTCACCGGTGATTTGTCGGCAAGCAGTAGCTATAAATAGTTTTTATCGTGCAATTATCTGGGCATTGCAGGAGGCGCGGTCGTGGTTTGTGTGGTATGCCCGCGATTGCACGGCGTCGATCCTGAAATCTCGGCTAGGTGTTACAATTACATTGGTGGGCGTGTTAGCACACTGTTTACAATCTAACCCACTTATTTCAATTGCAGTTTTTGATTATTTGATTTGTGTTGTTCAAAAGAGGCCCATTTTAATCCTAATGCCTCCTCTACACTACTCGCGAAGTTGAACGATGTTAGCCGAATATGATAGTGTAGAGAGACACTTCAACATAGACAACATAGCTTGATTTAGAAAGGATGGATGCACAAATATATAGAACGGAAGTGAATGGACAAGTTGGTATAGGACGAACTAAGCAAACATATCTTAACCATTTAGAAAAGGTATTAAAGAAGGGCCAGATCAGAAGTACCAAGATTAAACGGGCGTTTATGAAAAGACTGAAATTCTCTTACTCGCGTAAGGGAATTTAAGATCCTAACAAGTGGAGATAAATGGGCTCTGCTTACCCCGTGTCCAGAGATGTGTTTTATGCATTGTTTACATTACCAATGTGAAACATATAAATCAATACATATATAAAATCAAAATAAAGTTATAAAATAAATTAAAAACTCATAAGTTTAACAGCTACAAGTGTCATTCTAATCAAGTTATATTTAAGCTACTATAGAGAATCGCAACTGGTCGAATCGTATCCTACTAAAATATACTATACTGGTCTTCCTAAATCCAAAATATTGGATGCTATCTAGAAAAGTACATAAATTACTTCTTTTCCTTGAAATATGTATTATTTCCAGAGATAGATTAATTTGATGCAAGCTACTAACAGTTCCGTTTAATGCTAGTTCTCGCGCATACAATAACCTACGCAAACGAAGTCACAAGAAACAGTCAGTATTTAATCATGCAAGCGGGTAATTCGCTTACGGCCATGAATTTCTTTAAATGTCACTGTACCTATGTCATCTTTAAAGTGTTTGTACGCAGCTATCTCTCATTGTACTGTATCTTGGCCCTTTTTTATAATCTCAGCATTCTTAAACATAGCTAGTCATTCGAAATAAGAGCTGGCGTTTAATCTTAGTAAAGGGCATGTGTCCTTTGTCTACTGCGGACAAGTGACAAGAGGCCAGCGGATGGCGATCGCTAGCCTTGATCTGATATTTGAAGAGATAGTCGTAATGTCTCTCGTATACAAATGTTATATCCTTACTAATATTATAAATGTGAAAGTAACTTTGTCAATCTGTCTGTCTGTTTCGCTTTTCCGCTTAAACCTCTCAACCGATTTTGATGAAATTTGGCACAGACAATCTTCTGACCCTGAGAAAGGACATAGCCTATTTTTGAATTCGAAATAAAGGTTGTAAGGGGTCGATAAAGGGGATGAAAAGTTGTATGGAAGTATAGCTATTTTTAGAGCTACAAACTTGAAATTTATTTTTTAGGCCATTCATTCGATATTAGTAAACATGGTATTTAAAGTTTATACAAGTTAATGTAAAGAAGTAAAGTAGGTAGGTACCCAAAAAAACTATTCCACTCGGACGCGGGCACAACTAGTAATAGTATAA
This sequence comes from Heortia vitessoides, assembly GCA_020976665.1. Taxonomy (NCBI): domain Eukaryota; kingdom Metazoa; phylum Arthropoda; class Insecta; order Lepidoptera; family Crambidae; genus Heortia; species Heortia vitessoides. The sequence goes on from JACJUM010003085.1 coordinate 16,482,597, forward strand.
AGTGAAGCTTGCTTGTATTAAGGTAAAAGATCCATCGATTCGTCATCGGTTACAAGGAAATGTTATTGTGTCCGTTTGTCAATAATGTTGTTTTCATGTATTATAAAATGTGAATCCGACTGAAGAAGGGCTTGTAGCCTTATCGGTGTTCGTGCTCAGCCTGATAAACGGTGTTTACATCAATATTGTTTGGGCACATACTGAACATGAACTGCGCAATATCTTTACCGGTAATAAACAGATTTCATGTGATTTTCCGACATGATTATATTTTAAACAAATTTGTTTGAGTAATATATTCTGAAATAATCACTGTATAGACTTGCCTGTTACAAAGTACAGCTACAAATGTAAATGGTCGCAATAATTTAATGTGTTTTTTCTGAAGAAAACTGAGAAAGAACTGTGAAATATCTTTTTCTTAAATAAAATGGGGAACTCGACCAGAGCGATTACTTTTATGATAAATATGTGTTGTTTGTCTTGGTGTAATTTATATATATCTGAGTATTATATTTGTAATTTGTTTGTTGTGTGATATCCGTAACACAAACGCTTTAAGCTACCTTATTCGGAGTCAGGTCAACGTATGAGATGTCGTGTGAATTAATATATATCAGTTAACATTTACGATTACATTTATTTACAGAACTATGAACGAACGTAAATTAATCTGATCGAATAGCTTATAGACTTAACAGTATAAGTAGAAACATTGCCATGACTTATAGCCACAGTCAAGCCAAATCCTTTAGCTTAGATTACTGTTTATCCAAGACATCAAGCCCGTGTTCCATCGGTGTAGGCAGAAACCATGGTTTATTACTATTCCTTTTATACACGTCGTTTATTCTGACCTGGCTGTAATACCGCTTCTTGTTTGTCTCATAGTTCACAGTAAAAAATGAAACGGCACAACGACCCCCCCCAAACAAGTATCTGAGCATGAGCAACACCTGAATCACATTATTCTGTATTATCGCCGGCGCCCGTGTGTTGTGCCGCACGACACGCGCGATGCCCAAGATAGCGCTGATAACCGACCGCTTGATGTATTGTTTGCGCCTCCCATCCATTTGCTGGTTGCGCAAAGGTACTTGGGGAATCTGATATTGGGCAATGACTTGCCTCCTCGGAGATAAAGCACTGAAAGATAACGCAAGACTTGAACGTTGAAACAAACACTTTTTCTAGTGGTATTACTCTCGATTAAACCATATAACTTTCAAACTAATTTAATTTAGTCCTGTTTTGTCCAATGATGCCTTTGGTCTATATCGGCGAAGAAAAAGTCGATCCCCGAATCCAATTAACTTACCCAACTAGGGGTGTAATTCGTTTTGATGGACGTACAATGCATTTGTTCGGATTTCTAATTTAAAACTTAATTACAGTCGTGTAGGTCACCCCCCGTTCGGGTGCATTGTCAGCCTGAACAATTACAGCTGCATGTGGACCCGCTGACCCCGATCCTTTTCCCCACCCATCCCAACTCTCATCTGCATGTTGCATTAACTCCCGAGTGTATAATAAAGTTTAGTGTGTAAATGGAGGGTGCGACGACTGCAGTAGTAAAACTTTACGACTTCCTTTGCCTGTTGCCCTCCGCAATCATTCGAATGCGGTCTTGATTGTCCGATCTACGTGCGGATACCGATAAGTGTAAACAATCGGCGGTGAACATCCAACTAGATCTTTTTATAGCAATTAACCAGTCGCAAGGCCGCCGCGTTTTGTCATTCGCCTTATTGATGCGGTGCGGGGACGACTCGGACGCGGTTACACATCCGAAGCGCGTAATTGTGACCAAATCGGGCTCTCGTCCGGTCGCTCGCCGAGTGTCGATCCGAACATGATTATTCTCCATCGAAGCGCCTCACCGTAATCGCTTCTAGTTCACGCCATTTTAGTCCGACGGCCGGACGCCGCCGCAAGGGCACCATATTTATAGCGACGAGAACCTAAAACTTTTATGACATTCGCGTCGCACGAGGCCGAGTCATGGCAGTGCACGCATTCCGCGCGCTGGTCGCTCTAACGCCGATCGTTCTGCGCTATCTACATCTCGGAGGTGCGATTAAGAAATATGAGCGGGCCGATGGTCGGCGCGAGATGCGCGCATCCTGAGTGATCGATCGATAAAGCATGCCGATCGGTGCAGCGATACCGGGCGATGACGGCTCGGGGCCGGCGTCCGTCGCCCGCCAGCGCCACTGTTGTGCAACAGCTTATGAATAATTACCGGGCATGACGGACGCGCGCTTGATTCACTGCCAAGGACGCCTTTTCGCTTTTAGTCGGTCATCGATCTGTTGCGCAAGCAGCGTTTCGCTCTCGGGCCCGTTGCGCCAGCGCAGCGCGGCGCGGCAGCAGCGCCCGCCGAGAGAAGTGCACGCGGCTAATGACGGCTTGCACAACCGCTGCACCCGCGCACACTAATCTCTTCATTATGCAGAAAGTTACTCGGCATAAATGTACTTCGGCGCGCATTCATCACGGATCCGACCGGAAAGCGCATTGGATGATGTACGGATTCGTCGTGCGATGATTGTGATTTATAGCGGGGCGCGGACTCTGCAGCTGTTTATATGAAAAAATGATCGTTTTATCAGGCGAGCACTCGCGGCTCGCATATTCATAAGTGCTGACGGAGGGCCATAAATATCAACTGAAGTGGGAGCTTTATCACTCGCATAGGGGACTATAACTTATGCAATTACAGTGATTGCGCTCCGTCCAATTATGACGTCTTAATGGCATATTATCCAATCTGCAATAGCGGCAATGTTGCATAAAATCAGAGATAATCTGCGACTCAATTTCAATATGAAATAGTGAAATTTTGTTACTTGAGGATACAATTTTAGAAGTATGTTATGAACTAAATTGCTCACGAAACGATCGCCTTGAAATTATTTAAGTATAGTTGATAAAGTAAAGCAATATCATATTTTCAAACGAGGTGATAAAAATCGATGGGATATTGGCAATAAGCGAGTGATGTTTCGATTTCACTTTGCGTCGGGTGGAGTCACGATTCGGGCAATGAATGATACATTTATCACGTCTCCTATTCGGACCGCCTCACTGCTTTGTGATGCAATGAGATCGATTCGAACTGGAACGAAAGGATCGTCTAGTTGTTCCTGACAATGTGCCATTAATAAACTCTTCAGTACAAGATTGTAACTCATGTAAACAGCATGCGAAGTTTCTCGGGTTTTGTAATCGGCTGTTTTTCAAAACGTGTTCTTTGGCTCTAAATACGCGGTGCCTTGTATTAATGAATATTTTCGCAATTTGCTATAAATGCAATAATGATAGTGGCAGTTGACCAATCTCTCCGCCCCTCAATTAAAACTAGGTGAAAGGTGATCTATATCAGGCAACGTCTCTCTTAGCGCCGACAATGGTGTTTAAACTCCATTATTGTGATATAGTAATCTGGTACGTTCAGAAACAGCTCTGTTTTCGTTGAGTAACGCGGCGTTTGTGTTTCGAAACGCAGCCTAGACCAAATGGATCTTAGCCGATGCTACAAATAATTGCTATGATAAATGTGTTCTGTCATTATGGAATCGAGCGGCGGCCGGACGCCGCTCCGAAAACAAGGGCAGGAGTATATCTTCAGCCAATCTAATGGATGTGTTTAATATTATTGGTCTAAGAGCATTAGTGTATTTTATAGTGCTCCCATTTATTTATTCCCTTTACTAATGGCAGTAAAAAGCGGGCTGTAAATAACTAATGTGTACATTAAGCTGCAGAATCTCTAACAGTTTGGCCAGTATTTACGTGCGCATAATCTGCACTGGCGTGCATTACAAATGGCTGCATGGCATTATTGTATACGGATGTTGCTTTTCAACTAGTAGTAATCTAATTTACTTACGAGTAATTTGTTTGCGCATACATTTTGTGCAATAAAAAATTATTAAAGACTATTTCTTTACGAAAGAAATGACGATTCATCTGACGTAATATATCAACAATGGTAGGTTATTTTTTATATATACAACCGGAATATACTTTAATAAAATTGGAGCTCTTGAATCTTATCAAACTATAAAAACACTTGATTTTGATAGGCCATTCCTCATGTTTTGTGCGCCGCGCATCTGCCGGGGCAGGTGCGACGGTTCGCCAAAATTCGTGGATTGTGCGCCTGCGCACTTTGTAATCACTGTAAACACCATCGGAACCCTTTCTCTGGCGCTTCTCAAACTCTGGAAAGTTTACTACAAAGGATGGCCAGTTGATTGTGCTAACTTCGAGACATAGGCCTCCCCAAAAATGGGGAATTATGCCCATAATTTCCGCGCTGAGCTAGCCTGTTGGTGATCGCCAAGCGCAGCTTTCGCGACAGGGATGCTGCTGCCCATCCCCGCCTTGTGCAATTGAACTACCCTGTTTCGGATGAATATACTGCCATCTAGCTCACCTCTACCATAGTACCTCAGTCGCCTCTTAGGGCAGTCGCTACACGGCGAGGTGGTATTATACTCTATGTAAAGTAATACAAACAAACGAACAAAAAAGGCAAACTCGAATGTAATCCGATATTTTAATTTGCACCTTGCGAATTTAAATATAGATAAATATAATATATTTCGTGAGTATCTTGTAAAATTCAATTCTGTTTATTGCGCGAATCATAGATAATCGGAACTCGAGCATAACATAATGTCTTATTAATGAAAATGTGAAACTACTCTCCGTCGAAGACGTGGTATTTGTCACGCTCAATCACATTCCAATGCAATAATAAATTGAATATAAATCAATTTCAAAGTCTTAAATATTGTAATGTTTACGTCCACTGGTTGGGAACCATTGGACAAAACAATTAACCGCCAGGGGCTTTGCAGTGTGTTATTTATTCCCTGCGCGCCCGGCAATTCTTTAAGCTTTTTTAATATTATGCAGGTGCCAAGCGTTTTATGTGGAGTAATGTATAAACTGCAAATTTTATTTTAAAGAGTCCCAGTTGGCAATGAGATATACATCATCATTATTATAGCAGCTGCACAACGTCTACTCCTGGATATAGTCCACCCCAAGAAAGGGAAAATTTGTCCATAATTGCCGCGCTCACCCAGCGTGGTGGCAATCGAGCATAGTTTAACAACGGGCATGCTGCTGCCCGCTCCCGGCCCGTTGCATTTGAACTACACGACTACTACTACTTCGAGTGGATATATCGTCATCTGTCGGGTCCGGTATTCCAGTCGCCTCTTACGACACTGTACAGGGATAGGTACTATTCTACTCTGCCGGTACCACACATGAGATATCATGTTCAAATCATGAATGTTTTTGTTAAAAATATCATATAAGATACTGTTATGCGCGTGTTTCGTATGTCCTTTATTCCCGGCCGGAACGTCGAAACCTTGCAAGGTCCCCGTGACCTAGTTAGAGGATGTAGGGCAGGTCGACGGGGTCACCAGCGCGTATTGATTTCAAATGCCTGCCTTAATGGCTATAAAAGTGAGATCTCTTACTTGTATCGTGTTAGTTTGGTGATAGAAAAGAATCGAATCAATTATGAGAACTTAGGCGTTTCGGAGGAGTTCGAAAAAGTACTATTTTAAGTGTAGATAAAATCTGAGTGTTTTATCTATTTCTATAAATTGTTGTTAGAGTGCTGTATCATTTAATTATGTGTAGTTTTAATGACGTCAACCCAGCTAGCTATCTTAATAGGGTGCGAGGCCCTCAAGCCCTCAGGTTTTATCAGGCCCTCATCCTACAACGGCCACGTTGGCAATAACACTGCTCTATGGAAAAAGATTTTAAGCTGACTATGAATTTTTGTGACATTGAACTACATATTTGAGGAAGGTATACTCATGAATGTCTGACGTCAGGTCAGTTAATTTGGAGTGGGTTAGACGAATATGATTAGCATAGAATTTTGTGCGGTTATCTATTATCGCGATGCTATGAATACCTAGGCTAATATTATAAAGATTAGACATAACCTCTATGTTTGGTATCTCTGTCTCTCGAATTGAAGAAATATTTTTGAGTAGGGTAGTCTTTATATAAAAAAGATTAGGTACAGTGCAAGCAGCTGAATAAATGGTTATAAGTTTATTCCTCAAATTAACGCGAGTGAAACAGCAAAGTGCAGCTAGTCTATAAATATATGTTAATAATTGTTATGACATTAAAGATAATATTTTCGAACGTTTACGTGTTCACTAGTTGCAAACTTTCAAAATCTTGACATCAATCTTGAGAACGATTACCGTTATGTAACCGAAACGTTGAACGAATAACAATGTAAATAGTTAAATAATCAGTTCTAATGACGATAAATGGTCGTTTATTATGGAATTTAATTTAATTTACAGGTTATTTCAAGCGGTGTAAATAGAATTGAAGAATAGAAGGCCACATTTTCGTTGCAAAATATTTCATAAATTTCGTTAGAAAAACAAGACAATACCATTTCGTCAAAGCAACATTAGCGAGTATTAGATTGTATCTTGGACTATTTTTCCTCTTAGCAGCGATATCGCGATGAAGATTATATGCATATTGGCCAGCTTAATGCCAAACACTTTAGATAAGGTATTGATACGTCTCAAAGTAGGTCATCAGATGTAGAATTACTGTTGCACGCGTTCTCGCGGTCCACTTTCCGTTTCTTAGATATTATAACATTGCAACTTAGACTATTTGTTTAATTAATAACCATAAAACTAAGACCTCAATCAAATCAAAATATTCTTTATTCGCATAGGCTCATTACAATCACTTTCGAATCGTCAAAAATAAGAAAGAAAAATTAAGTACTAAATTCTATTATATTCATAACATTGACGACCTTTATGACCCCACGGGATCATAAGAGTCGCCTAACATATAAATTAGGCCTAACCTATACTAGTCTATCGGCACCAGACGTATTTTGAAACTAAAATTAATGCAGGTTTATTAAACGAGTCACCAGACAGAAACCTACAAGAAAAACGGGTGGTGATAAAAGTTCAATTAATACTAAATAGTTAGTGTTAATGGAACCCCTACCGGCGTGGGCGCTGACAAAGCGTTGTCTTACAATTGTCTTTGTCTATTTACGTACATACATACATCACGCCTATGTCTAATCGGGGTAAGCAGAGACTGTGGATCTCCACTTGCTACGATCTTGGCATACCTCTGTCACCTCCCTTACACGCATTAGTCCTTTCATACACGTTCTTTTGTTGTTGGTACATCTGACTTGGCCCTTCTTTAATACCTCTTACCTGGTTAAGGTATGTTGGCCTAAGTCGTCCTATACCAACTTTCTATTCACTTCCGTTCTATATATTTGTGAAGTAATTCTAATTTCATCCATCCATTTTACATGTCCAAACGATCCCAATATTTCTTACTCTATTGTTTTCACAGCATCTTTTGCACAACATTTATCTTTAATCTATCTCAGACTCACACCATACGTCGAATTGATCTATTACGTCATACCATGATAACCTGAGTGTATAGTTATTACGTCAGCCGTGGATTGTCCACCTAAGTGCTGGACCTAGGCTTCTGAACATTTTTCAGGGTTTTGCCCATTATTGCCGCGTTAGGCAGGCGAATGCTTTTACCCATCTCTGCTCTGTTGCATCTGAGCTACGCCACTTGGGTCGGTTTCAGTACCTCAATCTCCTCTTACAACAATATGGATATAAAAACCTGGATATAAAATCTTGTATTCAATATTTCAAAGTATTTGAGATTTTTAATAGCGTCATATGTTTAGTTACTATTTTTATATGTGAACTGTAAATGAAATGTAAATCATTGAATTTAAACCCTGATAGCACAATAAAATTTTCTCACGTCTTAAGAACAAGCCGTAAACCGCGGAAAGGGAACATTAAAGGCATGGAACTCGATAAAAAGTTGACGTACAAACTAGGAAGCGTTTTCTAGACACAGAATAGGACTTCGTCCCTCTGAAGGACTCAGCTATAAAAACAATACTTAATACTTTACTGCATAACGCGTGGACATTATCCTGCATCTATACTGCATCTATGAGGGACTCGTGGGATCAGATTTCAAGATTAGTTCCCAGGTATAAATTGACACGACTGATACTATTCGTGCAATTGTTAAAACTTCGTGGGAAATGTAAAAAAAATGCACTATATATTATAATCCTTAACAATAATGTGAATAAGGAATAAATTTGTATATCTGATAATAGATTGCGCTTAAATATAGGCTTGTGTGGAATGTATCCGAAATCTTTAAGGAATCGCGTTGCGCCCGCTTCTAGATACATGCACGACTCGGGCTCGAGGTCGTTCTATATATATAAAGGTTATTATATGCAAGATTTCTAGTTCACCTTTGTGCTGGCATTTGCGTTTAGTGCTGCCACGCATCGTGCCCTCCCATCGATGGTTTTCGCAGTCTACTCTAAAACGAAACATTTGTTCGTAATGTGAACAGTGAATACATATCGTAAACATTTCTAGGGTTGGTTGGTGTCAGTATTTCAGTCATTGTCATAACTGTCTTTTTTTATTGGACCAGGTCGAGAAACAAGCATACAGTCCGCGTGATAGTAAGCCTGTAGACACTCGTAATATCGCAAGAAATAATAACCCTTTGCAGTTGTGACTCTCAGATATCATTCCACTTTACCCAGTCAATTCACTGCCTCGCTCACCCTTCATACTGAAGCACAACAATGCGATCGCTGATATTTGGCGGTAGAGATGCGAGTGAGGTACCAATGCAGACAAGCTTTTGTATGAGGACTAATACTGATAGTTACCATATCGTGGTGACATAAATCCACGTGTAGACGTTCACAATAATGCTTAACATTCTTCGTCGTTGCCGAGTGTATGATATGCAGATTATCGCCGTATCGAAAACCGTACAAGAATATTTAAATAAGAGAAAAAGGATTCTGGCGGCTAATACATGGCATGTGTTGGTTGACGGCGGCGAGCGCGTGATTAACGCGAGCGCGCGCGAAATGTTTGATGCACAGCACCGTCGCTCGCGCATGCCGCCCTAAAGCGCCCGCGCTGACAGCCGCGGGGCGCCGGCGCCGGCGCAACCACAGCGCCTAATTGCGCCGGCTAACTGGGCGCGCAATGAAAGCTACGATTTATGCGGTGCTTACAATTAGCCGTAAAGCGGTTTACACCTCACAAGTCCCTCGCTTTGTTTGTTCAATTATTCACACGCACCATGTAAATAAGCCATTGTTCGCGGCGATATATTACGCTAGATTCCGCACAACTAACGCCTAATGGCGCAACAGAACTTTTATAGTTGGGCCGACACGAAAACTCGTGTGCCACGTGTCTGGTGTCTTACCTTAATGTGTGCTAATGAGATTAACAGTATTGAGTAATTCTAACTCACTTAAAACGGGGGAATCGTAAGGTATTTTGACGGGCCCGATCGCGCAGACGGATCCTGTGCGCCCGAAGATCGTGGTTTCGATCCCTAGTATATTTGTGATTCGTCCGTTGTCCGATCTCTGTAACACAAGTGGTTTAAGCGACTTATCACGGAATCAGGTTAATGTATGAGATGCGGGAATTAATTAATTTATTTAAATGGCTAAAAAATAAGCCATTCATATTTCAAATACTTACACATTGACGGACCCTTTTGTCGGAGGACAAGGCGGGCACCCGAAGGCCCCGAGCTGTACCCGCGTTCCCCGGCGGGCGTGTGTGCCTAGAATAGTTTATGCGGGCAGGTAATTATTGTGACTAATGCTAGTCTAACGGTCCCCTCTGAAATGTTTACGGCGGCGCACTCAACTCATCCTACCTCCGTGCTGTTGATTTAATGAAATTGCCCAATTACGAATGCAGGCTGAGAACTGTTCCTGCATTCAACGGATTTTTCCCGCCTCCCCCGCTTTCTAGTTTTCTTTTGGTTAAACAGCGAGGTTTGTTGAAAAGTGTTTTCTACTGGCCGTACATACTTTGTTGACGAAGTAAGTCGTTGCTAGGAAAGTGATATTGATAATTATGTTTTTATCATGCACCAATGAAAAATAAAAAGCCAGGTCTATACTATGTATATATATTTTTTCAACGAGACAAGTAGGTTAAAGCGCTTGTGTTACGGATATAAGACAACAGACGTATTACAGACATAATACTTAAATGCATATGAATAACACCAAGACACAGAAGAAATACAAACATTTGTCTTGTATGGGGATGGACGCCATCGGGTCCGTAAAAATGTATTATGCCATTTTATAAATAATTTATGTGCCAAACTTAATTCAGGTCAGTTTAGCCTTTTCGGTGTGAAAGAGTAACAAACACACTTGCGCGGTTATAATATTATTAGTGAAGTGATAAAAAAATAGTTCGAGAGATAGATTAAAAAAAGCGTGATAAGACATCAATGTGGCGTAAAAGATGTAACAATAATAGAGAAAAGAATATTGAGATGGTTTGGACGTGTAGAAAGGATGGATGAAAGTAGAATGACTGCACAAATATATAGAACGGAAGTGAATGGAAGAGTTAATATAGGACGACCTAGGCGTACATAATTATCTTAACCAGGTAGAATAGGTATTAAAAAGGGGCCAGGTCAGAAGTACCAAGAATAAACAAGCGTGTTTGAAAGGACTAATGCAAGTAAGGGAATCGAGAGATCCATAGTCTCTGTCTACCCCAATGGGGCACAGGCGTGATATATGTATGTGTCTATATATAATAAATGGCTTGCAAGTGCATCGTACAAGTACAATCGTACAACATAACTGTCTGTTTGGTTCCAGGGGAAAATTCGCGTCGGTGCGCAAGATCCGACATTTGGTGTCGGGCGAAGAGTACGCGGCGAAGTTCATACGCAAGCGGCGGCGCGCGGCGGACACCACGCGCGAGATACTGCACGAAGTGGCCGTGTTGGCGCTCTGCGCGAACTGCACGCGCGTCGTGCGGCTGCACGAGGTCAGTATTGTATATTGTTTATGAAGTGTGTAGTTGAAACCCTAACTAAAGGGAAGAAAAATCCGACAGTCCGATCTCTTGAATTTTGGTCTCTACGTATTGGTTAAAAACTGTTTTTCATTATCTTTGTTAAGTTCGTTAAGTACGTTGAAAGTCCACTGCTGGACATAGGCCTTAACAAGAATGGGGGAATCTTGCCCGTAATTGTCGCGCTAGGCAGGCGTATTGGTAATCTGAAAATGCAGCTTTAGCGACGAGGATGGTGTTGCCCATTCGGACCTCGTGCTTTCGTCCGGCACTGTTTCGGACGGATATACCTCCATCTGTTGGTTCTGGTACCTTAGACGCCTCTTGCGACACCTGGTACAAGGGGAGCTACTATTCTATTCTGCCCTTACATTACGGTGATAACATGGTCAGAAATAATTTGTTCTGTTTGAGATAAAGATTTGCTTGACAACTACCTTTGAAAGAGTAAATGTTATAAAAAACAAACCTTTGTGTTATCGTCATGAGTACAAGTTGGAATTTAAATAAAATTATTTGTGTAACGGCCTTCAAATGAGTTTCAGTTAACTTTCGGTAACCGTTTTCAGAATTGCCAAAGGTATCTTGAGTAGTAAATGTGCATATTATACAAAAAATATGATCTAACTGCGGTATTATTCAATTGCAGGTGTACGAAACACGTTCGGAAGTGGCCATAGTGCTAGAGTTATGCGCGGGGGGTGAACTACAGAGGTTGTTGGACGAAGAGGAGCGCCTCTCAGAGGGCGCGGCGCGGCGGGCGCTCAGACACGTTCTGGAAGGTCTGGCACACCTTCATGCGCGCAGGGTGGCGCACTTGGACCTCAAACCGCAGAACCTGCTGCTGTCGGCCGACGGAGAGGAGCTGCTTATATGTGACTTCGGTATCAGCCGAGCTATACAGCCTGGGGCGCATGTGCGCGAGATTTTAGGAACGAGGGATTATGTTGGTGAGCATTGTTATACTCTTTTCTTCTTTATATATAAAAACCCGACCCGCCCTGCGTTCGCACGGGTGCAATGAGGATAAAAAATGGTTATTGAAACCATTTTTTATAAGGAATATATCATCGCGGACTTTTTTGTGGACTTTTTCTAGGTGTGTACAATACAGTATATTATTTTGATCTACCTCGTCGGGTTTGGCGTTTGAAATGTAATCGTTAGAAAAATGTGTTTATTTACGACATCACATTGGAATCATCTTAAATTGTCACTTTTTCTCTACTATATTATGCATGTATTATACAAATAAACTGGAAGATCTTGAATCACTCTATTTAAAAAAACCGCATAAAAATTCATTGCGTATTTTGATATGTCTAAGTATAAATAGGAACTTTTCTTTATACTACTTGTATGTAGTGATTACATGTTATGGTTTTTTTTCGGGATGAGCTTCCGAAGTACCTCCAACTTGCGAGATAAGGAAGTGTATATCTCAAGTTATAGTCGCAAGGTAGAATGAGTTAAGACATGCCGACGTAAAGAGAGGGCAGCTAGGGTTCTATATAGGTACCTAGACGAAAAAAAAAGTTCAGAAAGCTTTTCTCCGCCGCTATTATAAAAGGGTATACGGCTACTATCCCTTTATGTACCCAACTAAGTTCTTGCTGGAAATGTTGGGGATGAATTCTATGGTAACCATGGGAGCTCGTGCAGAGCTGTCAACCGTATAGCAATATTGTGTGATGTAGACTTGCCTGAAGAAATATTATTGAGTACAAAAATTGCTTGACCGATTTTAAACATTCTTTCCATATAAGATAGCCTTCATCTTTAGCGAGAAAAATAGGCTAGATGTTATTTTAAAAATATGTACCTAGAAATCGGTCGCCTAAGACGGAACAATGTAAACAAGATTTGTGATTTGTAACCGCATGTATACTGTATATGTATTTATAAACAATTATTTTTGGTCTACTGTCATATTATGTTCTTGGACAGATAACTTTATTTTTTATAAAAATAAGGGCAGCACGCACCAGAAAACACTTAAATCTTAGGATTATTTATTGTTATACAGTTGAAATGGCGTTTCACTCAGACAAGCCGAAAAACGGTATGTCAATTTTTCTACGCCCTTCATTCATAACGAAGAACTGTAAATATAGATAACCTTCGGACAACATACCACGGATTTGTTGCATCTGTTCGTCGTAATAGTGTTATTTTTTTGGGGGAAGCGACAAGCAGAGAACTAGTTTTTCAAGCACAAAAGAAATGAATACGTGCTATGTACAACCACCAACTCCGTCGTACCGATTCTTGTGAACCATATTTCAAAAAATATAAAGTATTAACTTTTCCTTGTTTATATATCTCTGAATTTGCAATGTTTGTGTGCAACGGACCGTGTGCTTGTTTGCTCACTTCATAAATAAATAAAAAACATCAATACATAAATACCAGTAAAGTTGTAACCCAATGCCCAATCGCCCCTATTAATATAACTCGTGAACGCCATTTTAATTGTCTAGATTCACATAACTAGATAAATATTATTACTATTACTATGGTTGTTATGCTAGTAGTGTTGCTGTGTTCCGGTGCAAGAGAACCAGTCAAACTACTGGGTAATGTGATATAATATCTTCAAGTTATAAGATTGGCAACGCGGCAGTGATATCCTTGTGGTAATACGAGGTGTATAGCCTACGGTGTTCCTTATTAACGCGCGGATTGTATGCTTATTTATCGATCTACATAGTTTGAATATAAAAAAGCAATATTTATACAAACCGAGTTTCCTCGGGTGATCGCTAACTATCCCACGAACCTTGTGGTGGAGACCGTAGCTAAACAAGCTAGCAAGCAAACAGGGTCGCTCATCACTGAGCGACATTTGCCTCCTTCTCCGGTGGCGCTTGCGTTTGGAATTGACGTCTGAAAAGTACAGCATTAAGTTCTCCAAAAAAAAAAAATTACAAACCGAAAGAAAGTGTAGATAATTACACTTTAATTCTTTCAGCGCCCGAGATCCTATCATACGAGCCACTGTCGCTGGCGGCGGACATCTGGTCGGTGGGCGTGCTGGCGTACGTGCTGGTGAGCGGCTACTCGCCATTCGCGGGCGACACCAAACAGGAGACGTACCTCAACATCGCACAGTGCCAGCTGTCCTTCCCGCGGGACCTGTTCCGCGGCGTTTCGCAGCAGGCCATCGGCTTCATCAGGGAGACCCTTGTTGTCGATCCTAAGTGAGTATCGCACCAGCCACTGTTCTCAGCAGCTGGTATCTGCCCGATTAACGAGTACTCGCCGTTCGTTATGTCGAACTTACTTCAATATCACACATTGCTGGCGCGGGCCGGACTCTGTTGCCACCTGATCTCCGGGATCGGATTACTGATCTCAGGAAAAAGCTCGAGATACGAGGTTAGACGCATGGGGAGTGTGTGGCAGCGGCAATAAAATATCTTCTGGTCAACACTTGTCTACAGTTTTTTCGATGTATGGTGGGTCCACTTTATACATATATATATATATATTTCTTAATGCTCAATGCATTAATGCGTATTACGATAGATGTAAAATACGATATAGTCTTTATCATTTTCCACCAATAACAACGATTGCGAGAAGTGTATATATAATCTTGCATACTTGTACTTGCAGGGGTCGTCTTACAGTGGAAGAGTGCCTGGAGCACCCCTGGTTGAAAGACGAGTCGGACATCCCGCGCGCCATCGTCGGCGTCGGATTCGGCGCCGCCGTGCCCAGCGACTGCGACGACGACGAGCCGCTCGCGCACAACGGACTCAACGGACACAACGGCGTCAACGGACATAACGGTCACAACGGCCACAACGGACACAGTGGACACAACGGACACAATGGACACAGCGGACACAGTGAAATGAACGGGTGTAATGGGACCAACGGCACACACGATGATAAAGGTTGGTGTCATGTATATGACGGCGGTTTCGAGCAGATGCATTGCCATCGCTCGCTTGTTATTTATTTTCAATTTTGCATATTAGTCGTGAAGCACTTTAAAGCACTAGTCGGACATCACTTGCATCCTTTTCGCATTCCACTCCACCTCATTCGGTGAATATCGATCGCTCTACTGCGGTCTGGGCCGATCCTTCTTCCTTTTAACCAGCGACCATTCGTCGAGGTCCGAAACAAACCGAAGTTTGTTTTTTCCATTTTTTTTTCAAAGGCACCGGATAGCTTTCAGTGTAATCGGCGCCGGGTCCTCCGGGAAGGGGGGCTTTTTGAATCTTCCTGAGATCTTTTGGAATTTCTAATTATCACGGGAAAAGTACCTATCGCTCTCGGGCACTCGTTTCGCGGTTTGTCGGGCGAAACGGCAATTGCACACAGATCGCATACAACAAAATCGATCGCGGCAGATTAACACTTGTCCATATTACTTTTGTAACTACAATTTAAAGTGGAAAGAGGATTCGTCAAAATTACTTAAAATATTCGTGCGTTCCAGAGAGCGACGAGTCGCGGCCGCCATCCCCGGCGCCCGCCTGTCCGGCGCCGGCGGGTCCGGCACCGGCGATCGGGCCGGGCGCCGGCGCGCCGGGAGCGGGCGCGCGTGACGAGTGTGAGGAGCGCGGCCCACTGAAGCACGCGCACGCGCGCGACCCCGAGCCCGCCTGCGCGCCCTCCACGCCCAAGGTAAGCGCGCGCGGCTGCGCGGGCCCGCGCGTGCGGCCCGGCCAATCGGAGAAAATAACTCTTCTGATTCTCCGTAGAAATCTTGTTCATTTAATTGTTTAGGAGACGTATGATAATCTAGTGTCCGGAGTGCCGGCACGTTTTGAATATTTTTAAAATAATGTAACCGTACCGAGAAGTGACCGCCCCCACTCCCCGACCCCGGCCGGCCGAGTCGCCGACAAGCATAACCTATAATAAAAGCAGTCGGTTCACGTTCAGGTGTCGCGGAAGTCGCACCCGCACCCGCCGTCCGTGCTGGCGCTGTGCAAGAAGTTCCAGCCCGACTACGAGAAGCCCGCCAAGTTGCCGCACGCCGCGCCCGACTGCGACTGCGCGCCCGCTCCCGCTCCCGCGCCCGCCCCCGCGCCCGCTCCCCGCCCGTGCCTGCGCCGACCGCACGCGCCGCCGCCCGACCGCGCGGTGTTGTGCTAGCGGTACCTCTGCTGCGCGCTGCGCGGCCCGCGGTAGCGCGCATGTACATACGTAGTTTAGTTAACGTCCTGGCGGCGGCGATGGCCGGCCGCAGTCCGAGGCCGGCCGGCCGCCGTGCGGCCCGGACCGACCGGCGCCGATTTCCCGCAAGTCCGCTGGCGATTCCGAGACGGAGAAGGGTTGTCGCCTGCCTCTGTAGTAAATTATATATTTATAAGAACGCTAGGAGATCGAGACGCGAAGAGAGTTATTTACACGTTCGAAATGTGGATGTCGCTTTGGTCCTGTCGCCTGATGCCCGTCGATGGTGGCATTCGGCAACCCTCCGTCCGGAAGCTCAACCCCGCCCGTTCGGTTCCCGGCGCCGCGCGTATAGTTGTAGGGCCAGCCCGCGCCGAGCCGCGGACGTAGCCTGCCCGCCGACCGGGCGGGTTCGGGCAGGATGTCTCCCGGGGTCTACTTTATTAGAGCGATGAGAATTCCGAGCGTCTATATGGACTAGACGCCCCGTTGAAGCTGATAGATTCTATTTTTGTAACGATGTATCGCCGGCGAGGCGACGGGCCGGCCGGCGCCTGCGAGGTACAAACTGCATAATCCCGCGCGAGCGTCGTTGTACATAGGGGGAGGGCGCCCCCCCTCCCACCCTTAATTACGCTACTTAGTTAATAATTGTTAATGTGTCGATCACATCGCGTGACATTATATTGTAGTCTCTAAGTGTTTAGATGATTTTAACAGAGTAATGTATGTTACGTAGGTAGATACAGTAGCGCGATACTGCCGGCATGTTGACCCGAATGTCTGGGACCAAAATTGTTCGTAGTCGCCCGACGCGAGTCGGCGTAGATTGTTGTCGTGTTTGATATATTGTACAATATTGAAATTTTATCACTGGGAGTGACCGTTTTCGGGTTGTTGTTAGATAGAGGAATTGTTATGCGAGCGACGGATCGTGAGCTCAAATCTTGCGACTTAATTTTGTTATGTAAAATTATTTCATGAACTCGTCGAGTGCCCCGCGCGCCGTCTAGGTAATTCACCATTCATATTCTGATTGTAATTTCATTGTACTTTGTAATTGTTTTGTCATTCATGAGAAATATTAATTTTTAACCATTTCTCAACTAAACTCGAAGATTTATACATTGTGAGAACTGTTGTGATTCGTGAAAATAAATTATTGTGATACAAATACTTATTTGTTTTATTATAATCCTACCGTATATAAGCTACATACTAGGGTGTATGACAGAGTATATAAATTCTTATTTTAGCTTCAAACTGTGGGACTAAGTGGGCATTCAATTTTAAAAACGTATGCGCCGATAAATACAAACTAGAAAAAAATGGAAGAATTAAAAGAGACATTTGCAAAAAAATCTTTACTTTTCGCAAATAAAATTAGCTACACAAAATGGCAGTGTACAAACTATTTCATCGATATTAGTACACACATGGACTTCCTATTTCATTACTATTTCATAATATATTTTTCACAACCACATTTGTTTACTGTAAGGGACGTCGAGATCGGAATTTTTTTGGAGAAATTCAATAAAATATAGTTTAAACCCCTCAGCAATTGAGATCAATAGAATTGTCTGTTGAAATGTAGTGATGTGCCGAGTCGATTCAAATCCTGACTCGATTCACGATGCGAGCCCAGTACTCGAGTAGAACTCAAATGCTGGGCTGTGTGGTATATAAATGTTGGCTCAGGTCTAGGACTGGTGTCTGGATATTTCAAGTCCAGAATAAGAGACTGCTGCTGATTTTAGATTAAAAAGAAAAAATGGAAAACAAGTAAACTTTAAACAGCATATTGAATTAACATAATGAGCATAATGAATTGAATGCTAGCTTTACATAATACATACCGGTAAATAGAATGAGGACATAGAGTCAGCTAATACAAAATTGATTCTTCCTGACTCTAATACAGAAATCGAGTCCATAGCAGTACTTGGCACATCGCCTGTAAAATGCTGCCAGAAAATACTTCCAGGTCGATTTAGAACAGAAATGAAATAGGAAGATGTAAATTTCACAAACATACCGTACAACAATAAACATTACAAGGCGGATTTTTCCAGAAATGACGGTGACGTGAAACAAAAAACTTGATATTACATTTTGATCAAATCATATTGATGGAAACGAAAATCAATTGACTAGAGAGATTATTAAAATCAGCAATTTTATTCAACATCCAGTACAAAGCACGTGTGCAGATTACATTAATGGTATCACAGCCTTTGCTTTCTGTTCGCCCTCAGATATTTTATAACCAATAGCTTTTTTACACTTCATTTTATGCCATCGTGTATTCCGGAATTTTTAAATATTGTGCAGGAATAACGATGCATTTATTATGTTACTGCAACATTGGCCCAAACGTACTTATTCTATTGGCGATTAACCACTTTCAGTACCTTACCACACGACTGGAATAATTATAGGAGAATTCGTCGGAAACGAGTTTTATTCTCAAAACGAGGTTTGCTGGCAATTTAAAGGAATTTAAACAGTTAATTGAATGTTTCACTCCAACTACACATCGTCGTGTACATAATAGTAAAATATTAGATGTGTTAATGCATACTATGACATAAGAGATTAATGAGTGCAAAAAAAGTTAAATCTGATTTCATTCTACATTATACATATTAACAGACATATCATCTGTGCCTGGCTAGACAATAGTTTAACAAACTTTATAAATGTACTTCATATATAATCTGCATGGACCACTCACACTACCAGTGAGATAGTCATAAGTATGATATGAACACGAATATTATACAGAACTAGTCTAGATTTAAACTACTACAGTCTCTGCGAACATTGGCACGGACGATTATTCAAACATTTCATTCAAAATCTTCGTATCAGCCGTTGGACTCCCGCATCTTGACACCCGCGACCACATGAGATTAATTCATATTATTTAGCAGCTGACATCAGT
Organism: Heortia vitessoides; assembly: GCA_020976665.1. Taxonomy (NCBI): domain Eukaryota; kingdom Metazoa; phylum Arthropoda; class Insecta; order Lepidoptera; family Crambidae; genus Heortia; species Heortia vitessoides. Next base: position 16,501,659 of record JACJUM010003085.1, read on the forward strand.
GTTACCCTTAAAAATAATAAAAAAACATATTTTCTAAAAATCTATTATAGCTTTTCTGTATATTTTTCCCCAATTAACTCATTTCTATGAAAGAAAATAAAATAATATATATTTATTCGTGCCACATTGTTACAACAAAAAATAGCAAGTTTTAAAACAATATTTGAAACTGTTGGTTTGGGCGGGTTAGATATTTCCTATCTAAAAATTTTAGGAACTAGTCATGCATATAAATTAAGAAATAATTAAATCTTACAACATTTCACGAGACCTGACTCCAAAATAACTAATTTCGTCTTATATTTAACGCCCATACACAAAACAAACTGAATTGTTCATTTAATAAATGTTTGTCCAGGATATTGAACGTTGATGTTGTTCGATCCATAAACCTTTGAATAGGGACACTACCGAATGTGTAATCAGGCCCGTTCGAAAATACAAGAAACTGTAAATGTCAATAAGAGCCCGCGCAGTCGATGTAATGCCCCCGGGTACTTTTTTATCTATCTATACAAGTATCTTATAAATTGTATCTATCTATATAAGTCTATAATAAATTGTATCTAACAATGCCCACAAGAAAACTAAAAGATCCCCGTACAAAAAGTTCGTGAACATTGAGACAAAAGTCGTACGCACGTCGATGCGGGCGCATGGCGCGGGCAATGACCCCACACCGTACGTGTGTACAGTCCTTGACAAATACTCGGTGAATATTTATGATTCGGTGATTTTTGTCCCCAAACACAAGAGTCCCTAGTTTAAGCGGGATTTAAGGGCAAAATTGTTTCGATAAATTGACATTGACAAAACCATAATAAATATGTGAGAATTTCAAAGGGTAAGTACTCGACATCAGCATTTATTTTAGGCGTGGTCCTTCATTCCTACTTCCGTACAATTTGTATTAACTAATTGAAATTGTTTGAATTATCTCACGTGCAATTAAGTGTTGGATAACAAACGAAACCCCAGGACGACACCCTAAACACAAATAGGAATACTGAATTACAACCACAAGCGTTGCCCAAACACATTAAACTTAAATTAATTTCGACATGTCCTCAAAGTCTCGCCTCACATAAATTATCTATCTATTTGTGATTATATAAAACTACAGTACAAATCTAGTATATGTATGTATTATTTTAAAGTCTTAATACCTAAGTAGCACTTGAAACATACGATTTTAAATCCTTATTGCTTCAACGTAATGTGATCTCTTCAAATCAACCGCCGCATACGCAGTCTGTATTGCTTATACTAAAGTCTTTTGAGTTGAAATAATTTCTATGAGGAAGACTGTATGGGTTGTTTCACATAAGGTAACCATACTTATCACCGCTGCAAGGAATAACTCATAGGTTCGACTATATTCCATCAAATATTGCGTGATTAGAAAGACAACTGTCAAACACGTTTTAATTTTTTTTAATGATTGCTTGTCCTTAGTTTAGGTTGGTTTTATAAAATATGCTTGATATATAATGTTAACAATATTAACAACACATTGTTATGCCAAATTCTTTAATAACACAATATGTAACTGGTTCGGCAAACGAACGAACTTTTGACGTCTCTCATTCTAATCAAGCTGTATTTAAAGAAGTATTTAATTACCATTGAGTTACGGTTCGAAATCGCGCGTTCCTGCAATGTCGTGGCTACATAGTCGTGTAGTTTAAGTCGTGCTTTGCTTATAGGAAGTTACGATTCAACTGTCGTTCACGACTGTTTTTTGCTGGGGCAGCAAACGACAGCTTATTGAGACTTTGTACCTACAGCGGCGACTAGAGGCGATAGTCGGTACATTTATCGTTACGACAAAGTAGGAACGCGGTATGTAGGAAAACTAATTTATTACATAAAAAGGATTTTCTGTCTCATTACAATCCTTTACTTCAATTATAAGAAGACCTGGTGGCTTCAGCAGATTAAAGTGCAATTGCCTCATAAAATCTCGTTTGATTACAACCTCATGACCACATGAGAGCAGCTGTCTTGGCACACCTTGGTAAAAGCAATTTTTGTGAATTTAAATGTTATTTTGCAATAAGATATTTTGACACAAATTACATTATTATTATTGTATAAAAAATTACTGGAATTATTTTAACTGTAATAAATATCTGAAGGACCAATCCGCTCTTGCTTAAATTTAAAGCAAAAAATAAAAATACAAATTTTTGACATCAGCGGTCGGCAACCTTTCGGCAAACATGGGCCACACAGTGACAACTTGGTATATCAAACCCCTAGACGAAGACTACAAGTAAAAACTATATTTTTATGTTTTTTATGTTTACCTTTCAACATAGACCAAAACTAGCAGAAAGAGAACTTTCCTAAATATATCGTCTCTTCATATCTTCCTTAAGGAACTTAAGATTTCGTTTAATTTGCGAGGAAATTGTTAATTTATAAGAATTGTGGGAAAGATATTATTTTGAGTTAATGCAGTCTTCATCTGATAGTGACCAAAAATACACGCTACTTTTAAGTACTCGCTAAAACTTTGTACACATATAAAGACCGCAAGGAAGGACACGGGCCGCACGAAGGGATGTGGGTCAAGCGTTGCCGACCGCTCACTTCTACCGCATCATCTATCATACCTATCTATCAGATACACATAACGGTAACGTTCTAGGGGAACTAATTCGGCTCAAGTCACTCAGAGCGGATTGTTACCAAACTGCGGAACAGTAAAAATTCTTTTCGTTTGTACAAAATCACTCGGTTTGTTAAAATAAAAAAGAATTTTTATTAAAAAAAGTGTCCAGTCCAGAACATAAGGAAGAAATAATTTCCGCGGGAGTATTTCTGCAACCACAATGAAAATAAAAAGATAACGTCGTCACCTCAATACAACTTTCTCCCTCAACACGACAATGTCGAATAATGTCTTATTTCTGCACCAAAATGGATGCTTCACAAAATGAGTCTCTTTAATCCGTTTCAAAAAACGAACACACTCACACACACACACAGTCACGTACGCTATATTTCACATCAGTCGATTCATCTGGTGACCGGCGGCCGGGGCGGGGGTCAATGTCCGTTGAGTATAGGCGCGGGCGCGGGCTCGTCGAGAGCGGGGGCGGGCGTCGTTTCGGGGGCGTCCGTGGGGGCGGGAGCGAGTGTGGGGGCGGGGGCGCGGACGATCGTCCCGCCTGCTGCGGGCGAGCGCAGCTGCAGCAGCTGGTCGTTGTACTCGGAGTACAGGCGTTGCCAACGCAGCTGCCGCACCAGCAGCGCGAGCAACTGCTCGAGGATATCGTGTTTCTTGATGCCCTGGAACAGCGTAATGGTAACGCTTAGCCGTTGTAACACTTGATAGGAGAATAAATTGCACAATTCCTACTTTTCCAAAAATACTTTGCGTCGTCGTGTCAGTGGAATAGAATCTTTATTTATTATAATTATAAAAATACATTAGCTTCAAGTTACAAAGCTGATACTTGAGCATGAAGTGTACAAAACATTATATATATATATATATATATATATCATTGGTACTTTTAAGACAAAATATTAATAAAAATATACCGAATATCAGTCATTAGATATCCACTGCTGGACATAGGCCTACTAAAGAAAGGATATACCGCCATCTGTCGGTTCTGGTACCTTAGTCGCCTCTTATATGACAGAGGCGACTAAGGTACTAGAAATAAGGTAGCTTGTTACGGAAAGAGGTAATATTCTACTCTGCCGGTACCACACGGCTATTGAACGAATATTAAGGAGTAAATTTACAACTAGGTACTAACCAGAACAGTGGACTGCCATTTTTTAGGTGTGGAGGTGCAGTGACTAGGGCCCAATAAATCGTCCAAAATTGTTCGTAGTTGTTCTTCCGTACCTGAAGGAAAACATAAAATAATTTGAATTTTTAAAATTTTTATTACTGGTGAATTTTTTTATATTATGAAGTCAGCAAACAGGCATAGAGTCCGTTTGATGGTAAACGTGACCTTTTGTGATATGACAAGGATATCACAAGCATGTCGCTATCACAGTGAACTGAAGATACAATGTCAAATCTACCCAATAATTTCTCTGCCTCTCTCACCCTACAAATTGGAATACAGCAATGCCACTGTTACTTAGCGGTAGAAATAGGTGAGGTACCAATGGGGACGACCTTTGTAAGAGGTCTACTTTATGTAAATGTGTATTGTATGCATAAATACACATTAATTGCATCAGTTCGCAAACAGCCACTATCATTCATTCATTCTAACTTTTAGTTTGCTCTTTTGTACTCTATTAAGTTCTTGCAACCGAATATACTTTTACCTTATTTATCTAAGCTTATCAATTAACAACCCCTCAATTCGGTATCAATCCGTATATGATTTAAACACGAATTTTTTGTTAAATATAGTAATATTCACCAGAAAACAATCAACTTGTTACAAGTTTCTCTTCTTAGGCTTCTCGATAGAAAAAGAATAATAAAACAAAGAAGAGATAGTCTTCAATGTGGGCCATTAACTTATAAACACTCAAATTCTAGTCTGCATTTCGCTAGGAGGCTGCACTAGTTTGCAGATTGGATACCCACCTGAAGCCTGGGACGAGATGAATATTTAATGGTTAGTAATTCATTAATTATTCGAATTAAAATACAAATATCGCACTATATTATGATAAAGAAGTATATATATATGAAATGGTATGCCAAGCGGGCGGCGGCACGCACCGTGCGCGGCGAGGTGTTGCACCAGCGAGGCGAGCCAGTGCCGGTAGTCGGCGGGCAGCCGCAGCAGCGCGCACGCCGCCACCTGCGCCTCCAGCCAGCTGCGCGCGGCGCCCGCGCTGTACGCGTTGCTGCGCCCGCAAATAATACATGCTTTAACTCTTTGACACAGATTTATCCGATGATTTTATATCGGCGGTCATAAATTCAAATGCCGCAAAGACGATGTGTAAGTTTACAGAAAGTAAAAACAATTAATTACTAATGATTTTTTCATTTAAATAAACTATATTTAATTATGTTTACACTGTTTTTTAACAAATATCATTGAAATGGATTCTTATTTTACTTGAAATTATTAACAAAAGCCAGAAATAAATAAATGCAAACATTTTTGCCTATATGTACCTTACGCCAATTGAATTTCTGTCCGACAACGTGATCAATTGGTCTGGTCTACTACAAATTTCATTTAAAACTTAATTAACTGAGTAAAACTCTTTCATGTTTCCATCTAATAATAAATGTGGGGGGGATGCCCCGACGATAATAAAGCTTTAAAGTCGCAGAATAATATTGGAACTTGGATGAATCACCGCAGGCATTCGATTGTGTATAACACTAATCCACTAAACGGGACAGAGACCATACGTACGACTTAAGTATCCACAATTGTGATCCAAATCAAAGTCAATTGTATATAAATGAGAGAAAAAGGAAATAATTTTCAAAAAAGAGTTCCACAAGGTACAATTCTGGGTTCATTTATCTTTGTATCCTAAAGTAATAACTGAAACAAGAGTAGTCTGTATTATCGCGTGTATATATTATTATTGATCATTAAGTTCAATGCTTGATGTCTCTGCCATCTACGAAGGAACAGAGGCCAGCTGCTTATTAATAAGCGGCCCTGTACCTGCGCACATCTCGCTCTCTTAGTGGGGAAGGCAGCGTTTGCAAAGTTCGCGAGATCGGTACGACCGACGGCGATCCGCGCTGTGTGGGAGGGAACACCACGCCTGATAGGATAGTGTGTTTCTGCGGAAGTCAGGACGTTTGAGAGAAAATAAACTGTAACTTAAACTACTCGGTGTCTAGTGACGAGACACCTCGGTGCATGTTCGCTCTACGGATGTAGCATAGCGCACAGGTTGCGTGTAACAGAGCCGCACCATGGACCTGG